>JAJOZX010000004.1:690000-1097500 GCA_023014485.1 Bathynomus jamesi | reverse complement strand
TAGAGAACGTATGGTTCTGGGTCGATCAGCATAGACTACCGACTTGAGATGGCCCCACAAGAAAAAGTCAAGAGTGAGGTCTGGAGACCTAGGTGACGATTCGACGGGCCCTCGCCGTCCGATCCACTTGCTTGGGAATGTTTCGTCTAAAGAGCTCCGGGCCACGACGCGGCCGATCAAGAACACTTCCCGTTTCTTTGAAGCGAGTGAACAGTTTTCCAACTGATGCCTGAACAACTGGCGGCCTCTCAGGGTGTTTGTCATTAAAAGCAGCAGCAGCAACTGATCGGTGTGTGTTACCACGCCTCGCACACATTAAAATTATCTCCACCCGTTCATCTATTGTCAATTTCTGTGTCATAGGTTCAACAACAAATCTGAAAAAAACAAAACACATATTAAAACAAATTATTAAAATGTGCCTATGGTTCCTGACTTTTGCGCCACCCTATATTATAATCAACACTGAAAATTCCCATGATGCGCGACTTTCGCGCTACCCTGAAGATACAAATCAGCCAGGAACAAGCAGTAGCGCCCGCAGGGAGGGGGGGGGGAGGTGACTTGGACACGTGCCTCCCCGTCGTCCATAATATGCATAGAAATATTGTTATTATATATACTCGTATGAAACTTTTTCCAAAAGCAGATATACGTGAAATGCGCAGAAATAAAAATCAGTTATCATTATTAACAAAAATTAGTTACCACCTTTATCAGAAATTTTGGATTTTTTACCAAAATTACGAGTTGATACGAAAAATCAGAAATTCTTTGATAAATTACAAGAATCTACCAAAATTATAAAACAATACGGGAAAACTACCGAAAATATACGCTAATGATACCATCTAATGATATTTACACCGTTGAATGTATATAGAGCATTGTTTGAATCTAAAATTTATGCATTTTTGCAATTATAGGTGCAAATAAAGTAAGCGACATAAAGTTATTTACCCACAAAAAATTTTTCGAAATTTTTTACATCAAATTGTTATCTATATCTAAGTGTGCTTTCATTGTTTTTGTTTAACTTACAACAGTATAAATACTCGAGATTGCTTATACAGTAAGGTGTTATCTTAAATATCTTCTATAAATTACCAATATTATATATATATATATATATATATATATATGAAAAGAAGGATCAACACAACGGCAAACATTTTCATTTATTTGTACATCAGACGTTTCGACAAATCTTTTGTCATCATCAGTGAGTTAAGTCTTAAAACCTTAAAACAAAATTGAAAAGTGAAAGTTACATCAATACAATATTAAGACCATTAAAATTAAAACCTTAAAGCAAAATGAAAATTGCATCAATACAAAATTAAAACATTTAAATTTCATCACTATAAAAACTAAAATTAAATTAAATTTCATCACTAAAAAACTAAAATTAAATTACCTCAATAGGTAAATACACAATGTTTACATCCACCTCCATACTTGGCAAAGTCTAAGAGACCACTAGGTGGTCAGGGATTAGAAAGGGTATATCTGTGAAACACGGTTGGTTGTCAAAAGAGTCGTAATTTGTAGGATGAGCTATTATTATTAAGGGAGGGTTTGTTTCTATAGATGTACAAAGATTCTAAAATTCGGAGTTCTGTAAGGTTATTGGATCTAGTTAAAATTTCAAACTGAGTTTTGTGAAGGGGATGGTCGTTTTCATTACTGTGGTTTCTAATTGCGGATTGTGGAGGGCTACTGAGGGGACGGTTGGTCCGTACCAACCGTCCCCTCAGTAGCCCTCCACAATCCGCAATTAGAAACCACAGTAATGAAAACGACCATCCCCTTCACAAAACTCAGTTTGAAATTTTAACTAGATCCAATAACCTTACAGAACTCCGAATTTTAGAATCTTTGTACATCTATAGAAACAAACCCTCCCTTAATAATAATAGCTCATCCTACAAATTACGACTCTGTTGACAACCAACCGTGTTTCACAGATATACCCTTTCTAATCCCCTGACCACCTAGTGGTCTCTTAGACTTTGCCAAGTATGGAGGTGGATGTAAACATTGTGTATTTACCTATTGAGGTAATTTAATTTTAGTTTTTATAGTGATGAAATTTAATTTAATTTTAGTTTTTATAGTGATGAAATTTAAATGTTTTAATTTTGTATTGATGCAATTTTCATTTTGCTTTAAGGTTTTAATTTTAATGGTCTTAATATTGTATTGATGTAACTTTCACTTTTCAATTTTGTTTTAAGGTTTTAAGACTTAACTCACTGATGATGACAAAAGATTTGTCGAAACGTCTGATGTACAAATAAATGAAAATGTTTGCCGTTGTGTTGATCCTTCTTTTCATCTGTAAGCTCCGGTTCCCTAAGGAGAAGTCAATAGCTTTGATATATATATATATATATATATATATATATACACAGGCCCCCTCAGAGGTCCAGAGAGGCCCGGGCTACTTCCAGCTTTTGAGGCCCATAGCTAAACCGAATTATTACTTTCACTGCAAAACATTATATTCAAACCTGAAAGTTTCTAAATTTGAGGCCCCCCCTTAAGCTTGAGGCCCAAGCCAAATGGCCCTCCTAGCCCCGCCTCTGATAGGCCCTGTGTGTATATATATATATATATATACCGCCTCGGTGGTGTAGTGGTTAGCGTCGCTGACTACGAATCCATCGGCCCCGGGTTCGAGACCCGTTGACGGCAGCCGGCGCGCAGCAAAACCCAGCTCTTCATCCTTCCACACAATAAAGAAAGTGTTTGGTAGATAAATGGGTACCCTAGGTGGCCTAGTGGTTCAGACGCTGGGCTGCTCGTTGGGCGTGGTTCGGATTCCACGTTAAACTGTAGGTCTAAGGTGGAGTGACAAGCTTGACTTTCGTCAGAATGAACAATTCGGGCGGAAGTTAACCAAAGGTTAACCAAAAGGTTATATCCAGATAACGTAGTGGAAGTGCCCACCTTTTCAGAAAATCCTGTGAGCGCTACTGGGAACAAGTTCGGAAACGAATATATTAACATCAGGGCTAGACACATGAAAAGCCACATTCCTGAAGATATGTAAAGAGAGTATTGCCAAGCCTCTATACTTACTATAGAGAAAATCACTCGACAGAAGACAAATTCTACTTCCATTATAGAACGTGAACATTGTCCTCTTATTTAAAGGAAGCAACAAGCGAGAAATATCGTCCAGTAGCTCTCGCTTTCCCACTTATAAGGTGCTTCGAACGTGTAAGTAGAGGCAAAATTGCTCACTACAATACCTACAAGAAAAGAATTTATTCAATCCGAACCAACATCGCTTCAAGGCTGGAAAATCATACCTATCACAATTATTAGACCACCAAAAGAAAATACTGGAAACATTGTGTCGAGGTCAAAATCTAGATGCAATATATATATTAACTTTGTTAAAGCCTTCGGATAATTGTGATTATAGAATTACAGCACACAAACTTAAGAATACAGGAATTGCTGGGACGATGGATATTTAATTTTCTGATCAAAATTGCACAGAGTGTGGTAGTAAATGGAGTCAAATCTGGTCTCAGAAGTCGTCAGCTGTTCCACAAGGTACAATATTAGCTCCTGGCTGTTTACAATAAGGATTGCAGACATTGATGTAGATATTAATGACAGTATCGTTTCGTGTTTTGCGGATAACACAAAGATATGCCAGGAAATATCAAATGAAGCCAACATAGAAAAATTACAAAACGACATTCAAACATTATTCAAGTAGGCGGAAGACAATAATATGAAGGTCAACGAACAAAAATTCCAACTTATAAGATATGGTAACAACAACGTGTTACAGAATAAAGGGTACAAAACACCGCAAGACAAAGCGATAACACCAAATCCACAAGTCAGGGATCTTGGAGTAATAATGTCATCGGATGCAGAATTCAGAGAACGCTGTAACATTAAAATTACAACAGCTAGAAAAATAAAGGGAATCATCCGGAGGAGCTACCACAGCAGAAAAGCAAACATAATGCTAAAATTATGGAAAAGTTTAGTCCTACCAATAACTGAGTATTGCTCAGTACTCATAAGCTCGTACAGAAAACGAGACATCCAAACATAGGACTAGGAGCCATACGAAGGACTTTTACGTCTGCATGAGGAAACGAAAGATGAAGATTACTGGTCTCGACTACAATCTGTGAAACTGTACTCCCTGGAAAGAAGTCGTGAGCAGTACACAATAATATATGTATGGAAAATATTTGAGTTGTGTCCGTAATTTTAGAATGAAATAGGAACACATTGGAATGAGAGAAGAGGCAGATTCTGTACTGTCCCAGCGGCGGTGGGACAGGGGGCTATGAAAACGAGGATGAAAAATATCCTCAGTTAATACGAGGCCCAAAACGTTTTAATGTACTGCCAAAAGAACCGAGGAACCTCCAACATCCTCAATATTTTCAAGAACCAGCTGGACAGGTTCCTATGCCAAGTCCCTGACCAACCATGCGTGGCTGGCTACGAGTGCAAGAAGGGAGCGGAAACCAATTCTCTCCCGGAAATGAGCGGGATGCTGGAGAGGGGTCGACCGTAGGTCGATCCTGAACCGTCATTCGATTAAGAAAAAAAGCGTACTAAAGACCTGTATCATTTATTGTGGATCAAACCGTTTCGGAATTTCCTGATTTCATTCTCCTTCACTGAAATTGCAATAAATTACATAAAGAAATGTACTAGAATAACCTTACAATATAGTTGATTATAAAACCAATTTTGCGATATTCAAACATAATGCAAATATTCATTTATAATTCGTATGTAATATAATATTCAAATATAATTCACAGCAATAACATTAGAATGCAAATTAGTGAGATCATGAAAGAAAACAAAATTAAAATGAAAACTAACATTTTTCAAATATTTAAAAAAAAAATTTGTTTCCTGACTATAACATCTTTCACTAATCCAACGTCGCAATTCATGTCTTCTGTTCCATTAAGGTCCAAACGAAAGTTTGTGTCTACTTTAGTTAATAGGCCTATAAAATTTGCATCGATTATGTCTATCTTCATTTTCAGGTAATCTTTGTAATCTTTTACAGAACGGTGAATTCCCACTTAAGTTTATAAATGCACCATTTGACATGACATGAAACAGATTAATCAGTCCTTGTCATGTTGGAATCTGACATTGCTGTTACTGCTTATTTGAATGCTGCAAACTTGATCTTATAGTGGATTTATATTTTAATGTATTTTTATGCATAGATTAATGTAGTTTAGGTTACATTTTAGCTACTAAGAATGGTATGGGGAAACGTCCATCAGTGACTGATGACTGTCTCCTTTCCAGATTTTGTTTTCGACTGAACTGCGCTTCCCCAAGCATTTCTCACGAGTGAATATATATATATATATAGTATATATATATACATTCAACTGCAAAGAACACGCAGTATAAATAACGTAAAGAACGACGCTTGTATAGGAGATATTCCGCGCAAGACGAGAGAGAGAAAACGGAACAAATGTAGAAGAATTACGGCGTTTGGAAGAGTGAAGTCCATGGTGTAATGGTATCGCGTCTGACCGGCAATCGGAAGATCCCGGGTTCGATTCCCAGGTGGTTACTTCATTTTTTCATTTGTTCCGTTTTCTCTCTCTCGTCTTGCGCGGAATATCTCCTATACAAGCGTCGTTCTTTACGTTATATATATATATATATAATTTTTCTATGCAGGAGGGAGGGGCCAAGGGCGAACGCCTGCAAAAGTGCCCCCGCCCCCTCATAGAAGAAGAAAAGATCCAAAATCAAGGTCCAGGGTTTTCGAGATGCCTAGACACTCTGCATTTGAAAGATTGGAGGTTAGACAGGGGGAATGATGGATTGAGGGAGATTGGTCCAGAGTTGACCGGTTGAGTAGATGAAAGACTGGAAATACCGATTAACCCTTGCGTTAGAGAGTTGGACAGAAAAGGAATGAGAAAGTGTAGAAAGCCTGGTGCTGCGTGTTCTCCTTAAAGGAGGCATGCAGTTAGAGAGTTCAGAAGAGCAGTGTCCGTTATAACAGTGATAGTAAAGAGAAATTGAGGCAACATTGCGGCGAAAAGAGAGGGATTGAAAACAGTGAGTAAGAGGCAGGGAATTGATGAGACGAAAAGCCTTTGATTCCACTTGGTCAAGTACGGCTGTGTGGGTTCAGCCACCTCATACAAGAGAAGCATACTCCATACAGGGGCGAACGAGACCCCTGTACAGAGACAGCAACTGAGCGAGGGTGAAGAAACTGCGAATCTGGTACAGCACACCTAACCTCCTGGAAGCTGTTTTGGAAAGAGAGCATATGTGATCTTTCCAGAAAAGTCCACGAGAAAAGGGAACGCCAACAATGTTAAGAGAAGAGGAAGGATTGAGTTGTGTGTTGTTGAAGGTAAGGAGAAAGTCGTGTGGAAGATTGTGACGAGTAGATAGATGGAAGAACTGAGTTTCTGAGCCATTGAAAACCACAAGGTTTTCTCTGCCCCAACCAGAGATAGCAGAAAGATCAGAAGTCAGGTGCTCCATAGCCGTACTACGCGAATTATGGAGTGACTGTTGAGAGGGACGCTTTGGGAAGCGGGTGGAGAAGTGAAGAGTGGAATCATCGGCATAGGAGTGAATAGAACAGGAAGTGCGAATTAAAAGATCATTAATAAATAAAAGGAAAAGAGTGGGTGACAGGATAGAACCCTGAGGAACACCGCTGTTGGTAGCTTTAGGAGAAGAACAGTGGCCAACCGTAGCTATAGATCGGCCAGAAAGGAAATTAGAGATGAAGGCACAGAGAGAAGGATAGAAACCGAAGGAGGGCAGTTTGGAAATTAAAGATTTGTACCAGACTCTATCAGAAGCTTTCGATGTGTCTATAGCCACTAGAGCGTCCCTTGCTGAACCCATACTGACGCTCTGAAAGAAGATTGTGAGAAAAGAAGTGTTTCAGAATCTTCCTTTTCAGGATAGATTCAAAAACTTTAGAAAAGCAAAAAATCAAAGCAATTGAACGATAGTTGGAGGGTTGAGAGAGGTCACCCTTCTTTGGGACAGGCTGAATGAAAGCGAACTTCCAGCAGGAAGGAAAAGTACCTAATGAGAGAGAAAGACGAAAGAGTTTGCCTGGGCAGGGTGTCAGCACTGAGGCATAGCAGTTAAAAACAACAGGAGGAACACCATCAGGACCGTACGCCTCCGCCTTCCTAGAGTTGAGCCCAGATAGGGCAGAAATACATCTTTAGAAGAGATTCTAATTTCAGACATAATAAAGTCAGAGGGAGGAGGAGATGGAGGAACAGCATCTAAATCATCCATGGTTGAGTTGGAAGCGAAAGTTTGAGCGAAGAGTTCAGCTTTGTCAGGAGAAGAGACGGCAAATGAGTCATCGAAATGGAAAAGAAGAGGGAAAGAGAAGGAAGTAAAGTTGTTGTTGAGGTTTTCAGCTAGATGCCAGAAAGAACGAGAAGAATTATAACTGGATAGGCTTTCACATTTTTCCCTGATGAAAGAATTTTTTGGCCAGTCGAAGAACAGATTTTGCACGATTCCGGGCAGAAATATAAGCTGAGTGAGAGTTCGGAGTTGGATGGTGACGGTACTTTCTGAAAGCCTCCTTTCTGTTGTGGATAGCAATAGAACAAGTAAAGTTAAACCAAGGTTTTTTTGCATTAGTAGTAGGAATAGAATATGGAATGTAGCCTCCATGCCCGAGAGAATCACCTCCGTGATGCGTTCAGTACACGAGTAAGGGCCCCGGCCACGGAATCAGTAATCATTCCATGGGAAATCACAGAAGTACTGCCTCAAGGCCTCCCAATCAGCGGCGCCAAAGTGCCAAAGGTGCCTCCTCTTGGAAGGATCCAAAGGCCGGATTAGAGCGATAGGATAGGAAACAGGTATAAGATTTTGGTCGGAGGAGCCCAACGGAGAAAAAAGTTTGACAGAGTAAGAAGAAGGATGAGAGGTAAGAAATAAATCCAGAATGTTGGGCCTATCTCCAAGGTGATCGGGGATACGAGTAGGATACTGTACAATCTGCTGTAGGTCATTTAGGATAGAAAAGTTGTAGGCTAGTTCACCAGGGATGGCAATGAAATGGGAGGAACATTGAAATCTCCAAAAATGGAGATTTCAGCAAAGGGAGAGCGGGAAAGAATGTATTCCACTTTGGAAGTGAGGTAGTCAATGAGTTTTGGATAGTCAGTAGAATTAGGAGAAAGGTAGACGGCACAGATGTATTTAGTTTGAGAGTGGCATGTAAGCCGTAGCTAGAGGGTATAGAATTCGGAAGATAAACATTATATATATATATACACACACACACACACACACACACACACATCGGGTGATTACAAATGATCTTCCCGATTTTAAACATTTATTATGAAGAAACTAACAAAGCTACAGCGAAAAGCAAGATATACAAATAAAGAATATTTCAGGGAATTTTTATTTGTAATATTGAACACGTCAGAGGGAGCCCCAAAGTTAATGTCTCTCGTGCTCTTACCACTGAGAAAGTGTATGGTCCATTCTTTTTTGCTGAACAAACAACTAATGGTATTATTTACCGTGATATGCTACAGCTGTGGCTGATGCCCCAGCTGTTAGAGGACAAACCTGATGTGTGGCTTCAGCAGGATGGTGCACCACCCCATTTCCACAATGAGGTTACGACATTCCTGAATGATCGTTGGATTGGGCGTGGGGCCGTGGGAGGCTCATTCCTTGGCCGGCTCACTCACCCGATCTAACCCCTCTTGACTTCTTCCTCTGGGGCTGTCAAAAATGAAGTTTTTGTTCCACCAATGGCAACAACTTCAGAATATTTGAAGGAAAGGATACGTGAGGCTGTTAAAAAAGTTCAGTATGATTTGCTACAAAATGTACGGAGGGAAAGAGAATACCGCTTTGATCTCTGCAGAGCCACAAAAGTAGCTCGTAGTGAACTTCAATAGCCTGTATAAAACTTTTTGAGCTCTTCTTTATTTGTACTCGCTGTAGCTTTGTTAGTTTTTTCATAATAAATATTTAAAATCGGGAAGATCACGTGTAATCACCCTGTGTGTATGTATATATAATCATTATAACCAATTATATCTCAGAATTTCTGAATATTCATCTTCACCAGAACTGATCCGAATACCTACTATAATATTAGGTTGACCCAAAAGTTATCGGAATTTTTAAAAATTTTCAATTACAATCGTCATATTCTATGGTTTTTATCCATCTTTCCGCAAGCAGTTCAATCCCTCTTTGAAACTAGGGCTGGTCCTTGGACGCGAAGACACTTTATTTCGATAAAAAAACGATAAAAAAAACGATAACGAAAGCACAATATAAAGAAATAAATTCTGAAAACTTTTGGGCCATCCTAGTAATATAATAACAAATAGTATATAATTTACATATTACTACTATAATTATGTCCTTTGTATCCGTCACTGTTCGAACATTATATTATGATAAAACCATAAAATGCATCTCTCGCATCGCCCAACTGAAATAATTTGGTTACTTGACCATAGTGGTGCAAGTAAAGTTTATTTCTTAACGGTAATGTATCTAAATTACCAGACCTCAAATTTATGTTGCCACATCGCCTAAACTCCCTTCTCGCGTCCTTTATATATATATATATATATATATATATATATATATATATATATATATATATATATATATATATATATATATATGTTAACCCCTCCGTCTATGGCCCTGGGGTGGTTCGGATCGACGGGGGTTCTAGTTAGGAGGCAGCAACGGATATTTCTTCTATAACATTCTAATTCTTTTCGGTCGCCAGACTGTTTGACCCAATATCTTCTATGGTGCTTGGGTTGTCTCTTTCTCTCGCTTTATGGGGTCGACAAATGTTTATCCTGGCTATAGGGTCGCCAGTTATTAATTCTTCTCTTGCTATAATACTCTGATACTTTCTCTGATACTAAAATTATCGACTTTTCTTTTATAACTTATCGACTTAACTGACTAAGTTCTTCTGAAGAGAGCACGGCTCGAAGGGAAAAATAAAGTTTCTCTTACTCTAGTTTACTTCTCAAAATGTACAGGTAGTGCTCTGAATTTACAGGGGTAGAGGTTCGACCTCTTTCGACCATGGCTCAGGCCGGAATCTAAAAGTTAAGGAGGCAAGGGGCCTCTGCCCCTTCCTCGCAGCGAGGCTGCTAACAAAGTAGTCGTAATGAAGTGCCGTAATGAAGTGCTATAATGAAGTGACCTTCATTTTACAAATACATGTATAATATAAACCTAAATGTTGGGGGAAGGCAGTTGAAGGTTAAGTTTCCCCCCTTTTAAACACATGATCAGATGTTTGAAAGATTCCAAATAAAAATTTAAAAAATAAAAATAAAAACTAATCGTATATTTTTTGCCGAGTCTTCATTTGTGAAGACGATATCATTTCGTAATAGTACATAGGTACAATTTAAGTACACCACTGAGCACATTTTCGTTTTGGTCTATTACAATTATGATTGCGATTATGGATTACTTCACATTCACTTATTGTTGTTTAATTACACTTCCATTTAAAGTACATTACAAGTTATTATCATTAATTACACTTTCATTAAAGTACATTACGTCGTTTACAATTCTTACAGTGTTTTTATATTTATATATGGTTATAATATATGGTTATAATATATGGTTATTATATATGGTTATTATATATGGTTATTATATATGGTTATTATATATGGCTATAATATATGGTTATTAGTACAACACAAGTACATGGGCACATACGAGATAATTTATATACGACATAATATGTTATAATATGTTATAACATGTTATAAATTTGAAATCAGAGGGACAAGAGGTTTCACGTTTTCAGATGTTTGATTTATGCTGATTTGCGAATTGCGTACACTTGCATAAGCATTTATGAATATCTTGCGAGGGGTGAACGCACTTGAAAAAAAATAATAAAAAAACAATACGAGAACGTATTTGAGCGTTTTCGAACGAATGCAAAAAGTTTTGCATTTCACGAGCAAAATGAATATTTAATAAAATTGACATACGATAATGGTCAAGATAAGATATCGACGTATGGGGGCGGGGGATATGGTCGAATAATAGTTATATTTATACTACATAACATAAATAATGACTTCTATAGAGTGTACAGTTTTTATTATGATGATAAAGAATTTTCATACATTGCATACTAGAGATATAATGAAGGGAAATTAATGACGGGAAAATGTGACGTCATAGTTATTGAATTTGTACGTATAGTACAAATCATTATTAGGAAGATTTTACAAGAACGAATTAGAGACAAAGAGTGGGTATTAATGACTAAGAAGTACAACTACGGGTTCCAATCCTGTTATATGCAATGTGTATGCATAATCTAGGGACGAGGGTGAGATGCAAGACAATTCATAATTAATTATAATAACTTCTATAACAAATGGAAAATGGATACGACTAAACCATAGATATGGTAGATCGTAGGGTTGTGACACGAACAAAAATAGGAAGCTACAAGTAAAATTATTATCCAAACTCGCGTTAAGCGATTTTGGTTCTTATGTAAAAAATGAATATTGATTATTCATTGTTCATTTTTTACATATATATATATATTATATTATATATATATATATATATATATATATTACACACGAGTACATATCGAAAAACTTGTACCAAACCTCAAACTAAACCAATTACCATTCAAACAACACTGGAAAATAGGAAAGACAGAATGTGTAGTGTTCCCAAATTAAAGGCCCGACGAAGGACCTCCTCAACACTGAAGGAAAACAGCTTGGTTGCAGGGGGGGCCAAGCCTTTTTAACCAGCTTACAAAGGACCTCAGAAACGTGACAGGGGTGACAGTTGAAGTCCTCAAAAGAAGACTAGATGTCTGGCTTAGGATGGTACCAGATAAGCCGGGTGTACATGGTTATGTGCGGTAGAGAGCGCAAGAGAGCAACTCGCTCCTCCACCAAGCCAGGCCTAGAGGCGGGGCCACCAGCTTGACCTTCGTGTGAAGAGGCCAACGCACGAAACTGCTACGAGGTTACGAGGTATATATATATATATATATACACAGGGTGTCCCATAAGTCTGGAACCATAGGGTAAAATAAGTAATTCATGTTTTTCCGTTTATGCAAGTACCCATGATGTCTTTGAGTAAGGAAGAACGCATCCAGGTAATTCTGCTCGTGGAAAATCGGAGTCAGAGGGAGGTCGCTGAGGAATTTAACAGATTGCATCCGGACCGCGCGCCGACAACACACAGCTGTGTTGGCAAACTTGTAGCAAAGTTCAGGGAAACGGGATCCATAGGAGATAAACCACGCAGTGGACCTCCGAGGACATCCACCGACGATGACACAGCCGCTACCATCCTCGCTCATTTCACAAACAGTCCCCAAAAGTCTCTTCGGTGTTTTTATTGCCGTTTTTATCATTTTGCCCTATGGTTCCAGACTTACGGGACACCCTGTGTGTGTGTGTGTATATATATATATATATATATATATATATATATACATATACAGGGTGTCCGAGAATTATCTGTACAATTTTTGGCTGTTATTAAAAGTCAACCATGAAGTGTAGAAATTCCAGTGTTATCCCATTTTACAGAGAATCTCATTAAGTTTTTTCTGATACCAAGTTTTGACAAGTTTTTTAGAAATTCCAGTGTGTCCGAACATTATCTGTACAATTTCATCTTTTAATAAAATTCTTGATAACACACGTAAAATTCTTAAACAAGATTATTTAGAATCTGTATTTTCAAAAGTTTCTTTTATTAAAGTAACGTTGTTACAAACATTCGATATGTGCACCATTAGTGATTCGCAAAACATCCAATCGATACTCCAAATGTTGCCATGTACGCTGCAGCATATCCACATCAATTCGCTGAATAGCAGCTGTGATTCGTGCTTTTAAATCATCAATGTCTGTCACCCGCGTACATTTCTAAAAAACTTGTCAAAACGTGGTATCAGAAAAAACTTAATGAGATTCTCTGTAAAATGGGACAACACTGGAATTTCTACACTTCATGGTTGACTTTTAATAACAGCCAAAAATTGTACAGATAATTCTCGGACACCCTGTATATATATATATATATATATATATATATATATAATATATATATATATATATATATATATATATAATAATTAACTGTGTAATTCTTAATTTTTTACTGGTACGCTATACTGGATGTTCATTTATTTTTGGTTTGACGTACCGGGCCGCACCGGCTTACTTTCATTAATGCTTGCCCCTGTTCTTTCTCAAAATCTATAGCCCTTCTCAGACCACACCAAACTCTTAAAAAAAAAAAGAAGCAATTTCGACAAATCTTCTATATAGCTTTCTTTTATACAGTTAAAATCTTCTTTTCTTCTTCCTTTGAGCTTTCAAAGAGTGCCGGAGAAGTAGCGGAAATATCGTCTACTTTGAATTAATTTTCCATTAAAAGCTACAAATGAAATATTTAAAACAAAACATACATTTCGCAATTATTTTAGACTCTTATATAAATTGTAAGCAAACAGAATAACTCCTATTCGTTAATTTTTAAATATGACATAAATACAGTATAAGTTTAATTCCACTGTAAAAGTATACTGTGTATATATATATATATATATATATATATATATATATATATATATATATATATATATATATATATATATCGTATACCTTACCTTACCTTACCTTACCACCTTACAAAGGTTCCGCGCGATGATTCCTCATTTCGCGAAGGTCAAGCTTGTCGCCCCCTCCTCTCGAGTTGGCCTGGTGAAGTAGTGAGTTGGTTTCTTGTGCTCTCCACCTCACATAGCTAGGTACGCCCGGCTCATCGGGGATTGTTCTGAACCAGGCGTCTAATCTTCTTTTGAAGATGTCAACTGCAACTCCCTTCGTGTTTCTTAGGTCTTTGGGCAGCTGATTAAACAGTTTTGGTCCTCTCACAACAAAACTATTTTCCTTCAGGGTTAAGGATATTCCCTGTCTCGCCTTTAATTTGGGAATACGACACAGTCTACTTTTTCTACTTTCCACCGTTGTTTGGGGAGTTACAGGGTTCAGAGTAAGATTAGGGACTAGTTTCTCCATTATTTTCCAAGTGTAAATAATGGTGTATCTCTCTCTTCTCCTTTCCAGTGAATATAGGTTTAGTTCGCATAACCTTTCCCAGTAATTTAGTTCTTTGCACCCCTTGATCTTGGCTGTGAAGCTTCTCTGAATCTCTTCCAGCTGTCTAATGCCTTCTTTTTTATATGAGGATATTAGGACCGAGCAGTATTCCAATTTGGTTATGATCAGTGTTTTCAGTAGAGGAATCATTACATTCCTCTCCCTTCGTTTAAAGATTCTCAATATCTGCCCCGTTAGTCTCTTTGCTCTGTTTACTGTTATCTTATTTTCTGTTTCAAATTTCGGATCATCAGTCATTGCAACCCAAGAATTTATCTGAATTTTCTGTCCATTTGAGGTATAATATTCCATGGATTTTGGTTTTCTCTTTTCCGTACAGTAACAACTGAAATTTCTCAGTGTTAAACTTCATATTGTTGTCTTCCGTCCACTTGTAGATTCTATTCATGTCGGTTTGTAGAGATCCTATATCTTCTGGGTTTCTTATTTTTCTACTGATCTTTGTGTCATCCGCAAAGAATGTTACTGTGCTGTCTCTGGTAACGTCCTCATCTATGTCAGTTAGCATGATTATGAAGAGTAGTGGAGCTAACACTGTTCCTTGTGGTACTGAGCTGAGGACCTCTGATTCTGATGAAGATACTCCTTGTACATAACGACTTGCCGCCGATCACTAAGAAACTTATATATCCATTTCCCTACTTTTCCTGTTATTCCCATATATTTCAGTTTATGTATTATGATTCCATGGTCACACTTGTCGAACGCTTTGGCAAAGTCTGTGTATATTACATCATAGTTTTCATTGCTTTCAAGTGCATCAATAATGTTGTTGTAGCGTTCCATTAGTTGTGACAGGCATGATTTGCCTGACCGAAATCCATGTTGGTTACACTGGGCAACACGTATTTTATTGAATGATATCTGACACTTGATTCTAGGTAATTTGGGTGCGCTGAATACGAATTTCAACTCGGTTTGGCTCTATCAGGTCCTGATTCTTGTCGACAGCCTATGTGCCATTTTCCAGATTTTTCAAATTAGGACTAAAAAATTAAGTCATGTGTTAAATTTTTTTTTCAAGTTTCATGAATACAAGCAGTTCAAACTACAGTAAAATTACATTATAACGATAGAAATGACTTAAAATAAAAAAACAAACAGATATGAAGCTTTCACTGTGGCAAAATTTTCTTTTGTAAGACTTTCTAGCGTATTTGCTTGTTGATGGCAGGTCTCTTTTCAAGCACCAGCAGTAATCAGCCATCATGTGGGAATCCAGCAGCGGCCTTGGTACCGTTCCTCCATAATTTTGATATCTTGGTGGAATCTCTCCCCTTGTTCGTCACTTACATCACCTAAATTACTTGGAAATTGGTCAAGATGGCTATTCAAAAAATGCATTTTTATGCTCATATTGCAACCTAACTCTTTGTAGTCCCTTAAAAGTTTTTTACGATTTCTTCGTAGTTATCTGCCCTATAATTGCCTAAAAAGTTTTCTATCAAGTCCACGAATGAGAACCAGCCATTTTTTTCGCGTTCATTCATGACATTAGGAAAATTGCTGTCTTTAATCTTGTTCTTATTTGTGGACCGTCGAAAATTCCCGCCTTGATTTTTTCATAACTTAAACTTGGAAATTTTGAAGTTATGTATTTGAAACACTCGCCGTTCGTATCTAAAGCTTTTACATATTGTTTAATGAGGCCTAGTTTTATATGCAGAGGAGGAAATATGATTTATCTCTGCTCACTAAAGGTGGATTAATTACGTTTTTTTCTCCGACAGTAAGTGATGTTCGTGCTGGCCAGATTTGTTTGAAATAATGTTCTTCCTTGGCTCTGCTGTCCCATAAGCAAAGGAAGCAGGGATATTTAGTATACCCTCCTTGTTGTCCTAGCAGAAAATTAACCATTTTTAAGTCAACACATATGATCCACTCGTGCTCCCTATATTTGATAAGATTTAAAACCTTTTCTATATGTTCATACTTTTCCCAATCGGTATCGAGCCGTATAGATTGCCATTATGCAACAACACACACTTAAGACTTCTTTTCGAACTGTCTAAAAACAAGCGCCAATCATTTGCATCGTAAGACTCAACCCCCATCTTCTTTAACAAACCAACTATGTCGCAGCAATATGCTAAACTATCCTCTGTTTTAAAATATTTAACAAGTTCTTCTTCTCTTTTTCTGTAAAATGAAATGTATGTGTTTGAAGTAAGCAAGTTTTTCTCTAAGTCTTGAAGCTAAAATTTCCGCAGCCTTTTTTGGCAAATTTAGATCCCTTACAAGATCATTCAACTCGGCCTGGTTAAACTTTTGCGGATCGTTTTGACTTTCAAATACGCTGGGGTCAAAATCGGTGTCTGACTCCTCAAAGTGCATAACAATATTTTCAGGAACATCTTCAACTAATTCTTGAGTTGGCAGACCCTTAAATTTTGGAATGGGGATCTCATTTGAATGTAGCACAGGTCGTATCGCGGTGTCGAAATTTGGGTACTCGATACAATGTTTATTTTTCTTAGTGAAGCCCGAAGTCTTGACAAAGCAAAGGTAGCAATCGGTCTCGTGGTTAGTAGGCTCTCGCCACACCTGATATGGAAAAAAAATTGTAAAGCGTTAACAAAAGCGACGAGAGACTTGTTTTTATGAATTTTATCAAAAGTTATCACCCAAACATTTAACATTTCTGTGTGTTTCAACCTTATGCAATATTTGAGATTCTTATAAACATTTTCTGTAAATTTTTGTTTATGTACCTAAGTTACAATTACATTTAGGTAAGTTACAGTATACTAGTGATTAAATTACGTAGTTTTATGAAATCATAAACTTACCATCGGAACTCCAAAAGGTATTTTTGAATCCGAACCCTTCGTCCAATGTCGCAGTCTTTCAATGCATATAGTGCAGGCTTTATGTGGAGCCCACGATTTATCTTGGTCCCCCAGTTTTATGCCAAAATAAGCTAAGTAAGCTCTTTTTACGAAGTCAGTTATATTTGCTCGTTGATGTGGAAGTGTAAAATTTCCACATATATAACAGAAGGAATCAGGGTTGTTTTTGCATTTGAACTTTCTAGTGCTTGATGACATATTGCTTGATTGTTCTGCCAATTTGTAAAGGTATTTAAAGCCCTTAATTCATATAAATTTAAGAAAATCTGAAATATAAACACAAAAATTAGTTTAAATAGGTACTTATTATGAAATAGGTACTTACAATCTATGAAATTAAACTAGAAACACGGATGAGTAGGTACAATATAAATTACGTCTAATTAAATCAACTATATTAAATCACGATGACAAAATTACTCACTAAATCATGCCAATTCAAAATTATGTTAATGCCCAAACTTAATTAACTAACTCAACTGACTGACTGACTGACTGACTGATTGAATTGACTGATTAACTCTGGAAACGAGTCGCTTTTATATATTTTAGTTGTCCCTCTAGAATACTCTACAGAGAACAGGAACGCTCGAGAAAATTTTAGAATTCTATGATATTTTTAGCTTAATTTACTAATATTAAAATGGGTTAAAAATGACAAAATTAAAAATATTTTTAGGGTGTTACATATAAAAATATACATAATACAATAATACCATAACAATAGGTACAAATACCTAGATTAAAACCTAATGGCATAATGTGTAACTGCAAAAAGACAGCGAGTATTGAGAAAAAAACCTTTTTATGAATACGACGAAAGAGGAGGGGTGTTGAGCAAAATCAGGACCTGATAGAGCAAAACCGAGTAAACATTCGTGCTCAGCGCACCCAAATTACCTAGAACTAACTGTCAAATCTAATTCAATAGACAAAAAGTTGAAATTTGTTCCCCAGTGTTATCATTGAATTTTTTCCGAGTTTCCCAAAAGTCATAGATTTCTGTCTAACTATTCTTTCAAATATTTTAGTGAGGTGGGATGTAAGCGACACTGGCCTGTAGTTTTTGGTCTCGGATCGATCTCCTTTATATATTGGGACTATGTTCGCGCTCTTCAGGATGCCCGGTATTTCTCCCGTGTCTAGTGATCGTCTCCATATCCAATATAGGGGCTCAGCGATTGCATTCTTGCAGTTTTTGATCAGTGTGGCATTCCATTTATCCGGTCCTGCGCTGAGTGTGTTTTTAGTTTCCCTATGGCTTGTGTAATATTATCCGTCGTAAAGTCGAAGTCCGTTATACTTTCTCCTTGTAGTTCTTCTTCAAAGAACGCGTTTCTATCGCATTTCAATTTGTCAGTTTTTGGGATACTGAAAGATGATTCGTACTGAGCTCTTAATATTTCAGATACTTCTGTTAGATCATCAGATAAAGCACTGTTCTCGTTTTTTAAAGGTCCGTTAGTCGCATGGTTTTTCGACTTTCTTTTTGCGAAATTATAGAAATACTTTGAGTTAGCCTTTATCGCTTCTATAGCGTCTTCTTCTTTTTCTGTATGCTTCTCAATTAGTTCTTGTATGACGTCATCGATACTTTGCAGGTTATCATTTAATATTTTTCTGATGTTATCTTTACAGTTACTTAATTTTGTAGTCATTATTTTTCTCTTTCGGAACAATGCCCTCTTTTGTCTCTCGAACCTGCTTCTCTTTCCTCTTTGTTGTATTTTTGGGACATGTTTTTCCACAATTTCTCACGTCTTCTCCTCTAAAGTCATTAGCATCTCCTCCATTGTCTTGGCCTCGAAAATGGTTTTCCAATCTATTACTTCCATGCTGGATGTAACATCTTCCCAGTTTATAGCTTTGGAGTGAAAATTAAAAATTTCGAATTTGCTTCTTTCTGTTGTGCGTGTTCTTTCCTTTCCTGTTGCCTTTATATTAGTTGCTATTTCAATGATGTTGTGGTCCGATATCATAGTTGGGGATATTTCTTCATTATCAATTAGATTGCTGTTGTTTGTGAATACCAAATCTAGGCAGTTGTTTTTTCTTGTGTTTTCTGTTATTTCTTCCGTTAACATAAATTCATCAGCTAGAGCTAGTAGCATTTTTACCTGCGCCTGGTCTTCTCGTGTATATATATATATATATATATATATATATACACGAGAAGACCAGGAGTAGGTAAAAATGCTACTAGCTCTAGCTGATGAATTTATGTTAATGCAAGAAATAACACAAAACACAAGAAAAAACGACTGTCTAGATTTGAAATCTGACCATAACTTTGGATTTTACAGCCAAAGTTCGAGGTCTCCCTGTTTTTTGCCCACCTGATATATATATATATATATATATATATATATATATATATATATATATATATAGAGAGAGAGAGAGAGAGAGAGAGAGAGAGAGAGAGAGAGAGAGAGAGAGAGAGAGACCGACCCATTGGAGGATGTTAATAAAATGTTTAACAGAAAATTAAGAGAAATATTAAAAAATAACTATAATGGGCTTTCACAGCAGTTTCTTAGTACCAATTCGTCACTACCATATCTGTACGGCTTAGTAAAAACACACAAAGTTAATAATCCCATGAGGCCTATTGTTAGCTCAGTGGGCTCCGTAACCTATAAGCTCTCAAAATGGTTAGTTAGTTTATTAACGCCGTTAGTTGGCTCTATTTCTGAGTCACATATTGTAAATAGCATGGATCTTATTGACAAACTGAAGTTCCCTAATGACCCTAATTTCAAATTGGTAAGCTTCGATGTATGCTCGCTATTCACAAAAGTCCCTGTTGATGACCTACTTGATTTTTTAAAAGATAAGATTTCTGAATATTCTTTCCCTGTTCAACACAACACTCTTATTGAGTTAATTAAGCTGTGTGTCAAAGATTGTAAATTTTAGTTTGAAAATAAGTTTTATGTTATGTCGTTTGGATTGGCTATGGGAAATCCCCTTTCACCTGTACTAGCTAATTTATATATGGAATTTTTTGAAAGTAGAATTTTGCCTACGATTGTTAATGTTAACCTGGTTTGGTACAGGTATATAGATGATATTTTATGCCTTTGGCCTAATAATTTGGATGTGGACTTATTTCTTGGTAGGCTCAACAATTTAGTCCCATCTATTAAGTTTACAGTTGAAAAAGAAAATGATGGAAGCCTATCTTTTCTTGATCTAAAAATTTGGAGATGCTCTAATCAGTTCAAATATGAAGTCTACCGTAAGCCTACTAATAATAACTCTTACGTGCATTTTTATTCTGACCATCATCCTTCGATTAAATCCTCTATTTTCTCTGCTATGTTTCTTCGAGCATTGAGAGTTGTCAGTCCTGAATTTTTAGATTCCGAGTTATGCAATATCATGAATATTGGTACTAAATTATGTTATCCTATTTCATTTTTAGATAACTCTCTTAAGAAAGCCAAGAATAGGTATTATAATAATGTAATTGTAAAGGAATTTGAGCGTAAAAATATCCTTAGCCTACCTTACCATGTTAATTTTCAATACCTTCCAACTGTACTTAAAGCAATTTGCATTAATGTAATCTTTAAGTATAATAATACTGTTAAATCACGCCTAATAAAGAATAGCCCTGATAATGTTGTTGGTTGTGTGTATTCGATCGGATGTACACAATGTAACTCAGTATATATAGGCCAAACCGGTTACACGTTAGATATTAGGGTAAAACAGCATAAATATGCTTGTAGAACAGCTAATACTTCCAATGCTTTATTTAACCATATGTATAGATGTAACCATAGCATCAAGTGGGATAGTTCTAAAGCGCTTGTTAAAAACAGAGATATAATAGAACGAAATATTCTAGAATGTGCATTTATTCATTTTAAAAACAATTTCAATAACAGTGCGGGGACGTATAAAATTGACGATATCATGTTAAAATTTCTTTTGCCTCTCATTAACCCTTGTTAAGTATGTGCTAATTGTTTTGTTTTTCCTGTACATTGTATATATTTATGGGCATCTCGCCTTTTATCTTCATTCCCTGACGAGGTGTAGCTTTGAATACACGAAAGGCCTTGGAATCGTTTTTCTTTTTCCTTGTGAGTTTGCAGCATTTATTCATTTCACGTGTTTTATTGTGAAATTCATCCCATATATATATATATATATATATATATATATACACACACACACACAGTGTATTACTTTTATAGGCTATTCCTGATATCTTTTAAGACGTACTGTCTTCAATATTAAGGCATGAAGTTTATAATGGGCCAATTTACAAAGTGCATGCATGCACTAGCTAGTAGGATTGCATTTAAAGTTTGTATATCACACTGTAGTTTTACACTCCATTACACAAAGACAGTTTATAACACATTTTAAAGTCACGCTAGCAGTTATTTCGTATTCCCCAAAAGGATTTACAGGTGATAAAAGTTCGCTTCCCAATACCGAAGAGGAAAATGTTCCCGTTTCACTTGGCGAATTTGGGATGGGTCCTTGTTGGGTTTTCGATCACTGAGGGAATTCCTTTAAGGAAAATATTAAACATTTTTTTTCTTTTTCTAGACTTCTTCTTGTATATGAAATAAATAATTAATATTTTTTTTTTTTGTTTGCAGCGACTTCAACTGAAAAGGATTCATTATCACAAGGTAAGCAAAAATGCCAGAAAATGTAATTGTACTCTTATGTAGTAATAATGACCCCCCCCCCCCCCTTTGTTTTTAATTATTCACTAAACTATCTAAAATTTATACGTTCTAGAAGTGACAAATTATTATGAGCTTTATTTAAATATTTTAAAACCTTATCAAAACTTTTACTTAATACGGTTAATTCTTGTAAAACGTGCTGCAAGCGCTTTCCTCTTTAAAGTTTTAAGAGGAAATGTTTATTCTCTCGAAAACCTTATGCATAAAATAAGTAATTTATTCGCATCAGTAATGCATCTCACAAAATAATAATTTTCTACTCTATAAGAAGTACGCAAGAGGTGAACTCGCTAAAAAAGAGCCAAAATAGCTTTCAGAGAGACCAAAACAACAAGCGGAAAAATGTTGTCAATATTAATAACGTTTTATTATTAGGAACTTCAAATGCTGTAAATATTTATTAATATACTCGTATTCCACTTAAAAATTGTGCGCGCCATTATTTTTTTCTATATAGTAAATTTCCACATTTTTTACCATACACAATTATATAAATATTGTTGCTTTGAGGGCGGCGGAAACATTAACCGCGTAATTTTGCATTCGTAATGTAGTTTTGTTAAATAAACATTTGGTTTGTAGAAGGTACTGCACATTTAGTATTATTAACGTCAAAAGTAGTGTGTGTATATATATTATATATAAGTAAATAAATACAAAAGTTTCTTTTTAACTTTTTTTTTCAGAAAGATCTTTTCATGTATCGCAAATCTTATAAAAGAACTGAAATCGTGTCTTTATTATGATACTTACTTTGCAGTTGATTTATTGTTGGCAAAAGTCTTTGTGGAGCTAAATTACATTAAGTCGTCATGCGAGAGTGGACTCTCTCTTAAACTTGTATTCAGTGTCGCCTAAATAAGTGTTTATAGTCTTTGGAAAAAATTCATCGGCAATGTATTGAAGAGAATGTTTGTTTGGGGGTTCACACTGAACCCGCTGATTATAATTTCACACTCACGTATCCAATTTATTCTTAAATTAAGGTATTTTCTAAGACTGTTTCATTATAATTAAAAATTTCTATTGAAGTTAATAAGTTACGAACTTATTATGTAAAAAAGAAATTCTAGAGAATAATAAAAAAAAATTTAAAATATTTTATTATAAAATTCTTTTTAAATTTTATAAAAATTTCTGAAATAAAAATATAAAATATTGTTGTTGGATATATAAAATGTAGATTTTATTTTTTTTGGGGGTTATAATGCATATTGCCTATATGAATCTAACTAGGATTTCACTCGCGTGAATATGGAAAGTTTCCTTATATACGAGTACTCTATATATAGGTTGGAACTGAAGCCGTTTGTATCAACAAGATGTAATTAAAATTCTTTTATAGATCAAACTGCCTTTAACTTATCTATTATATATAATGCCATACAAACATGCAACTTGTTAAGTATAAACAGTGACATGCATATAAAATGTGTGCATCGATTTCATAAACCAAATGTTTCTGAACTATATAATAGAACCCTCGTGTAAGGTTCATTTTGCAAACATCATAAAAAAGTCAACTGTCGTGTAGAATTCATATGTAATTCGATTCAAATCTATTATAAACCTCCGTGTCTGTAATGCGTTAATTATGTATACGATGTATACCTTCGTCATTTATAAATGCCTTTGTCCAATAGAATTAAAGATATACATTGCGCGTGTGTTGGATTTACTACCAAAGTTTGTTTTCTTATCCATTCTTTCTTTGCAGTTCACTTGCTCGCGAGAACAATACAAGGAACAGCATGCTCTGACAGCGGAAGTTTTGACTATGATCAATCGTGGATATGTGCATTGTAAGTGCAGATAACACTATTAAAATTCAATTTCAATGAAGGAGTGGTAATAACAGATTAAATCATGCATTGAAAGTGAAATGGAAGAAATGAAGGACGCAAATGAAAATATGAGACACAAGACAAGAATATAAGCGAATTTAATGCATAATAATTGGGTTTGGTAATATATATATATATATATATATATATATATATTGTGTGTGTGTGTGTGTGTGTGTGTGTGTAAACACTTTGTATAGTTCATTAGGAGCGTCCAAAGATCACCTTATGCTGACAAGTGTTCCATAGAGGCGCGAAAGGACAGTGAAAACAAATATGAAAATTGATTAATGCAGAAGAATAAATGAAAGTAAGACTGCGCAAGCGACAACGAAACAAAGAAGAAAAACCAGTGTCGGAAAAAGGATTAATGGAGCAAAAAACAGAATTAAAGGAACAACAGACGGATTAACAGCGACAGAAACAGCTGTAAAGCGTGGAAAATATGCGAACGAAGAAAGAAATAAGGTAAAGAAATAAAATGCGGCTTTGACAAAGGAGGAAAACAATGGAAGGACAATGAATTCATTTCAAGAGACGAGGAAATACAGTAGCGAGAAGAGAGAAAGAGAGGTTGGTATGAAGCGCGAGAGAAGTGAGAAATAATAAAGCAAATATAATTTAGAGAGAAGTTTGCGTGAATAGCACGAAAAGAGCAAGGAGGGGGAACCAAATAAAACGATGAAAGAATAATGAGGAAGTGCGAGAAGAGCACAAGATGAGAACAAAGAAACGAGGAAGGATAAATGAGGGAAGATCCAACAAAGAAACGAAGACAAAGAGGAATAAACGAAGAAAAAAAAGTTAGGAAAAGAATAAGGAAAATACAAAGAAAAGCTAAATTTGCAAAAGAAAACCCAGAAAAATGTAAAGAAAGAAAAAAAACAAGAAAAGAGAAGTGAATGAGGGGAAGAAAAAGACAAAAACGCCGAGAATATATATAGAAAATTCAATGAACTTTACGTCGAAATTCTAGTTCGAAATTTAATTCGTCTGACATCGAGCAGGAAAGACTCTACATCGCAGCGACACCACTTCAGGATGATCATCGCGACCTGTTTTATTTAACGACGACAAAAAATTAATGTTTTATTTCCTTTAAATAGAAAGTTCACTTTATTTTATTTTCGCCCGTGATGAAACGTGCATTTGCAGCTTCTTGCCTTTTGAGCAACGTCTCCAACACTGTTATATTTTAATTTTACTTGTAAAAGTTTTCTTAACATACACAAACAAAATCTTCCGTCGGGTTACTACAAAATTTTAATTTCGAATGCAAGTTCGGTTAGTTTATCCTTTTACTTACCACGAAAAAATTGCAGTAATTATTACAGTAAAATTGGTCATATCATCCTGGTGTCATAATGCCATCAAACTGTTTCCTTAAAAACACTACAACAAATGTTTAGATTTTGATAATTCTCTTAATTCTCTTAATTCTCTTGAGGGAATCACCCAATAATAAAAAGTTCTGCAACGACTCGCAATATAACATCGATATTATGACTTTTTAGCCAAGATATAAACGGCATTTATTTCACGATTTGTAAATTCTCATCTTCATTTGCTGAAGGCAGTAAATTCAAATTTATTACACCGCCCTGCGAATTCAAATTTTTTGTGAGTTGTTTCAATGAAAATGGGTGATTCTATGCAATAAAGGCATGCTCTTTTCAGCTGTATATTTAGTTTTTTCCTATCACTTCTAGATATTCCACAGTCACACGTAAGGTATAGATAAGAAAATGTTACCAATTGGATAAGTGAACGGACGAATCATATGGCATATGTTATTCAATTCAAACATTCTACAGTAGTGATGCATACCCAGAAACACATATTACACACACACACACATACTCACATTATTACTACATATATACACCAATATAGATAATACATGTAGATACGGATTTAAGTTAGATACAGTATACAGTAATTATATATAAAAATTGTGGGTGACTGAACCAACCAGTCACCGACAGTAACGCATTAAATTTATTAGAGCAGTCAGTAGCTAAAGAAACTTCCTTTTCGTCAATTTTCTCCTGTGTACTGATTTCGGTACATCTCTCTTTAGACTCCAGCAATAGTCTGCCATCATTCGAACATCCCATCTTCCCTGATACCTCCATTCCATTTCTGAAATATCCTGGAGGAATCCTTCTCCCTGTTCCTCGCGTACCGTCAGCAAAAATATCAAGATGCGAGTCTAGGAGGTGTATCTTAACACTCGTGTTAAATCCCAGCAAACGATATTTTTGGATCATGTCTTTAACTACTGTATGATATTTCTTTGTAGTCGTCAGATTTCCTGTTATCAAGGAAGTTGTTCACAACAGTTTTAAAAGCTAGCCAAGCATCTTTTTTATGAGCTGTCAATGCATTTTTAAATGCTGGATCGCTTAAGAGTTGCTTTATTTGAGGACCGACGAACACTCCTTCCTTCAGCTTAGCATGACTAATTTGAAGGAATTTTTTACCTAAAACTTGGTATCCAGATCCTTCTTTGTTGAGACCTTTGACGAAATTTTTCATTAATCCAAACTTTATGTGGAGTGAAGGTAACAGTATCTTGTTACGATCTACCAGTGGATTAGCAATGATGTTTGCTTGTCCTGGAGTATGTGGAGTAATCTGTTTTCTCTGAGGCCATTCTTTCCTCACATACCGTAGTGTTCCTTCCCTGTTTCTGCTATTCCACAGACAAAAAAGCACGGGTATTTTGTAAATCCAGCCTGTTGGCCTAAAAGAAGGCCGATCACCTTAAGATCACCACAAACAAACCATTTGTTTTCTTTGTAGTTTATCTTGTTTAAAAGAAATGAAAGATTTTCATGAGTCTCTCTCTCAATTGAACTGAATGACCTATAGGGAGAGAGGCAACTTTGTTTCCATTATACAGTAAGACAGCTTTCAAACTTTGCTGTGAGGAATCAATAAATAGGTGCTAGTCACATGGTTGGTAGTCTTTGCCCATCGCTTTTACTAGACCTACAACATAGTAATACGAAAAACCACCTAATCGGAGCAAACCCGCCCGAAGACTGGATTTGGGTCATTTTCAGCCGCGGTACATTCCATGTTTGCCAATTCGTATTTTATATTTTTAATTTCAAACAAAACATTATTAATTCTGATAAACAAAACATTTAATTCTTATTAGACATTATTATCCTATCTTTATTAAAAAACTAATACTGTACTATATCACTGCAGTATACCAGTGATCCTCCAGTCGAGAAAAAATTGATGAAATGTTTTTCACGATGTCTGTACCAGTAGAATGTTGTCGAAGGAGCAAGTAGATTCCATTCTATGAGCCTTGATCCAGAAGTTCTGCCAAATCTTTCGGTGATACTAAGTTTCTTACTAGGTCATTGAGATCACTCTGACTTATCAAGTTTGGTGACTGATTTTCGGTTACAGTATATTCTTCATGTTCATTGAACATGACTCTGCTGTTATTGAGAGGCTGTCTACATCTGAATCAAAATTTTCAAAATCAAGAGGCGCCTTCAGCACAGGAATTTCACTTGAATATGGCACAGGGAGGATGACTGATGGAATACTCGTATGTGTGATGTGCCTCTTATTTTTATTATTATATCCAGCCACGTTTGTCATGCAGAAGTAACAATCGTCGTAGTGATTTCTTGGTTCTCTCCAAATCATGGGGATGTCGAAAGGCATTTCCTTCTTCCCACAAGCCCACTGACGCAAACATTCCACACATGACTTACAAACATAATGTGGAGCCCAAACCTTGTCCTGGTCGCCGATCTTACAACCAAAGTAGGCGTGGTAATGCTTTCGTACTTGTACGGTGATTTCTTGCCTCTGTTTAGAAGTAGTAAATCGTTCGCATATATAACAGAATGAATTAGGTGTATTATTACAAGCTATTGGCATATTTAATTCAAATCTGAAACAAAAAAAAATGTGCATTAGTTCAATTTTTAAATAAAATCAGATGCTTACGCATATGAAACTCATAGCAAACCAACTATAATTGGAAATATAGATGCCCTTTTAGTCATATGGGAGAGGTACATTTCTCAAGAAATAGAAGCGTTGGGTAGAATAACCTACGTCACATTCCTATCAATCCTGACGTGCCAGATACAAATTATGCATTGTATCTTAACTCGCATACTATGGGTTTTACTAAAATATTATAATTTTCTAAACAACTCATACAGCGCAGGGTAGTGTTATTATTCAAAAGACAGTACAGAGAGGATACAGGTGCTGTACATATAAATTTCAAAACGTGTCTAAATAAAAATCACTTGAATTAAGTTATAAAATTTCTCATCAAATTTAATAAGAGATTCGAGTGAAGCCTTTATTGAGTTAAACAAACTCCATCAAGCAATTTAAAATTTTAGGAAGAACTAACACAGTTACGAGCACCAGAAGGAAGATGAAAATAGTTGTTTGCTCGAGGCGAGTAGTATGATCGCAAAATGGACGAATGCAGAGCAATTGCAATGTTGATCAATTGTTGCAAGGTGCCAACCCCCCTCCCCCATGGTGCTCTCCCCAAAAGGTAAGAGGGTATGTAAGCAAGGGGGAGTGGTTTATCGCCAAGCTGCCACCCAAACCTAACCTAAGTGAGAGGAGAGGAGGAGAGAGAGCATCTTTTCGCCTGGAAATTCAGGCACATAATGAACGCTCTTGACCTCAAAGTTGGCTTAGAAGGCTTAATCAGCCAGTTGGCGTAGAAGGCTTAATCTGGCTTGAAAGGCGTAACCAGCCATTTGGCGTAGTGTATACATATATTAATAGAGAGAGAGAGAGAATATATACTCATGCTGGGCCCACAAAATTTTTTGAATTAAGAGCACACAACACACACACATCCTATATAAACAAATGCATGTAAAGAAGAATTGTTCTATCCCAATAGCAGAATATATACGAGCATGCCTTCTTTAGAATAACTACCACACAAAAGCCCACCTTAGAATACCTCCCCACAACCATCAGCACAGCACCACCAATACAATGACAAGGTCTCTAAAAACGGCCCAATTAATAGACAAAGCTATTAAGCATAAACAAATACATTTATGGAGCCAGGGTAGACCGACAAGGTCTCAAAAAACGACAACGCCAATAGTTTGATCTATTAAACTTCTCGTGACAGAAAACCACACGAGGCCGATGTGATGTGATGTTTGGTGAGCAATCTTTTAAACAAAAAATCGAATATGATAAACCAAATTTAATACAAAAACAAATTTTTCGTCTTAAGAACCAAATATGTCTTTAAACTATAATATAAAAAATACTAATATAATTTTAAAACAAAACTGGGTTTAAGTTTAGGTATAACTATTTCATTTTTTCGCCTTTTATCCCCATTATATTTAAAGCAAGAACATACAATTAAAATATTTTCTACTGTAATTTTACGATATAGTGTTTAGATGGCAGATATATAATATATATATTATATATATATATATATATATATATATATATACACACATTTAACTGCAATGACCGCGCAGTATATTAACGTATAGAAACGACGTAAGTATAGAGGAGTGTTCTGCACACGAGGAAGAGAAATAACAAACAAATGAAAAATAAGGCACCCGCCCTGGAATCGAACCCAGGATCTTCCGATTGCCGGTCAGACGTGCTAACCACTACACTACGGAGCCACGATAGTCAGAAGTTGTAATTCTCCTACATAGGGCAGAAACCAATGCCTTGAGAGGGCACCCTCGCAAATCGTGAATATGTACATTTAACTGCAATGACCGCGCAGTATATTAACGTATAGAAACGACGTAAGTATAGAGGAGTGTTCTGCACACGAGGAAGAGAAATAACAAACAAATGAAAAATAAGGCCATAAATTCCATTTTTTATAAGTGTGCGTAGAAAATGTTATTTACTGGGTATGCCCTACTAAAACGACTTCTAAAAAACTATATCGTAAAATTACGGTGGAAAATATTTTAATGGTATGATTCAGCTGTTTTTAATTTACTATTTTTATAATATGATTAAAAATAAAATTGTATATTGTGGTGAAAATGTTTTTAAATAATACGTTGGTTTGAATAATTAATCATTAAATATATACAAATTAAATAAATAGCGCAATCTGGCACTAATCTTGTGGAATGTCTCGAGATATATATATATATATATATATATATATATATATATATATATATATATATATGACTATTATATATATATATATATATATATATATATATATATATATATATATATATATATACAATGGATATGGAAGAAGATTCCTAGACACTGGGGAAATACCGAGCATCTTGAAAAGAGCAAATATTGCCCATATATATATAGGAGGGGATAGATCTCAAGCAAAGAACTATGACCAGTGTCATTGACGTCCCACCTCACCAAAGTACCTGAAAGAATAGTTAGAGCGAAAATTTACGATTTCTTGGAGACACTGGAAAGATTCAACAAAAATCAGCACGGATTCCAATCAGGTAGATAATGCCTATCACAAATAATAGAACACTACAACAATATCCCAGATGCACTTGAAGGCAATGATAACTCCGATGTCATATACACAGATTTTGCTAAAGCTTTCGACAAATGTGATCACGGTATAATAGCGCACAAAATTAAATATATGGGAATAACATACAAAGTGGGAAAATGGATTTACAACATCCTCAGAGAACGTCTACAAGTCGTCAAAATTCAAGGTATATCATCATCAGAATCGGAAGTACGCAGCTCAGTACCACAAGGGACAGTACTGGCCCCACTCCTGTTCATTATCATGCTAACAGACATAGACAGTGGAGTAAACAGCAACAGTATAGTAACATCCTTTTCAGACGATACAAAGATCAGCAGAAAAATCAGGGATGTAAATGAAATGGAGGCAGAAGGACACGAACAAAATATAAAAATGGTCAGAAGACAACAACATGACATTTAACACCGAGAAATTTCAGCTCTTAATATATGGTAGAAAAGAGGAACTTAAACAGACTGCATATTATGCTCCAGATAGACAGGAAATTCAGAGAAGCACGAAAGCGATCGATCTGGGGGTTATAATGACTGATGATGCGAAATTCGAAACACAAAATCAGATAGCGATAAATAAAACAAAAACAGTCGCGGGACAAGTACTAAGAACGTTCAAAGGAATGGACAGGACAGTAATGATTCCCCTGCTAAAAACACTGATTATACCAAAACTTGAATATTGCTCAGTTTTGACGTTCCCATATAAAAAGGAAGAAATTAATAAACTAGAAGAAACGCAGAGACATTTCACAACCAAGATTGATGCTGCAAAGAACTCAACTACTGGGAAAGACTACGTAAACTAAATCTCTATTCCCTGGAAAGAAGAGAGAGGTACACCATAATCTACATATGGAAAATGATCGAAAAACTGGTACCAAACCTCAAACTAAACCCAATTACCATTCAAACAACACTGGAAAATAGGAAAGGCAGAATGTGTAGTGTTCCCAAATTAAAGGCCTGACAAGGGACCTCCTCAACACTGAAAGAAAATAACTTGGTTATCAGGGGGCCAAGACTTTTTGACCAGCTTCCAAAGGACCTCAGAAACGTTACAGGGGTCATAGTTAAAGTCTTCAAGAGAAGACTAGATGTCTGGCTGAGAACGGTACCAGGTGAGCTGGGTGTACCTGGCTATGTACGGTGGAGAGCGCAAGAAAGCAACTCGCTCCTCCAAGCCAGACCTAGAGGCGGGGCCACCAGCTTGACCTTCGTGTTAAGAGAGACCAACGCACGGAACAGCAATGAGGCTAACGAGGTATATATATATATTATATATATATATATATATATATATATTATATATATATATAATATATATATACAGGGTGGGCGGAAAGTAGCTCCCTATTTTGGATTGGTAAAAAAATACGTATATTATCCATTTATTTCAGAAGAAATAATATGAAAAGGTAGGCATACATGGTAGGTTTTCTCTAAAATTCAATGTGGGCTCCAACTCTTTCCACCAGCTTCTGGAGCCGCCCAGGAATGGCGTCCACTGACTTTAGCAGGAACTCCGGTGGGATGGAGGACATGACTTCCCGAATTCGGTCCTCCAGTTCTTGCAATGTCCTCGGTTTGGTGCGGTAGACTTCTTCCTTTACCCACCCCCAAAGAAAGAAGTCGCACGGTGTCAAGTCGGGGCTCCTGGCTGGCCATTGATGTGGACCACGACGACCCATCCAACGCCCAGGGAAGTGGGCATCCAGCCACTCACGGACAACAAGAGCGAAGTGCGGAGGGGCGCCATCTTGCATAAATATCAGATCGTCGATGTTCTCCCATGTGCTGACAACCGGCCAGACCTCGTTTCGCAACATAGCAAGTACCGCTCAGCATTCATGGTGTTGCGCAGAAGGAACGGGCCCACAACCTGATCTGAGGTCATACCACACCACACCGTTACATTGAACCGATTCTGCCGTTTTTCAGCGGTAACCGTGCGACTTCTTTCTTTGGGGGTGGGTAAAGGAAGAAGTCTACCGCACCAAACCGAGGACATTGGAAGAACTGGAGGATCGAATTCGGGAAGTCATGTCCTCCATCCCGCCGGAGTTCCTGCTAAAGTCAGTGGACGCCATTCCTGGGCGGCTCCAGAAGCTGGTGGAAAGAGTTGGAGCCCACATTGAATTTTAGAGAAAACCTACCATGTATGCCTATCTTTTCATATTATTTCTTCTGAAATAAATGGATAATATACGTATTTTTTTACCAATCCAAAATAGGGAGCTACTTTCCGCCCACCCTGTATATACAGAATGTCCCAAAACAACGTATACATTTTTAAAAAATTTATAACAGGAGAACCCACCAACAGATTCAGATGATTTTTATTTCTTTTTATAGCCTATAGCCTAAGGAGATACAAAAGCGAAATTGTTAACAGCCTTGGCTAGCCTAAGGAGATACAAAATCGAAATTAGTAATAGCCTTGCCTGCCTACAGTAAACATGGAAAATGGAAGTGTGCGCTTATCATTTGAGCAACGAAAATGGATACTAAAGTCGTATTTTAAAGTTGAGAAGATATCAAAGGTTCAACAACAGTGGAGAGACAATTTTGGAACTAATCCTCCAACTCGACTTACCATTTCACGTATCTGTGAGAAATTTGAAGTATACGGTACTGTGCATGATGTGTACAAGCAAGCGACTGGGCGTCCAAAGACATCAACAGATGCTAACACTTCTGATGAAGTGCTACAGGTATTCAACCGATCACCAAGAAAATCTGAGACAATGTGCTCGTGAAACAGGGAAAAGTAAGACAAGTGTCCACAGAATTCTGAAGAATGCTAAATGGAAATCTTACATCCCGAGATTATTACATGCCTTGAATGAGGATGATCCGGATCGCAGAATCCAGTTTTGCGAATGGTTTCGAGTAAAAAACACAGAAGATGGCCAATTTGCGGACAAAATTGTGTGGTCTGATGAGGCTACATTTAAGTTGAATGGTATAATTAATCGTCATAATTGCACATACTGGTCACAAGAAAATCCACACATTTATGTGGAACGACATGTAAATTTACCGGGTATAACTGTCTGGTGTGGTTTTTCTTCCAAAGGTTTGGTTGGTCCATTCTTTTTCGATGGTACAGTTACCGGCCATAGCTACCTCAACATGCTTCGGGGAAAAGGTTTTCCTGCAATTCGACAGCTATACGGAGATGAGGACATTTACTTTCAACAAGATGGAGCACCTCCTCATTACCATCAGGATGTCAGGAACTACCTTGATGAAACATTTCATTATCGGTGGATCGGACGACGAGGTAGTATCGAGTATCCACCACGTTCACCAGATTTGAAACCACTTGACTTTTTTTTATGGGGTCATTTGAAAAATGAAGTATACAGTAGAAGACCTACATCACTTGAACAACTAAAGAGCACAGTTGAAGAAGCGTGTAGAAATATCCCTACAAACATTTTTGTTGAAGTCTGCCAATCAGTGAATCAAAGAGCGCAGTGGTGCATTGATGTCAATGGTCGACATTTCGAACACTTACGTGTTTAAAACAAATTAAACTATCTATTATTTCGAAGTTGTATATTTTACCTATAAAAAGAAATAAAAATCATCTGAACCCGTTAGTGGGTTCGCCTGTTATAAGTTTTTTAAAAATGTATACGTTGTTTTGGGACACTCTGTATATATATATACCGCCATCTAAACACTATATCATTACAATACTGTGGAAAATATTTTAATGGTATGCGTTAGCTGTTTTAAATTGACTTTTTTTATATAATATGATTAAAAAAATAATTGCATATATTATAAAGTCAGAAACTTGCTTTAAATATAATGGGGATAAAAGGTGAAAAAAATGAAATCGTGATACCTAAACTTAAACCCAGTTTTGTTTTAAAATTATATTAATATTTTTTATATTATAGTTTAAAGACGAAAAATTTGTTTTTATATTAAATTTGGTTTATCATATTCGATTTTTTGTTTAAAAGATTGCCCACCAAACATCACATTGGCCTCGTTGTGGTTTTCTGCCACGAGAAGCTTAATAGATCAAACTTTTGGCGTTGCCGTTTTGTGAGACCTTGTCGGTCTACCCTGGCCCCATAAATGTATTTGTTTATGCTTAATAGCTTTCTCTATTAATTGGGTCGTTTTTAGAGACCTTGTCGTTGTATTGGTGGTGCTGTGATTAAATAATAATGAACAAATACATACCAGTATTTTAAGTGTTGTTACAGAAGTGCCTGAATGCATTTAAAAACAAATTTTAGGGTGGAAGAGCTGTTTTGAATGGGTGAGTAGTCTGGGTCGGATAGAAGTCGTCTAGCTTTACGGGAGAGCCTTTGTATTTGCCTATTCGATTCATTATTTTAATTGTATGATTGTATGACTGTTTGTCCTAAGTATCTGCCCTTGCAGTCAGGTACGCAACATTATAAGGAGAGAAAGCCTTCGTGTATTTTGATAAATGTTCTTTGTGTCGTAAGGGGCTTAGCAATTGAAAAGGGTTTAGTTGTGTTTAAAGCTGCATTGCGGATACGCCTTCCTCAGGAGAGATCTTAATATGGTAGAGTTTCATAAAAGATGGTCGCGAATATGAGAATTTTAAGATTTCTAGCTAAAGCCCGTTAGTTGGTATTATTTTCGAAATCTTGAACATTTTGTTAAATTTATAGAACAACACAGATTAGCGAGAAAAAAACTTAGTTTTTGGGGGGGGGGGGGGGGGAGACGTCCAATTGTAACACAAATGAAAAGCAGAAAAAACACGAAAACAGTCGTGATTCTAATACAAGAAAGTTTATTTCAGTTGACATAAAGCAAGAATTGTATAATTTGGTAATAAAAAACATTTAAGAAAGTCGCAAGCTAGTAAAAAAAAGCTAACAAAGTTTCACTAATTATTTAGAATTTAGTAGTAAATTGAATATTCTTTAGAGAAGTATAAAGTTAAACTTATATATATTTTTGCGTAACTTGAAAGATATTTTTATTCCTTGCAGAGGTAACCTTCCATCATTACAAAGAAGACACGTAGCCATTGCAAGACTAAAACAACCAGCCAACATGGGGAGAACCAGCAAACAAGTCAAATTTTTTATTCTCGTCCTGTGTCCAAGCAAAGAGGTAAGAAGTGCGCTAAATGTTTCCAATTAATGGGTTCTACATTTCTTCTCTGGTCACATACTTTGTCCTCTGACTTAACACACACACACACACACACACACACACACACACACATATATATATATATGCGCGCGCTATAATTACCTTATTAATACTGAATTATCTGTATTCAAGCTGTGATTTATCTAAGAATTGTAATATCCCTTTCATGCTTTTTATCATCCTTATTCAATTTTATCGGGTGAGTTTCTCCATTGATTTGCTTCTATGGAATTGAGGATCATTCAGCTTGAAAGATCTACTCTAAAATTTTATTGACTTTACAGAAAGAAAAATCTTTAATTTCTTGAACAGTTATTTTCTGCTTGGTTTCCTGCGTGTGTAATCGATTTGAGTGTCTTTGATCTCGAACTCAAGTGTCGTGCCCGCCTCATGGAAAAGAGGAAATGGGTCTTTAGATAATATATGTAATGTTTTTTTTCAAGATTGGTACATTTGTATAGCATGGTAGAATGATTTTTATTTTTTTCGTGATTTGTTTCAAATTTGTATCCGTTAAATATATGTTTCATACGAATAAATAAAGAAATGGAAGCGAATATTCGGTCACCAAATTGATCATGAAGTTCTTAAGATTTAATACTTAAGTGACACACAGTCTTCAAGTTTTAAGAACGGATCAATGCAAATCTTTTTCAAGGAAGACCAGTTTTGCGCAGATCCGAGAATCATTTCGGAAGTTTTACTTCACTTTCTTTGAATCTTCTTAGCAAGTATCTTCGCACATAAACACGTAGGAAAACATTAACATTATATTCGGTGAAAATTACATATGCTTCATAGCAGAAACATTTCAAGACTTTTTTGTCGGGGGGAGGGAGAGAGAAGGCACGTATTTTTCTAGATTACGGACAAAAACTACACACACACACACACACACATACACACACACACACACCTCTTTCGCTAGTTTAAAATTTTCATCTATCTTTTGATTGAATTCTGAGTTAAGTTACTTAAAATGTATAATTATCCTTTCGTATTAATAATAAAAGTATATTTCATTATGATTTCTATACTAATTGAAATTATAATGAAATGGATTCATTGCTTTTAATCTGTTACGATTCAAGAGTCTAATTTTTTCGATTATGGAAATGACGATCTCGCGTATAAAAAAAAACACCTTCCTAAAATATATTTATATCCACCCTTAGCGGAGGCCAATCATTCGAGCTAAAGGGCCAAAATAAATGTTGACTAAATCTCCGCGCATGCGCCAAGTGGCATCAGATTTCAAAATTATCCTCTAACTGTATACGATACATAAAACTATACTTTTTGGATCACCTGAAGATCAGCGCCCCAGTCTTCTTTAATTAGCTTTATAAGGCTAACTAACGAAAATATCACGACCTAACCTAACCACTCGTCAAGGGCGTACAGTTGACTTAACGATTGTTTAGGTTAGGTCGCGATATTTTCGTTAGTTAGCCTTATAAGGCTAACTAAAGAAGGCTTGGGGGCCCTGATCTTCAGGTGATCCTACTTTTTTTACCAAAAGGTTGTATATAGAGTTGAAAGAAAATTTAGTAACCCTGTTTTTTTTTTTAGAAATTTTTAGTTAAAGTATCAGATGACGTTCCTAATGGTTTTATACTATTCCCAAGAGCCTACATATACATTGTATATGAACGTATTAATCTTGTGAATGTGTGACTTTATCGAGAATACTTTTTGCATCAGAGAATGAAATATACGAAGTTCGATTCTTTTGCCGGGAGCTATTGTACGATGAAATTTAATGGTGGGCCACAAAAATCCAACCAGCGAGCAAGAATTTGCTCGCGGGTCTTTTGCCGCGCCTGCCCATTGATGTAGTTTATATGTCCATAAAGCGTAGCATTTTAACGAATTTTTTGTTACATGGTATTGTTACTTTACATAATAGAATGGAAAAAAGTACATAAAGTAGAGAGCTCTAATAAATATATATCTATAATAATAATAATAATAAAAGGACGTGTGTGTGTGTGTTCCAGCCATAACTTCAAAATGGAAGCAGTTACAAACATGAAACTTCACACATAATGATTAGGTCCCGAGGTTGTGCACCTGGGTGTTAATAAATTAAATAATTAAAATTACCGGGCCCGAAGTCCCCAGCACCGCGATAAAACTACAGAAAAGAACGCAGCCGTGAAAATCTTGAGCTTCACATTGTGTCAAGATTTGTGAATCTTAAGATTTTCATGACTATAGTTTTACTGACCAAATAATTGAACCCCCAATTACTGTCGGTTCAATTGTTTGGTCAATAAAACTATAGAAAAGAACGCAGTCATGAAAATCTTGAGCTTCACATTGCCGCCCGTAATAATAATCTATAATAATAAAAGGACGTGTGTGTGTGTGTGTTCCAGCCATAGGTCCAAATTGGAAGCAGTTACAAACATGAAACTTCACACACATATTGATTAGGTCCCGAGGTTGTGCACCTGGGTGTTAATAAATTAAATAATTAATTTTAAAAAACTAAATGACGTCATCAGGATTACGTGTGTATTTAATATTATATATATATATATATATAATTATATATATATATATATATATATAATATATACATATTGAAACCTATGGTAAAATTATTGAATACCCGGTTAGGTTCATTGAATGCCCGGTTAGGTCAACTGTACGCCCTTGACGATTGGTTAGGTTAAGTCGTGATATTTTCGTTTAAAACGCGGAATATTTTTGCTACTCGCACGAAGGGCGGGTTCTCTGCTAGTGTATATATATATATATATATATATATATATATATATATATATATATATATATATATATATATATGGGGGGGTTCTTTCATATATTTTTGTGAATGTGCCCGTATTTGAAATAAAAAGTGTATTTATGCTTAAAATAGTTCGACACGTCATTAAGAGTCACAAACAAAAGACATGCGGAAATTAAAGTTCAGGCTTCAGCGCTGCCGACAGTCGCACTCGTTTTTCTGGAATTGTTGAAGACGAATTATGCCGAAAGGGAACGAGGATGTCGTCGCAGGGTGACTGAAAGAAGACAAAGAAAGCGTAAAAGACAAAAAATGGCTAAAATAAGAAAAGAAAGAAAATTAAAAAAAAGACAAAAAGAAGAGACATTGGCCTGGACAGGGAGAAGCAATAAAGAAGATAAAAGGATGAAGAGAAAGGAAAATTCAGAATCGAGACGATTTTGGCCGAAACGAACGAAGACCGAACTGAAATCGAGGGGAAGAAGGGATTTCTATAGAGAGGAATTAAGGCAAATGATGAATGGGCCTCATTCATGAAAGGGGAAAAACAGGAAAATCGAAGTAATGGAAAAAGGGGGAAAACAGTGCAAGAAAAGACAGAAGGAAAATGAAAGTACATCTAAGAATTAATACTAAAAAAAAGTTGAGTCTGATCAAAGGAGAGAGAAAGTTTGTTGAAGAAAAATCTGTAGGAAACGTATTGAAATTTTCAAAGTACCCAACAAAATTTAGTAACCGGTTGATAAATAGCAGGAGCGAATACAGAACCTGAAAGTGATGGTTTGCTGGACGGGGTTTGGGGGGGTTGCCCAGGCGCCCAGCAGGGCCGGAGTCCCCGGAAACTCCTGAGATTTAATCATTTTAGGTTTTTTTTGGCATATATAGGAGTAAAAACACATCTTGCAGTACGTTACCTCATTTAATACAAACTGATTCCAAATATTTACATTTTTTTTACAAATATCATGAAAGTATATACACCGCAAGTTAAGATTTATACCTACTTTAATTGCTAAGTATATCTACCAGTGTCAATCTTCTGAGATGCAGCTGGGAAAATCTCTTGACGACTATGTCCACATCCGCCTTCATGTCATAGTGAACATGCAGTAGCGCCAGTTCAGTGAGCCTGTCCTGTCTTATGGTGCTGCGGGTATAAGATTTCAGCCCCCTCAGAGGCTGCTCCTCTTCATATATATATATATCTATATATATATAATATATATATATATATATTATATATATATATATATAATATGTAACTTAACTCATCTTTTGGAGAAAAAATTATATATGGCGGCTTGCTTGTGTCGGCGTGATGATGATATGCTTCGTTACACCATCTCCGACGTTTCACAAGTGCTCTCGGTATGTCACTTCCTCGCACCCACAAGGAAGTTTATACCCTTTAATTATTTTATTCTGACTGCGAATTTCGAAGACAACAATTTATACCCTCGGTTGATGGCGTCCGCTCTCTCTCAGTCCGTTGAGAGAAGGGAATGCTTTTCTCCGTGGGAAGGATATAAAATGGCGAATTTTCCTTTGCTCAGTCCTTTATTTGTACAAGGTCGAAATCACTTTTAAAATATTAGAATTTCTTAGTAATTAGAAAACAATGAAAACCTTTTCACTACACTTGTTTAGAGAGTTATTAACGAACAAATTCTTATATCAAAATAAGCTGAGGGGTCCAGCCAAACCCGGCTGGCCCACGGGCGGAACACTCTACTCCCTTTGTCGAAAGCTGAGGCGAGCGTTAGACTGCCAAAGCATGTTGCCTTCCTCAAGGGGCTGCCTTTTGTCCTGGAGAAACACCCATTGGTGCCACGTGTTACAGAAGACTATTAAACTTGCAAAATCTTACTCTAATAATGATATTAACAAGAGAATTGGTATAATTGGATATTAGCAAAAGAATTTATACAATTGTAGTTTTACACTTAACTCTTTTATGTGATTTATAATAATTGAAAAGAACATTTACAATTTGGAAATCTCTGTTTAAGATTAGACGTGGCACACTGTTTTCGTTAGGCTTATCGAGGGGATGCCAGAGAATCTTCTGGGCATAAAGGCGATTCACACAAACATTAAAAATGTAACGGAATCATATTTTAATTTAGTTGAACAGAATAATATCTTTTAAAGGATTAATATGTTAATTTATACAAACAGAATGATATCTTTTAAATTTTAACATAAATTTATTTTCCTGTGGAAACACTTTCCCACATGGCTCCCCTCCCAGAGTTGGTACTCGGGGAATTAGTTTGAAAAATCCTCTCAAACAAAAGTAGTTGGATGTAGGGTTTTATAAAGACAAAGATATTATTGAAGTAGTTGGATATAATGTTACATAAAGACAAAAGAAATAGTTAACAAAATACATTTACTGAGTAGTTTATCCACTCTACTTATCAGTTAAATTTTACATTAATTTTAATACTTATGTACTAATGAACACTTATAATTAACTGTCACTTGCGTGTCCTTGAGACTTATGCACTAATGACCACTTATAATTAACTGTCACTTGTGTGTCCTTTGAGCACTTGGAGTCTGATTTCTTTAGGTCCACTTTTTTTACACTGGTATAAGTTCACCGTGTGCATACACTTTTAAATCATACGCGATTGTCTTATCAAACGTTAAGAGAACAAAAATTTACAGAAATGAACTTCAATGAACTATTGGACAAAGTACTTTAGTGAAATTGATACGAATTCTGCAAGGTTATATTGTCGTTTTGAGAACCTTTTTTTTGAGAACTTTGGAATTGACTAAACTCTATAGCTTGGAAGGTATAAAATTTTAAAGGTTATGTGGGGACATTGCTCAAGTTTCTGGATGTACGCGTTGGTGGCTAATTGCCTCCGACATCAATCATTCCACGTCTCGAGCGTCTTTCAATAATTTAGTACGTAGTGCATGAATGCACGGGTATAGCCTAAACGGGTATAGGGGGTACGTGTGGTAGCACTTGAACTGGAAATAAGGTAAAAAACAATTTGTAAATGGGATAAACCGGCGTTATGATTACTGTTTTTCGTTTCGTGTATTCGGCCCTTTTGGAGCGAAATCAAAGTGGCAGATGGCTCCAGTTTCGATTTCCGAACCTTCTGATTAGAAAGAACAGAATCGAATGAAAGTTGTCCGTAGAGCGATGCAGAGATGCAACACTCTCTTTGGTGGGAAGGAAAAAATGTGGCAAATTTTCTTTTTCCCGAATTCGTCGAGGTCATAAGCCGAGCTTGCATTATGTCCTTCATCTGTGACGATCTCGTCACAGACCTCTTCCCCCGAAAAATGTCCCTCATCGAGAACTTCCCTCGTGATTTCTGGGACAGTTCCAATTAAAAAAAAATTAAATACTCACTTTAAATTTTTTTCTCAAATTCCATAAATTTACCGGATACTTTGCAGAAATCGTTTCGTTACAAACAATAAAATATATAAATCCTTATATATTTAAATACCCAATTACTGCATACAAAAAAACAAACCTGTCAATTTTTCCCTCTCATCACAAAAAAACAAAAAAGAAAGAAAAATTGAATTCAATTGATTGTAAACACCGACAAACAAAAAATCGTTTTTAACTCAAACGAACAGTGAACTGTTTACAACCAATAAACATGCTGTAATTTATTTATTTGTAAAACACTGCATGCAAACGCACAAAATCTTCTAACAACACAAAGAAGAATAATAATGAAAAACAAATTTTCAACCCGATACGTTAACACTGGGATACACTTCTCTTTTCAACCACAAGAGAATAATAATAATAATAAATTTTTTTTTTTCTTGAAACCAATACGGGATTTTAATGTTAACTTTACTTGTCAAAAGCACTTTTACTCCATTTACCGAGATTTCTCTATTTCCTTTTATTCCGTCCTGGAAAGCACGTTTGTTTTCGTTTTTCTCCGTCTCGTTTTGAGAGAACATCTGTTTCCGTTCTTTTTTTTCGTTTTTCTTTAGAGTCAAATGCGTTCGACTCTGCGATCCACGAAGGCGAAGCCGTTTTTCCGAAGGAGATGCGCACACCGATTCGAACACGCCTAACTTCTGTCTTCGTTTCTGAGTCCTCCACTCTTCGTTGTAGAAATTTACGCCAATGCTATGCGTTGCATAGACGTCCAATTTTCGTAATCAATTCCAATGCGGTTCGTTCGTTTTTCGTTGACAATCAAAGTCTTTGAAAATCTTCTCCAATTTTCGAAAATTTTTCTACTCTTCGTTGTAGAAATTTACGCTAATGCTATGCGTCGCATAGACGTCCAATTTTCGTAATCAATTCCAATGCGGTTCGTCCGTTTTTCGTTGACAATCAAAGTCTTTGAAAATCTTCTCCAAATTTCGAATGATTCCTCCACTCTCGGTTGTGGGAATTTACGTCACTGCTATGCGTCGCATAGACGTTCCAAGAGAAATTAAATTTGTAAAATTCCTCTCCGCGTGCCCATATAATAATTTCTGCTACGATCTTCTCTCTAAACAAGTGCGTGATTCCCGCTGAAATCCGACCTCCGTTTCGGATGCGTTGACGTCCTTGTAGCGGGGTTCGACTGAACAAAGGTTTTCAAATCCTGGCTCCTCGTCTTGAATGAACGTTTCTCGTCCCCTCCCTCCGTCCGTTGAGGGGGGTGGAAATGCTTTCTTCTAATCCTGGCATCGGTCGACAGTGTCGGGGGGGTGGAAAAAATGATTTCTTCTGATCCTGATATGGGTAGCCAATGTCGGATATGATGTTGTTATGTTTCGTTACACCACATCCCGACTGTTTAACAGGTGTTCTCCGTATGTCACTTCCTCGCACCCACAAGGAAGTTTATACCGTTTAATTATTTTATTCTGACTGCGAATTTCGAAGACAACAATTTATACCCTCGGTTGATGGCGTCCGTTCTCTCTCAGTCCGTTGAGAGAAGGGAATGCTTTTCTCCGTGGGAAGGATATAAAATGACGAGTTTTCCTTTGCTCAGTCCTTTATTTGTACAAGGTCGAAATCACTTTTAAAATATTAGAATTTCTTAGTAATTAGAAAACAATGAAAACCTTTTCACTACACTTGTTTAGAGAGTTATTAACGAACAAATGCTTACATCAAAATAAGCTGAGGGGTCCAGCCAAACCCGGCTGGCCCACGGGCGGAACACTCTACTCCCTCTGTCGGAAGCTGAGGCGAGCGTTAGACTGCCAAAGCATGTTGCCTTCCTCAAGGGGCTGCCTTTTGTCCTGGAGAAACACCCATTGGTGCCACGTGTTACAGAAGACTATTAAACTTGCAAAATCTTACTCTAATAATGATATTAACAAGAGAATTGGTATAATTGGATATTAGCAAAAGAATTTATACAATTGTAGTTTTACACTTAACTCTTTTATGTGATTTATAATAATTGAAAAGAACATTTACAATTTGGAAATCTCTGTTTAAGATTAGACGTGGCACACTGTTTTCGTTAGGCTTATCGAGGGGATGCCAGAGAATCTTCTGGGCATAAAGGCGATTCACACAAACATTAAAAATGTAACGGAATCATATTTTAATTTAGTTGAACAGAATAATATCTTTTAAAGGATTAATATGTTAATTTATACAAACAGAATATCTTTTAAATTTTAACAAATTTATTTTCCTGTGGAAACACTTTCCCACACTTGCTTCCTTCCAGACATGATACTTGTTGAACAAAGATTGTCGGCTAAAAATATCGCACAGTGTTTCACGTGTGTAAGACGGCTGGGTCAATACCCCCTAAAGTTCAATACCCCCTAAAGTTCAATACACCCTAAAGTTCAATACCCCCTAAAGTTCAACACCTCTAAAGTTCAATTTCCCTAAAGTAATCGAATACGTATCTTCATTAATAATTGGTTCATGCAAGAAAGAGCTTCTTTCATTACACGGTCGCTTCCCACCGATGTTTATTTAAACAAACCTGAAAGTTACCTACTTTGCAAATTTTTACCGTTTTGTACAACGCTCCAAACCGGTATGAATCCACGCCTGAATAGCCCTTCACAAATAGCCTTCACTTTTTTGTAATTAGTTACTGAGTACAGTGTCCACCCTAACCACCCCAATTTGTATACAAAAATACAAAAATAAATGAAAATGATAACATGCAGTTCCCCATTCCCTTTGTCCGCGCATCTGATACCCTAAATAAATTGGGGAGGGAGTCAATATATGTTAAATATTAAAATATTTTCATGTATTATATCAACAAAATAAGGCTTCATGAATGATTTAAGCTTAGGAGTAAATAATCTCTTGCTTGCACGTTTGCTTTTATTAATAAGTAGAGATAAGTAACAAGCTATATATTTAAGGTATATTTTTTACCTCCATTTCCAATCCCTTCGTTCCCCAACTTCAAATTTTAAAATTTCTCTTGTGAAATCAGCGTGTTTAATATTTAAACGCTTCGCATTTTCATTTAAAATCTCGTACTTTTAAACAGTAGCAGATAAGAAATACGATATAAAGAAACTCGTATTAATACATGAAAATTTATCCTACTTCCTTATTTATCTTTCGACCTACCATTTATAACTTCGTGCGTGGAGTGTATCAATAGCCTAAAATTCAGAAATTCATTGGAATGCAAATTATTTCAATCCGAATCTACATTTAGTTTGGCATCCATTTGATTATTACTCTTTGAAAATCACTGCAAAAATCTACAGTAAATTAAGCAATATGATCTTTTCAATGTTGATACAGTATTGCTGCTCTGTATGATGAAAGACTAAAAAGTGAACATAGATATCTGTTGCAATAACAGAGATTCTCTATTTCGGTGTGACTACAAGGGAAGGGAAATATTTCATTAAAGGTGTTTCCACATGATATTTCCTATTTATAAAAAAAATATCAATAAATTTCTTATATAATGGATAGAATGTAAACATGGGAATATATTAGTTCAACGAAGCATATATATCGACATGTATACAAATATTCTCCTTAGAAAATCTCCCTGAAGACGTAATTATTGTTAGGACATTTCCAAGGAAACATGAATTCATCAAGAGTGAGATGATTCAATTTACATACCATTGTAGAACAAATCCTCATTTAATGAAGTTTTACTGCCGATCTTGGTTCGTGCGTACGTGTCCTATTATCCTGGGAGAATAACTTTCCAGGCATACCTTTCTAATTAATGAAAATAGATTATAAAAGTTTTATGATGCGGGTCAGTAATATACAGGGTGGCCATAAAGTCTAGAAACATGGGATATATTACGATAATTCTTTTTCTTCATTGTACACAATCTTAATAAATCCTTAATACGATCCTACGTTTCCAGACATTATGGCTACCCTATATACGAAGTTCTGTACTGAAAACACTTAAGAATGGTTTAATAATCTGCCCATCCACCTTTACTTTCGGTGACTTTTTGCATCCTCTCTGGGACGAACTCCTCAACAATATCTGTTTTCGTATAGCAGTGTTATCGACGTTTTTCCTCTGAAACGTACCAAATGCTCACCATCTTGCCCGAATATTCTTAGCGAGGTTTTTACTACAACTCTCACTTCAGTGACTTTCCATCTCAAAGCTATCTTTTCGGCTTCTAACTTAAGAATTTCAATGATATTCTCGTTATCTCGTAATTTTTTTTTTTTGCATTGCATTATGCAATTTTCCAATAATTATCCTGAAAAAATATAAAGCTCTAAGTAATAATATTACCAAGAATCGCATCAGAAAGGAGGAAATATTTTAAGACTTAGACTACGCTAAATAATTAATTATCACAGGCCTGCGATGGTTTTGTTATCCGAAATATTTTATCACTTACAGTATATAGTAATTTTTACACGCTGATTCCGAAAATAATATTCATTTTTCCCCATCGCGTACAGATTTTTCACAAAATGTCATATTTCATATTACATATGTAAGTAATTTTCATTAAAATTGACTCAATTAAATTTTGAATAAAAACAACTGCCAATAAATGCTTCCAGATCAGAAGTGACGTCATAGCGTCTTCTAGAACATTCGAGAAACGCACCGCTAGTATATAAGTGATTGACAAGCCACGAGATGAGTCAGTCTGTCTAGTGCGTGCGAGGTTATAGTTCTTTATTATTCAAAAGTGCGCGGTGACTATATTTCTCTTTTGAAATTTTATTTGTCGCTATGGCAACCAGAGGGTGTGTAAATAGCCCAAACATTTTCTGTTACATTTGTGGAAAATTTACTGTGAAAAAACGAAGGCGAGATATTACAGACTTCGTCAAGAAAGCATACAATGCGTACTTCGGAATGAAACTTGGGGATCAAGACAAATCATGGGCTCTACATAAAGTTTGCAGTGTTTGTGTTGAACAACTTAGACTGTGGAGTAAAGGTAAAATGGATTCTTTACCTTTTGAGATTCCAATGGTCTGGCGTGAGCCTAGAAATCACAGCAATGACTGATATTTTTGTTCATGTAACGTGCAAGGCTACACTACTAAAAATAAAAAGGAAATCTCTTATCCAAACTTTCAGTCTGCTATAAGACCTGTTGCTCATGGATCTGGCATACCTGTACCTACTAAATTAAATACTCTTGATATAACTTCATCTGATTCGGTGTCTAATGACGATGAAAACGATGATATTGATTGTTTTCAAACCGAAACATCTGATGAACCCCAATTGTTTACACAAAGTGAACTTAATGATTTGGTAAGAGATTGGTGTCTCCCGAAGGATTCTTCAGAGATTTTGGGATCCAGACTTCGTGCAAAGAACTTGCTTTCTCCCGGGACGTCTTTTTACTGGAACAGAAATCGAGAAAAAGAATTCATCCAATACTTTTCTCAAGAAAATTCACTGGTATATTGCAACAATGTTTCGGAACTAATACTTAAACTAGGCGCTGCAGTCTATGACCCAAATGAGTGAAGACTTTTCATTGATTCCTCGAAAAGAAGTTTAAAAGGCGTCCTCCTTCACAATAGTAACAATATATGCATCCGTTCCTGTGGCTCATTCGGTTCACTTGAAGGAAACTTACGAAAATCTTGAGCTTCTTCTAGCTAAGGTTAAATACAAAGAACACGGTTGGCTACTTTGTGGAGACTTAAAAGTGATTTGTATGTTGTTAGGTCAACAACCAGGTTATACGAAGTTTCCATGTTTTTTGTATGAATGGGATAGCCGAGCAAGAACTCAGCATTGGATAAAAAAGGAATGGCCACGCAGAGTCAACCTGACACCTGGTTCTAAAAACATTCAACGTAAAAGTTTGGTTGACATGAAGAAAGTCCTTTTAACTCCGCTTCACATAAAATTGGGCTTGAAGCAATTTGTTAAGGCCTTGAACGAAGATGGAGATTGTTTTAAATATATGTGTGGTAAATTCCCAACTCTTTCTGAAGCAAAATTGAAAGAAGGAATTTTCGTTGGTCCCCAGATTAGAAAACTGACTTTGGATGAACACTTTGAAAGAACAATGAACAATCTTGAAAAAGAAACGTGGATTGCTTTTAAGGACGTTATTAGCAAATTTTTGGGGAACAACAAGGACCCAAATTACTAAAACAGTGTGAACAACACGCTAAATAAGTTCAGAGAGTTGTTGTAATATGAGTTTAAAATTACATTTCTCACATTCACACTTGGATTACTTCCCTGAGAATCTCGGAGCACTCAGCGAAGAACAAGGAGAACGGTTTCACCAAGACATCAAAGAAATGGAGAAGAGATATCAAGGAAAGTGGGACATCAGTATGATGGCTGATTACTGCTGGATGTTGAAACGGGATACTCCAGAATTATTACATAAAAGAAAAGGAACAGCGCGTACATTCGAGACTAAAAGGCATAGATCTCACGAGAAAACTCAGGACAAATAAAGATGAATATGTAATTGACGTTAATAGTCCTCTTTCTTTGTAAAGTTGTTTGCATTTGTAATTAGTATAACAAAGCGAATAGGTACCTAATGTAAATTGAAATAAATAATATTTATTTATGTCGTTGTTTTCCCTTCCAGTTTGCAAAAAGATCCTTACGTGATAGAAAAAAATGGACACCTTATTCGAAATCAGTGTAGTTGAATTGTATAAAATCAGTTATTAGTAAGAAAACAACTCTTACAAAGTTCTCATTCGCAGGCCTGTGAATTATTATTGTTTTGTGGAGTAATGTATAGGGGTTTGTCGAAATGTATATTGCGTAATGTTTTCCTATAAGTTACTGTTTTAGCATGCAATGTTTAAAATCTTTTTTCTTTTGGCATATAATAATTCTGTTGTAATTTAAACTTTCACATAAATATTTTTTAAATATTTTAAAAAGTCATTTCTAAGAAATACAATAATACTGATAGATAATTAATATATTCTCAAAGGGAAATAGTTTATTAATTCCCAGTATATATTAAATGCATTAGTTTGTCTGAAGAATTTTCAGTTCTGAATGGGATTGGGGAACGCATAACGTGGTTATATAGTTTAGGAATGATCCTCGTTTGCTAATAAAAGCAAATGTCGAAGCCAAAGTTTATTTATTTAGAAAGTTGAAACTTATCTGCAGTTTTATTTCGCTAGTACAAAGCCTAAAAATTTTTAAGTAAAAATTTTAATTCTTATGTCTCTCTTCCCAAGTATCTGTTGTATTAACTATGCAGAGGGAAGGAAGGTCATTGGTGTTTGGTACTTAGAACGATAGACGTGACACGAATATTTTTCAACAATTATTTATTACATTCTCTTGGTTTTCTTGAAATGTTCATTACGTTTCCCATAGATTTTTTGGCAAACTCTTTCCTCGCTCTACTCTTACATCTGATAAAACAAATATGAAAACAAAATGTATGGAATGAACAGATAAGAAAGGAGACACAAAACAAGAAGCAGAAACCAAAGATAAAAAATTTAAATGGGCGTAGAAGAGAGAAAGACATAGAAACTTCACGCGTAAGAATCCATTTAGTGGAAACTGAAAACGACAGTAAGCAAATGCGAGAGGAGAGACTGGGCAAAAAGTATAAAGTTAGGAGCAAGATGGAAATGGGAATCGGGAACACAAACAAAAGGATAAAAATTAAGAAAAACAGATTACAGAACGAGAATAAAAACAAAGTCTGCGCGCGCACACACACACACACACACACACACACACACACACACACACATATATATATACTCGTATATAATATAGTGTGTGTGTGTATATATATATAAAAGAGAGAGAGCGTGTGTGTTACAGGCTAACAAATAACCCAAGATCCACTCTACGTTAACCCAAGAAAGAAGTAGAGAAAATAAAGAAAAATTAGAAAAAGCAAATGAAAATAAAGAATACTAAAAAACTTATACCATGCTTACACTTATAGGTGTAAAGCTCTCACACAGTTATAGTTACAGTAGTAATAATAGTAAAGTATAGAACGGACAAGTCTCCCCCTCCTCCGCCAGCCATTGCTGACAGAAAATAGTGGTTAAAGAAAATTCATAGGAAAGTAGGAAAAAGTATAATGAAGAGAATAGCTTGAGTTCATTCACACCATGCGTACACTTATCTCGTGTACTCATTTACGCATTAGAAGACAGCGGAAAATAAAGGATAGCATGACGACTAAACTACTTAATCTACACCATGCATTTTTTTAAGGGGAGATAGATAGATAGATAGATAGATAGATAGATAGATAGATAGATAGATTGATTGATTTGGTTGCGGTTTTGGAACTAAGCCATCCCAATTATAAGACCACTCTCCCTTTTCGAGTGAAAGGAAAACATCCTCACCTGAAACTCGGCCAGAATGAAACTTTGAGAAAGGTCGTTAATAGAAGAACAAAGGGAGAAAGAAGAAGGTATAATATTAAAATAATTTAAACAGGCCATTACGGAAGATATCGTCTAATAAACCACTTTTGTTAACTGGAGTCAAGCCAATATTGAAACAATGGAATAGAGAGGAAAAATAAAAGCGGATAAATTCAATAAAGGAACTCGGACGAAACAGGAAATTGCGGATGGTCGTAGTTTTTGTTTTGACTCCAGAACACGTGAAAAAATTAATTTGAAACAAGAGGAATTTAATTAAACATGGTTAAAATATGAATTATTTATTCATAAAAATTCGATGGTAAAGAAAATAAAAAAATATATACTGTAAAAACGTATTATTGTCAGTAAAATTCGCACTAAAATTGCGTTCTAATTAAACAAACAAAATGGGGGGAAAGATTATTAAAATGAAGAACGAAAAATATAAAAAGGTTACTTAAAATATAAGTGAAGTTTGTAAAAACTGGTGAGCCGACAGATTTCTGCTCAAAAGCCGCAAATTTTGCTCGGAAACTCTAGAATAGTACTTTGTTAATTTAGTTCCGGTACTATTTCCGGTACTTTTTCTACATGCGATATATTCCTGTGAAATGTTTACTACGATGACGATGATGAAAATCCATCCCATACTTCATTTTGACTTAATCCAGTCGTTTCACAAAGATTATGGGTGGGACAATAAAAAAATGAATATCAGCCAACAGATGGCGTAGCATTAACGTACAAACTTTAATTATTATTAAACATATACGAGGAAAATAAAGTGAACTGTTTCTTGAAATAAACTCGATGCATCGAATACCCGAAACTTACGTGCGTCGAGAAAATTTTTGACGAGAAGTATCTCAAAAGTATTATGTGCATGAATGAGTAGGTCATACATACCTCCGGTAAAATTTCTCAGAAAAGGAACAATCTAACCATTTTTAAAATCACTGGTAATTACGACCGCAGTGAAAAAAACAAAAGAAATATTCACTTTAAAATTCACTCTTTAATTAAAAAACTGATCGTTAAAAATGTCTTTTCTGACTTTCATAAGTTTTATCTTGGTAAAAAATTTAATTAAAATTTTACTGGAACAAACCTTTTCAACTGCTTTCAACTATTAAAAAAACAAACGATGTTTTATTTTTGTTTAATTAAAATTGGAGTGACGTTCTTATGATATATATATATATATATATATATATATATATATATATATATATATATATATATATTATATATATATATATATATAGATATAGATATATAAATAAGCAGCCACAGCCAGAAATACGACCACCCATTCAACCACGACAACTTAAAACACCTGGCTGTAACCAACCAAAATAGTACCTAACTTCCTATATACGAACAAAACTCAACCCTGAACGAACAACAAACATCAATAAAACTAAACCTATGAAAATAACCTTACAGTACAATACATAAATAGTAGATGTTATACTAACTGTAAGTAACAACCATTTTTTAATAATGTATACCAATTAAGGCTGTAATAACTGCTTTATTAACTGTAAACTGTAACAGTAATTTCCTTATGGCACTGTTTATTGCAACGACAGCATATCTGCGATACATTGTATTTATTTTTATTTTTTATCGCATCAGACAAGATTCTGATGTTTGTTTTAAGGACTGACTTAACATTTTAATTAATGTTAGAATTTAATTTCAAGTTTTTAGAACCAGATGTGGTCTCGAAACGTCAACCTTCTGAAATAAAAGTTGAAAACACCTTTTTAGATCTTTCTCCTCTTCATGCACTATAAAGTAAATAGGAATGTTCTCCTTTCGTGTATATATATATATATATATATATATATATATTATTTTTTTTTAAATACATAGTAACTGTGCAATATTACTGGGATTCCCATCATAAAACTAAATTAAAACAAATTTAAAATGCTAAACTTTTCCGAGAGAGAGAGAGAGAGAGAGAGAGAGACTCTAAGATCCACTCTCTGCTAGCCCAAAAAGAAGTAGAGAAAAAAGCCAATGAAAATAGAGCATACTGAAAAATTAAGCCATGCTTAAACTTAGACCCGTGAAGCTTTCACATAGGAATAGTATTGGTAGCAAAGTATAGAATAGACAAGACTATTGAAACAATGTCAGCTACTGCTGACAAAAACTTGTTGTAAAGGAATATTTTTAGGATGGCAAAAAAAAGTATAATGAAAAAAATAGTGTCAGAGTTCATTCACACCAATCGTAAACTTACTTCGTGTACCTAGTTACGCATTAGAGGGCAGCGGAAAATAAAGGATAGCATGACTACTAAATTACTTAATCTAATCTACACCATGCATTTTTTAAGGAATTTTTAAAATTTATTTATTTATTATATATATTATAATTATTTCGTAGCTGTATCATTTTTTCGCTAAACGCCAAGGGCATCGTGCTGAGAGACTTTCTCTTAAAAATTAATTATTTGTATTACCATCTTTAGCTCTGGAATTACTTAGATAAGGGAGCATTGATTCAGAGACAACTCCAGCCTATCAGCCCACCCAATTTTAAGAATTCCCACGAAAGTGTACATCATGTATGTGATTTCCCTCCCCTTCCTACATTTTCCAAAAAAAAAACTTATCATAACGCAATTTATATTGCGTCCTTCGCACAGGAATTACTTAGATATGGGAGCATTTATCCAGAGGCATCTCCAGCTGGCCAGCACCCCCTAGTTTAAGAACCTCCCCAACAATTTACTACTTCTACACTATCCTGACTAGCTCTCCCTGCAAACAGCTCCATATGAAGTGACGGAAAAAAAAGGATCAAAAGAAAGAAAGAGGAAGACGAGTGAATTCCCGAAATGATTTAATGTAACTATTCGGAAATTTTGACTCCCGAGAATTCCCATCTATTAGTAACACACAAATAAAAATAAGAAAAAGCCAAAAAAAAAAGATAACATCACTATCCCCAACTCCATTCCAACCAACTTCCCTTATTGCCTCTTTTTGTTATAATGTTATAATGTTTCAGACCAACAAAGACCCTAGGACCCACTCATGGCTGATCTACCTAACTGTGTTCGTAATTGTGTATTGTGTATGTCCTCCGTGGTGGCGGAGGGGACCTACAATTTTACGTGGGTTCCGAACCACAAGAACATAAGAAATTTATGTAAAAACTGCCTGTACATTGGCAACGACCAATTTTTACCAAACTAAATAATTATCAATTTAAAACTAATTAATTATCGATTTAAAACTAAAGATAGAATCTCTGGATCCAGAGGATCAAGTCATAATAGACTACTATCCACAAATATGTTACACTCTATATCTATTTATAACCGACATGCAAATATATCAGATCCAAAGAATCCGGTCAATTTCATTACGGTATCCATCAATACTAGTACCCTGCCAACCAAAAGTAAGTCACGGTCCATATCGATTGCGGACCAAGTCAAAATTTACAACCATATACATTACAATATATATACTTAGGAGGAAAAGTGTAGGTGTGGCTGTAAAGACTACAGTAATGTAGAAATGTGTGTGCACCCATTTTGGGTCTCCCATTTAAAGGTGTTTGTGGGGCAAGTGAAGATCATGAGTTTTTCAATACCTCGCAGTACTATGAGGGGCACCGCTCGGCAGAGGAATCTCTTTAAATGGGGTGTTTAAGGACAGAGAGTATCCCCTAACTCAAGATATCCCCTAACCCAAGATATCCCCTAACTACAAATTTTGTAGGCCTATTTGAAAGTTTTGACTCCCGAGCGTTCTTAACACTGAAACACCCAGTGCTCTGTAACCACACCAGACCAGCGCCTCCTACTACATTTACATCTAAAGGGATATCATCTGTATAAACAAACACTACATACCTAAAGAGTACCCATCCTTTGAACTTAATTAGCTATTCGGAGGTTTTGACTTCGGAGAATTCACATAAAGCTTCCCGTCTCTTCCATTGGGGGTATCATCTCAGAACTCCCAGTGCTCTGCAACCAGACCCGATTAGCAGCGCCTACTACATTTATAACAAAAGAAAATCGGGCTATTCCCTATACTAAATAAACAAAAATCCTAATTCAAACCTTTTGCCCTTTATTTTAAAACCATTGTTTTACGAAATATTCCTATCATCTAGGTCAGAACGTGGTTGTGTGTGTATTCTGTTTCCTTTCATAAAAGGGTTGTTATGCTATTTTTATGTTACCACGCGGCTATTTAGGGATATTTTATGTCCACCAAATTATTTTCGTGAGAGGAAACGTTGAATGAATTAGCAAGTACGTTCTTCCCATTTAATTATCTTTCAATACTGTTTTTTAATAGAAATACACAAATATATTTTGTCGCGTTAAACCAAGCTCAAACAAAACTTCACATTATCACATTAAATAACTTTTTTCAAACTTCTCTATCATCATTAAATAAGCAAAATAAACATTGCTTCATATATATTTAGAATACAAACTGTGTGTGTCTGTGTGTGTGTGTGTGTGTGTGTGTGTGTGTGTTCTGGGTATAAGTGAGGTCGAGTGTGATAATATTTTTTATGCAGGAAGGAGGGGGCCGAGGGCGAATCCCCCCCCCCCCATATTGGAAAAAGAGAGCCAAAATCAAGGTCCAATGTTTTCGAGATGCCTAGACACACTGCGTTCGAAATATTTGAGGTCATAGACAGGGGGAAAGATGGATTGAGGAAGATTGTTCTAGAGTTGACCGGTTGAGTAGATGAGAGATTGAAAATACCTGTTAACCTTTGCATTAGAGAGTTGGACAGAAAAGGAATGAGAATATGTCGAAAGTCTGCTACTGCATTGTCTCCTTATAGGAGGCATGCAGTTAGGGAGTTCAGAAGAGCAGTGTCCGTTATAATAGCGATAGTAGAGAGAGAGAGAGAGAGAGAGAGAGAGAGAGAGAGAGAGAGAGAGAGAGACGACAGTCAGTAAGAGGCGGAGAATTAATGAGACGAAAAACCTTTGATTCCACCCCGTCAAGTACGGCTGTGTGGGTTGAGCCACCCCACACATGAGAAGCGTATTCTATACAGGGGCGGAAAAGAGCCCTGTACAGAGACAGCGACTGAGTGAGGGTGAAGAAACTGCGGAGACGGTACAGCACACCTAACGTCTTAGAAGCTGTTTCAGAAAGAGAGTATATGTGATCTTTCCAGGAAAGATTTCGAGAAAAGGAAACGCCATGAATGTTGAGAGAAGAGAGAGGATTGAGTTGTGTATTGTTGAAGGAAAGAGGATAGTCGTGTGGAAGATTGTAACGATTAGACAGATGAAGGAACTGAGTTTTTAAGGTACTGAAAGCCACAAAGTTTTCTCTGCCCCAGTCAGAGATAGCAGAAAGATCAGAGGTCAGGTGTACCATAACCGTCCCACGTGAAGCATTGTCTCTCTGTTGAGAGGGACCCTTTGTGAAGAGGGTGGAGAAATGAAGAGTGGAATTATCGGCATAGGAGTGGATAAGACAGGAAGTGCGATTTAATACATCATTGATAAATAAAAGGAAAAGAGTGAGTGACAAGACAGAGCCCTGAGGAACACCACTATTAACAGCTTTAGGAGAAGAACAGTGGCCATCTACAACCGCAGCTATAAATCGGACAGAAAGGAAATCAGAGATGAAGGCACAGATAGAAGGATATAAACCGAAGGAGGGCAGTTTTGAAATTAAAGATTTGTGGCAGACTCTATCAAAAGCTTTTGATATGTCTAACACAATAGCAAAGGTTTCACGGAAATCCAGAAAGGAGGATCTACAGATCTGCAGAAGCTAAGGCTAACAAAGACCCTAAGATCCACTCTAAGGTTAACCCGAGAGAAAGGAAAGAGGAGGGGGTTAAAAGAGGAGAATAAGGGGTTAAGTAAGTAGCAAAACCTATCATTCGTGGGTTAACATTCATTCAGAAAAAGAGAAAGAAAGACTCCCCATCATCATCCGCCGGCTACTGCCGACAAGTCGGAAAAATAGTCGAAGAGAAAAGGAGAGGGGTGAAAGATGAAAAGAAGCAAAATAAGAACGCTTACAAACCATGCAAACACAGTATTAACTCACTGTCATACCATGCAAACTACAGATATGCAAGTAAGGAGAGGATAAGAAAAAAAAGTGAACAGTTTGTCAAAATTTACGTTATCGATTTTATTAACGATTTTGAAAACTTCAATAAGCTCCCCCCTTAATCTCCTAGTTTCGAGTGAATGCAAGTCTAACTTTTTAATCATATCTTCATAAAGCTTGTTGCGCAATGACGGAATTAGTTTCGTGGGGCGACGTTGAACCCTTTCTAACCTATCAATATCCTCACGCAAATACAGGCACCAAAACTGAACGGCATATTCTAAATGAGGCCTGACTAGGGACTTGTAAAGGGGCAATATAATATTCTTCGATTTAAATTCGAAATTAGGTGCTATGAAGCCTAACATCCTATTACCTTTTGCGCAAGACTCCAGGCACTGGTTCCTAACTTTTAAATCCTTAGATACGCGTACGCCTAAATCTACTTCCTCGTCAACGCTCGCTAACTCTCTATCATCCATCGTGTACGTGTAATTATTGTTACGAGAACCTATATGCAAGACTTTACATTTGCCTACGTTAAATTGCATCTGCCACTTATCCGTCCACTCCATAATCCTATTTACATCGTCTTGGAGCCTATTTCTATCGTCTTCGTTAACAACCTTACCGCCTATTTTAGTATCGTCCGCAAATTTTGACACGTTACTGGTCAATCCTACATCTATGTCGTTAATATAGATTACGAATAGCAATGGGCCTAACACTGAACCCTGTGGGACACCACTACCTACATCCAACCACCCGATTCACTACCATTAACAACGACCCTTTATCTCCTAGCACGAAACCATTCCTCTAACCAATTAGCAACCTGATCGCGTATACCGTGCGCTTTAACTTTCGCAATTAATCTTCTATGCGGAACTGTATCGAACGCTTTTTTAAAATCTAAATAAATAACGTCAGCTGCTCTATGCCTATCGTATTCGCGCACTATTTCGTCATAAAATTCTAACAAATTAGTTAAACAAGATTTATGGCGTCGAAACCTATGCTGACTACTATTAATCAAATCTCGACTTTCTAAGTGATCGATGATACGATCCCTAACTACGGATTCCAAAAGTTTACCGACAATTGATGTTAAGCTAATGGGCCTATAATTGCTAGGTACTGTGAGGTCACCTTTTTTAAAAATGGGCGTGACGTTAGCTAATTTGAAGTCTTCAAGAATAATCCCGTTTCAAGTGACTGATTAAAAATCTTCGTTAAGAGGCCTACGATAACGTCTTTCAAATCTTTCAGATGTCTAGAATAAAACGCGTCAGGGCCTGGAGCCTTGCTAACTTTTAGCCTATCGATATAATGCGCAATCTCACCCTCGTAAACAGTTATTTCATCCAAAATAGTCTCACTGCTAAATGGAACGATATCGTCCACATCAGGGACATTATTGACGTCTTCTACGGCAAAAACTGTCGCAAAAAAGTTATTAAAAATACCCGCCATCGCCTGAGCGTCAGAAGCCAAAGCGCCATTAGTGTCCACTTGAGGGCCTATATTATCTTTTATCGGCTTACGATTATTGACGTATTAAAAAACTTTTTTGGATCATGTTTACTATCCGCAGCTATAAGTATCTCTAAATTACGCTTAGCATTCCTAACTGATCTTTTAACCTGACGCCTAAGCTCGATATATCTATTAAAGTTAGCTGCCGTGCCATTGCGCTTATTAAGTCTATACGCTCTGTTACGCTCGTTTATGAACTCGCCTATTTCCCTAGTCCACCACTTGGGCCTACAAGGAATAAACTCCCTTTCAGTATTCATAAAACTTTCTTTAAACGCCTCCCAATAAAAATTTGCGTCATTACCCATAAATAAATTATTTATCCCAGTCCACTACTCTCATCCTATCCGCAAAACTATCAAAATTGGCCCTACGAAAATCAGGGACGTCTATTGCGTTACTATCCTTAGTGTTTTCTGTCAATAACTTAAACCTAAGAATGTGATGATCACTACATCCTAAACTCTCGCCTACTTCTAAACCTTCGACTATATTTTCGCCGTTCGTCATCACCACGTCTAAAATATTGTCACCGCGCGTTGGTTCGGTAACCATCTGTCGTAAAAAATTATCTTCCATGAACTCAATCAATCTCAAACCCTCCTCATTACCAGTAAAAGTCTCGTAATTAACATTAGGGCAGTTAAAGTCTCCGACAATTATACTATTCCGATTATCAATAAAGTTACCAAGAAGTGAGTAAAATTTAGTATCGGTATCGAGGGGTTGAACGGGAGGTCTATAAACAACAACAAAATTAAAACTAATACTACGCACCTTAACTTCAACGCATATCTCATTAGAGAGAGATGCAAGAAGATCGCCAGTACAACGTCCCTTGCGGAACCCATCATGACGATCTGAAAGAAGATTTTGAGAAGAGAGGTGTTTAAGAATCTTCCTATTAAAGATAAATTCAAAAGCTTTAGAAATGCAAAAACTCAAAGCAATTGGACGATAGTTGGATGGTTGAGAGCGCGTACAGTTCTATGGGAGAGGCTGAATGGAAGCGAACTTCCCATAGAAGGAAAGAGTACCAAATGAAAAACAAAGACGAAAGAGTTTTCCTGGGGCAGGGTGTCAGCACAGAAGCACAGTTCTTGAGGACAACAGGAAGGACACCATCAGGATCATACGCCTTCCTAGCGTTCAGCCCAGATAGGGCAGAAAAAACATCCTTGGAAGAGATTCTAATTTCTGACATAATTTAGTCGGAGGGAGGAGGGGATGGAGGAACAGCACCAAAATTGTCCATGGGTTGAACTGGAAGCAAAAGTTTGATCGAAGAGTTCAGCTTTATCAGGAGAAGAGACGATAACTGAGCCGTCGGAATGGAAAAACGGAGATAAAAAAGTAGTAGTAAAGTTGTTGGAGAGGTTCTTGGCTTGGTGCCAGAAAGAGAGAAAAATTAGAATTGCATTGGTTTTCACATTTTTGTCTGATGAAGGAATTTTTGGCGAGTCGAAGAACAGATTTTGCACGATTCCGAGCAGAAATATGCAGTTAGTTAAGTGAGAGTCAGGAGTTGAATGGCAACGGTACTTTCTGAAAACCTCTCTGTTGGGGATAGCATTGGAACAGGTAAAGTTAAATCAAGATTTTGTTTGCGTTATTAGTAGGAATAGAATATGGAATGCACGCCTCCATGCCCGAGAGAATCACCTCCGTGATGGCTCAGCACACTCAGAGAGGCCCCGGCAACGAAGCAGTACTCATTCCATGGGAAATCTGAGAAGTACTGCCTGAGGGCTTCCCAATCAGCTCCTCCTCTTCGGAGGATGCAAAGGCCGAACTGGAGCAATAGAACAGAAAACAGATCTAAGATTGTGGTCGAAGGAGCCCAACGGAGAAAAAAGTTTGTCAGAATAAGAAAGATGGAAGGTGAAAAATAAATTCAGAATGTTAGGCCTATCTCCAAGGTGATCGGAGATACGAGTGGGCTGCTGCACAATCTGTTGTAGATTATTCAGAATGAAGTTGTAAACTAATTCACCAGTGATGTCAGTGAAATGGGAGGAAAGCCAAAGGTGGTGGTGAACATTGAACTCTCCTAAAATGGAGATTTCAGCAAAAGGAGAGTGGGATGGAATGTATTCCACTGTGGAAGTCGGATAACCAAAGAGTTTTGGATAATAAGTAGAATTAGGAGAAAGGTGGACAGCGCAGATGTATTTAGTTTGAGATTGGCAGGTAAGCCGTAGCCAGAGGGTATAGAACTCAGAGGACTCAAGTTCGGGAATACGAGAGCAAGTTAGGTCATTGCCTACATATACTCCAACATCCACCTTTGTTAGGAAATTCAGTATGGAGAAAGTAGGAGGGTACCAAAAAGGGGCTGTTGTCAATCGTTCCAGACATCTGAGTTTCAGTGAGGAAGAGAGGTGGTGTTCAACAGATTGAAAATTTGAGGAAAGACCATGGATGTTGCAGAAGTTTACCAAAAGTGAATCAGGCAGAGGCCCAGAACATCTCGAATGGGCGGTATCAGAACCAGCCCCACTGCCGGATTTGCGTTCCCTGTATCGGCAGAGGGGGGGCCAGAAGTGGGGACATTTATGGTCCCCTCTCAAGGGGACTCCGAGGTTCTTGAAGTCGATGCTATTTTGTTGAATCTTTTTTCATTTTAAAAAGATTGTGTAGTATGTAAGATGCATGTGTGTGCGTAGTGAGGAATAGTGAGAGAAATGTGTTTGAGAGCATGGTGGACTGCTCACAGGGTAGATGAGACACGGCAAAAGATTAGCTAAGGAGGACAGTGACCCGAGAAACGGGAGTTCCAGCACTTCCTATCTCCTGCCTAACGTCCTCCCCTCCACCCCGATTACTTCTCAGGTCGTTTGGTGTCTACAATCTCCTCGAAGATTTACAGATGTTGTGGGGTATTTTGTGTGAAGTAATATTTTCGGTACTTTTGAATATTAAAAAACTTAGAAATATATTTACTGTCGAAGAAAGCTATGTTGGTCCTGATTAAGTGATGTTACGCTAGGCTAGGTCAGTTAAGTTTTGTTTAGGTTAGCTTAGGCTACATTAGCATGAACCTCGCTATTTAATGACTTAACAGAAACCGCTCTTAGAGCCCTTAATTGCGTCCGAAACACTTTTTTTTATGTAGATAGGAGGGGACGCCAAGTGACCCCTCCATAGAAGAAGGAGAGAGCCGAAAACAAGGTCTCCAAGGCTCAACAATGCCACTTTTTTTATATAAATTTTGAAAAGAGTTTGTAGTGTGTAAGATGCATGTATGTGTAGTGAGCAATAGTGAGAGAAGTGTGTGTTTAAGAGCATGCTGGACTGCTCACAAGGTAGATGAGACAGAAAAAGAGACAATCTCCTCCTTCTCAGTTCGATGGGACTAAGGTTAGATTAGGTTAAATTAAGTTTCATTAATTGGTTTTTTAGATATATGGACTTAAATTCGGTACCTCGCTTATGCGGAGATGCGCAAGTGTGTGTGTGTGTGTGTGTGTGTGTGTGTGTGTGTGTGTGTGTGAGAGAGAGAGAGACACACACACACACACACACACTTACACATCCATGTGTATACAGTATATCCAGAGGGTTGACAAAAGTAAATAGACGCCACAATGATTGTTCTCAAGAACAAATGGCAAAGCTCATCACTGGAATACCACCACGTGTGTCAGCTTCACATAATCGAAAGGGGAAAGCAACACGATTCTAAATATATTGATTTAATAAATCTGTTATTATTTTCTGACTTTTATTATCAAATCAAACGCTATGGAAAAACCTTTTGTATATTAGGGAATTTACATTAAGTTTGTAAACTTGCCTTATGCAACTGAACACACTTCCATGTTAATAATAATAATAATAATAATAATAATAATAATAAAATAGGGGGTTCACTGGGACATAATGACTTAAGTAATATTGGTTTAATCGTTTCAAAAGATGCTGAAAAGATTTATTTCCTGCATAAAATTTGTTCGTACAGCCGTGAAAAGAAGTGTGATTGTAGTTAAATTTGATTCATGTGGCAGTTGATATAGTTTGTCAGTATGAAAGCAGAGATACGAACGAATTGCGAAACTCTGAAGGTTGGAAAAGTAGGGAAACAAAGAAAGATTGGATAGAATTGTGAAATATTGAAGTGAAAGCCCAAGTAATGGTGTTTGCATGTATGAGTGATAGAGTAGTATCATTAGCTTGAAAAACGCTATCGTTATCTAGATTCATGAGCGAAGTGGAATCAATTTAAGCATCTCGGTCGTTTCTCAGATTAAGTTAAATTATTGTTTTTCCAACACAGAAAGTCTCCACTCTTTTGTCTCTCTCCATTCATATAATGGAATATATAAACTGTACTTCTGACAGACTTCTGCTCATTACTGTACCCGTGAATTGAGGGGATTTCATTTTCCAATGAATGTGATTCAGTTCAACGAACGATTCTAATTTGATTAGTAAAAAACAAAGTACATGAAAACTTGAGAAGGAAGATGAATGAGTGGAGTAAGATGCACACAAAAACGACGAGCGATGCAGGGTGATGGTAATGGGAGAGGAGTAGGCGGAGGGGAGTGCCAGTGTCAAGGGGTGAGAGGTGCCTCCTCCACAAAAGTAGAAAATTGAATATAGAGTAACCTAACCTAACCTAATAATGTGGAGAGTAATGGAGTATAGTGGCCCAACCTAACCTAACCTAACCTAAACTGGAAAGTAAATTAATAAAAAATAAAAATAACAACATAACTTAGTGTGTATCTAACATCATACTATGAACTTTAGTGGCCACTATTCAAATCTGTCTTAGGCATAACAGTAATATTACATCATCGGAAGTCGAATCCCCCGACTTCAATGTGATGGTTAATATATATATATATATATATATATATATACACACACACACACACACACACACTTTAGTGTGGAATCCGAACCACGTCCCACCAGCAGCCCAGCGTCTTAACTACTAGGCTATCCAGGGTACCAATTTATCGACCAATCAATCTTTTTTTATATTGTGTGGAAGGATGAACAGCTGGGTTTTGCTGCTTGCCGTCACCGGGTCTCAATCCTGGGGCAGATGGATTCGTAATCAGCGACGCTAACCACTACACCACCGAGGTACATTAATATATATATAGGGTCCTATATGTACATTATATTAGAGTGGTCAAAACAAATGGAAATGAAAAATATATTTCTCATGATATTTGCTCATATTCCACAACCACTAATAATGTTGAAATTAAAAAACTGGATCGATTTGTGTATATTTAGAGGTGGCGCAACTCGAAGCCTTAGTATCATTATACAGTTTGGGGTGGCAAATTTCTTCAAACTTGTGCCACCCTTAAGTATTAATGGATTTAGTTCAAAATTCAGTCTAAGGTCGTCGTCCATATAAGAAATGAGAAAATGTATCAGGAGCTCTTATTTATGCATTTTAATTTTTTACCATATACGTGTGGCTCAGTGTTGGGCACTAAAGCGTTAATCCGATAACAGTTAATTAACGAAGTTAACTTTTTTAACGGACTATTAACGGAAGTTAATTTCCATTTATCGTTATCGGACCAGTTAACTTCCGATAACTCGATATTTAGTCTGTTAAAGTCCGTTAACACGTTAACTGCGAGGAGTCATTCACGGAAGATCACCGCTCCGCGAATGAATTCAAACCGCCATAAATTCAGTCTGCCAATTCCGTCCTCTGCCGCAGTGGAACGGCTCTTCTCTCTCGGCAAGGACATCCTGAGGCCCAAGAGGTCAAGACTGGCAGTTGGGCCTAACTTTGAGAAGTTGGTCTTTCTGAAGGGCAACCAGCACATTGTGTCATAGTCTTTAATAAATGTGCCTAAAATTTAATTTTACCTTTTAGTTCCCACCATAATAATTCTCTGGTAAATTAAAATTTAGTTAATGGTTAGTGGTTACAAGGGTTTCAAAACATGTAATCAGTACATTTTTTTTAAAAATAAAAAAAAAGTTATTAAGCAAAAAAGTTGCAAAACTTGATAAAAATACAGTTAAATACCTATTTATTGTTGGATTTTGCATAAATAAACATTTTCTATGGGTTTTAAAGCTTTTTTGCTTGATTTTTTAAATGTTAGTAAAGAAATAGTTATCGTTAACGGATTATCGTTAACTTCCGTTAACTTTGTAGTAAAATTATCGGATTATCGTTATCGGAGTTAAAAATTGGGGTTAACGGATTATCGTTATCGAAGTTAACTTTTTGGTTAACGGTGCCCACCACTGGCTGTGGCTCACCCTAATATATACAGGGTGCGGCATAAGTCGGTTTACCGAGAATAATGGAATCACCTTGTGAAGAATAATATTTATCATTTACTATAGAAATTATTCAAAGTGTCCTCCATCATGTTCACTACATACGTTGCACCACTGAACACCAAATAGGGCAGCAAAGTTCTTTGTTATTATTCAACGTCTCGAACTCTTGGCGTATCAAAATTATCGTGTGATCGAAGTCCCGAGGTTTCTGGCCGTTGACTCTATCTTTGATTATACCCCACATTGAATAATCACTGTGATGTGATTATTCAATGTGGGATATACTCAAAGATAGAGAAGATCAAGAACCTTTGAAAAAGAAGCCGAAGGTTAATTTATGGAGTTATTTCGATGAGGTTGTGCCTCCACCTATCAAAAATAGTCAGAAAAGGTATCAAAAAGAATTAGACATCTATTCAAAGGAGCTACGAGTCAGTCGCGACACGAACCCTCTTGAGTGAGGTCGCCATAATGGTGAAAGATTCCCGAAACTACTGAACAGCTGGGTTTTGCGCCAACGGGTCTCGATCCCGGAGCCGATGGATTCGTAGTCAGCGATGCTAACCAGTAACCACTACACCACCGAGGCGCATATGTATACTGTATATACTAGGGGCACTCAGTATATTTTGCCCCACCCTTTTTTCTTAGCTAAATAATAGGCCATGGGGCTGAAATGTCTTTTGGGCCGTAAGTTTCAACTTTCTGCGCTTCACATAACCGGATTTTTTTCAGTTTGAGCCTCCCCTCCTTGTATAAAACTGCTTTTAAACGCCCTTGTATAAAACCGATGGTTAACGCAGTTTCGAAAATGGCGTCTGACAGTGATGTGCGTCGTAAACAGAGAGCTGTTATCGAGTTCTTAACCGCAGAGAAGGAAACAGTTGGAAATATTCACAAACGTCTACAAAACGTCTACGGAGATGCTGTTGTTGATCGAAGCACAGTTGAACGCTGAGCTAAACGTGTGAGATCATCGGAGAGAGGGAGAGCCAGCCTCGATGATGAGCCACGCAGCGGTCGCCCGGCATCGGCTGTGACATCTCACACTGTGTAACGTGCTAACAGCATCATTCGATCAAATCGGCCCGTCACATTCAAGGAGCTATCACTGGAGCTATGAATTAGTGAAGGAAGTGTGAATACGATAATTCAGCAACTGGGATACTCAAAAGTGAGTTCACGGTTTGTTCCTCGCCAATTGACTGAAGATCACAAAGCCCAAAGAAAAAAAATTGCTTCTGAGTCGTTGGTTCGATACGAGACAGAAGGGGATGACTTCCTTTCACGAATTGTGACTGGGGATGAGACTTGGGTACACCACTTTGAACCTGAAACAAAACGCCAATCCATGGAGTGGCATCACGCAGACTTCCCACGCAGGAAAAAGTTCAAAATGGCTCCCTCTGCAGGAAAGGTTATGGCCACCATCTTCTGGGACATGAAAGGGGTGATTCTGGCGGACATTATGAGGAAAGGACAAACAATCAACTCAGAGGCATATATTGCTACCCTACAAAGACTCCAGAGACGTATAAAGCGAGTTCGACCAGAGAGAAAACTGGAAGACGTCCCTCTTTTGCACGATAACGCAACACCACACAACAGTTTGCAAGCAAGAGAGGCCATCCCGAAAATGCGCTTCACTGTGTTACCCCACCCTCCATACAGCCCAGATCTGGCACCTTCAGACTTCCATTTGTTTGGGCCAATGAAGGATGCTATTCGTGGAAGAAAGTTTCAAAGTGACGATGAGGTTGTTGAGGTTAAGAGGTGGCTCCAGTGGAACCCAGCGGACTTTTATCAGCAAGGAATAAAGGCTCTTGTTTCGAGGTGGAGGAAAGCCCTAGAAAAGGATGGAGATTATGTGGAAAAATAAAAACTTGTAAAAAAGGTATGTAACTACTTGTGTACAAAATTTTTGGAACTTACAAGGAAACTTGGAAAGAAAAAAAAAGGTGGGGAAAAATACATTGAGTGGCCCTTGTATATTAGGGTGAGCCACACGTATACAGTATGATAAAAAACTAAAATACACAAATAGGAGCCCCTGATGCATTTTCTCATTCCTATAAGGAAAAGACCTCAGACCGGATTTTGAGCTAAATCCATTAATATTTAAGGGTGGCGCAAATTTGAATAAATTTGCCACCCCAAACTGTATAATGATACTAAGGCTTCGAGTCGCGCCACCTCTAAATATGCATGAATCGATCCAGTTTTTTATTTCCAACATCGTTAGTTGGAATATATATATAATATATATATATTAATATATATTAGTGACGCCTAAAATAAGCACGCTGCCCCCCTGCTACTATGATTATGAACGATAGCGATATAATGTCATTGAATGACTCCGCGCGCATTCGTCCACCAAGGCGCCAACTTTTTGTAGAAATAATACCCTCATGCAAATATTAAGTAAGATCAGAAGACAGAAATACACATTTAACGAATAATAAACATTTGCTCGAGGTGTATTAAAGTAAAATTATATTTATTTCTTCAAGTACTAAAAGAACTGTAAAGACAAAATTATAATTTTTCGGTATATATATATATACACAGGGTGTCCCATAAGTCCGGCATCATAGGAAAAATAATAAAAAAAGGCAAAACAAAAGCTTTTATTTACAGAACGTGCTCAATGTGTCCACCATTGTTTTCAATAAACAAATTCAGACGTGATACCCAATCAGCAAGCACACGGTGAATGATGTCAGGAGTAATGGTGTTACATGCCCCAATAATGCGCTGCCGCAAATGTTCAACACTCCTAATTTTTTCTGCGTATACCAGCGCTTTCAAGTGGCCGCAGAGATAAAAATCTAGTGGCGTGAGATCCGGGCTTCTAGCTGGCCATTCCACAGGCCCTCGACGTCCTATCCAATGACCAGGGAATTGTTGGTACAGGTATTCCCTTACTTGGATGCTGTAATGTGCAGGAGCGCCGTCTTGCTGGAACCATGTTGGGAAATTTCCTTCTTCGTTCAAGACACTGGGAAATGCTTCTTCCTTGAGCATACGTAGGTAAGTGCCTCCAGTGACATGTTCGTCGAAAACGAGGGGGCCTATGATGCGATCCTTCCAAATGCCACACCATACCATCACCCGAGATGCACCTTGTTCCTTTGAAGAGGTATACCAGTGAGGGTTGTTTTGAGACCAGTAGCGGGTGTTCTGTCGATTTACCTCACCATTTCCATAAAAACAGCCCCGTCACTGAACAGAATGGTGGACGGGAAATTGGCATCCCGAGCAGACATTATGGCCTGTAGAAAGAGAAAAATATGAATTTCTCCTATGATGCCGGACTTATGAGACACCCTGTATATATATATATATATATATATATATATATATATATATATATATATATATAATATATATATATATATATATATATACATACATACTGTATATGTATAATTTATATATGTATGTAATAACGCCTCTCCCCGAGTTCGGGCAAGGTCAGGATGTTACTAGAGAGAGGGTTATTACTTTAGCGCTCCTGGATGCAGAAATAGTTTACTCTTCGTATTCCTACAATCGCGGAGTACTGTGTGGGCCCGTGATTTTCTTTTATCACAGTTATCAAAGTCCAAAGAGTAGAAAATAAACACAACAGCTTACACGATTTTTAATTGGAATATAGGCGAGATAAATATATTTGGTTAGCGCGAATCAAATGTTGCTTTTATACAGAACAGAGAGTTAATAATAATAATAATAAAAATAATAAAAGTTTCATAATGATAATATGTTACTTTTTCTTCATTGTAAGATATAAAATAAGCCAGAGACCCCTCTAAGACACCCTTGTCCGTTCTGAGTCCCCAAGCTTATATGAATCAATTGCAAACTATCGATCTTTCTATAAACGGTCAGACTTAAATTGAGACCCATGAATCTTCCAATTTCCAAAAGCAATTCTCGTTGACGGACCGAAAACCCTTTCAGCCCGGAGACTCTCCTCCAGGGATCTGCCTTAAGGGCGCTGATCCCCTTCTTATATAGTCAGAGGAACGGAACCTGGCACGCCATCACGCAAGCGATTGACGTCACTTGAGAGCATTGTTTTCCCCAAGTGAAATGAAAGAAACCGTCTGAGTCACTGTGCGTTACTTCCTTTTCGGAATGAAACGAGTCATACATAGCTTGGGAATTAGTGAATGAATGAAATCACCTAAATATAAGTCATCAGGGCGCGGATTTACTTCGATTATAAATTATAACATATATATATATATATATATATATATATATATAATATATATATATATATATATATATCTGTCCTAGTGATTTTTTTTCCGCTCCCCGCACCCCTTTCGTTCACGAAGCTTAACCCCCTCGACATTTTTACATATAAAAATATTTATTTGGAAAGTTGTCTTTTTCGTTTTATATCTTTGTTCACCACTGTGTAAATATATAAAGCACATATAGTCTATCTTTTGTCCATATCTCTCCATACGTCAGATAAGGGTATCAATACACAAAAAAAAACATTAAAATATAATGTAAAAAATTCTCGAGACAGTGTGTCTCTTTTTTTTTTTTTTTTTCCAGAAACTGGAATATTTTGGCTCGAACGGAATACATTTTAATCAAAAGGGTAAAAGGAAGTATGATGATGTACTGAACATTAATTTGTATAATATTTTTAAATTAGGACCTCCCCCCCCCCAAACCAGCAATTGATCCTGCTCCCCCAACTGTTAAACTTCCTCCCCCAGCAGTTAGTCCTCCTCCCCCAGCAGTTAGTTCTGCTCTCCAGCAGTCAGCCCTCCTCCGACAGTAGTTCATACTACTCTCCCAATAGTTAATCCAGTAGCAGTCAGTCCTCCTCCCCCAGCAGTTACTCCTGAACCCCCAGCAGTCAGTCCTCCTCCACCAGTAGTTCATCCTACTCCCCCGTAGTTGATTCACCTACTTCGGGAAACGACTCAGGCGAAGGCCAATTAGGAGAAACAACAACTTAAAATCTCTTAAAACTATGCTATTCAATGCTAGGTCAATTAGAAATAAACGGATAATATGTAGAATTCGGACCCCCTACCAAGGTTGGGGTCCGAATTCTACATTAGCGGAAGGTTGGGGGTCTGTATTCTCCATTTGGCTTGTTTAAGCTACTCTTTAACTATTTGAGTTTCTAGTACACACACAAACTATTGAAAGCTATTGGAATCGCCAAAAAAGTTTTATTAAATCAATGCATGGATGTAGGAGATCACACTTAAATTCATACTTAGACGAATTTATGTGGCATGAAAGACATAAACAATACGTTTTTCCAATTTTGTGATACCATTTTTTCACAATATCCTTTTAATTAAACTTTCACTTAATAAGATTGGATCAAATGTAGAATTCGGACCCCAGCCTTCTTTAGTTAGCTTTATAAGGCTAACTAACGAAAATATCATGACCTAACCTAACCAATCGTCAAGGGCGTACAGTTAACCTAACGATTGGTTAGGTTAGTTTGATATTTTCGTTAGTTAGCCTTATAAAGCTAACTAAAGAAGGCTGGGGTCCGAATTCTACATTTGATATAAGATTTTACAATTGTGTGATTTTAATGGTTTTTATTTGTGATAATAATAATAAAATTTTCTATGAACCTTTAAATTGTTTATTGATGTCCTTATACGATTCGTTTGGGGTCTGGCTTCTATAATCTATACATTAGGGGAAAGTTGGGGTCTGGATTCTACATTAGGGGAAAGTTGGGGTCTGGATTCTACATTAGGGGAAAGTTGGGGTCTGTATTCTCCATTAGGGTTACCTGGGGTCCGAATTCTACATATGATCCAAATAAACTAATGGAATTTATAGCGCTAGTCAAAACTAAGAACTTTGATATCATAGGAATAATGGAATCCTGGATTCATTCTGAATCAAGGGACTTTGTAGGAGAATTTGAAATGGTAGGTTACAAAATGTTTCACAAATATAGGAACGGAAGGGAAGGAGGCGCTGTACTTTTGTATGCTCGTGACTTCCTGCACCCGGTAAATGGTAATATCGTATCTGCCCATGAAATGTTGGGAATTGATCTAAACCTAAAAAATAAAGTAGTGCATCTATTTCTAGTATATAGGCTACCTCACTACCCCGTTCATAAGGATATAAATTTGTTTCATCAATTAAGCAGATTAGTGAATAATAAGATTAGTGTGATTTTTGGAGATTTTAATTGTTGTAATATAAATTTGGAAAACAAAACAGCTGATGCTGAGGGCTCAAGACTGTTCGAATTTGCGGATGATAATTTATTAAGTCAATGGGTTGACGGTCCTACAAGGGGTAATAGTAAACTAAACTTCATATTCACGAACGAAGATGACCTAGTCTCTAACCTGACTATTGGTGAAAATCTGAGCAACAGCGATCACAATTTGATTAGGTTTGACCTCAGGGTTCCAATTAATACATGCGAAAATACTTAAGTCACATTTCAATTAGACTAATTCAGAAAACTATATAAACCTACGTCGGAGGGTTCATTCTTTAATTAGATCAGCCAAACGTGATGAAGAAGCTAGAGTTGCCTCACTCTGTAAAGTTAACCGAAAAGAGTTTTTTGTTAATAGCAGAAAGTCAATTAAAAATTCTGTACGTCCCCTAAAAGATAGAAATGGCGTACTGAAATTCAGTGATAAAGATATAGCTAATACGTTAAACGAGTTCTTCGTTAAAATCCTCGGATTACGCATGATGGTGACCATTCCGGAGTGACCATCCCATAGTGATTAGGTTTTACGAGAGATGAGGTACAACAACTAATTGACAAGATGAATAAATACAAATGACCTGGTCCTGACTTAATTCTTCCAAGGGTATTAAAAGACGACATAGTAACCATATTCAAATAATCATTTGAGTTAGGGAAAGTTCCAACCGACTGGAAGTTAGCAAATGTAACACCAATCTTTAAAAAGGGTGATAGGGAAAAATCCTTGTAATTACCGCTCCATCAGTTTATCATCAATTGTAGGCAAAATGTTGGAATCCATCATTACAGAATGTATTGTGTGTCACCTCACCTTGAATCTAACACTCTAATTTTTTATTCTCAACATGGATTTAGGTGACATAGATCTTGTCTGATAAACCTGTTAGTGTTTTTCCATAATATGCATACTCTATATGATGCAAGTAGAGCAATATAGTGTATCTCTACTTTTAAAAGGCCTTTGACAAAGTCCCTCATGCGAGATTGATGACTAAAGTTAGGGGACTAGGAATCACCGGACTCGTTTCCAACTGGATTGAAGATTGGTTAAAAGATAGAAAGCAGAGTGGTAATAAATGGAGTGGCTTCGGAGTTGGCGCCCGTTACCACTGGTGTCCCACAGGGTTCCGTTGTGGGTCCTTTACTTTTTAGCATTCATATTAACGATATAGACGTCGGGCTCCTAAGTGCAGTTTCGAAATTTGCAGGCGATACGAAATTAGAAAGTAATGTAGGTAATGAGGAGGGCGTAAGAACGCTTCAAAATTATCTTGACAGGTTGTTCGAATGGTCTGCTACTTGGCAGATGCCATTCAACTTGGACAAATGTAAGGTAATACATATAGGTTATAAAAACCCGAAGACCGATTACTCTCTCTTGGGAAGGAACTTGACTAAGACCGATCTAGAGAAAGACTTAGGAGTCTAAATCAGTAATGATCTCAAACCGTTAAAGCACTGTGTAGATGTCGAAAAGAGAGCCTTAAAAATATTAGGTTATAGTAAAAGACAGTTCTTGTTTCGGAACAAGAAGACTGTAATGTCTCTTTATAATTCACTAGTCAGACCTCAACTCGAATATTGTGCGCAGTTTTGGTCTTCATCCTTTAGGAAGGATATAGAAAGGTTGAAAAGGGTACAAGCAAGGGCTACAAAATTGATCCCTTCAATGAGAATGCAAAACTACCAACTGAGATTGGAACGCCTAAATCTGTTTACCTTAGAGACGAGGAGATTGCGCGGTCAGCTTATTCAAGTCTTCAATATGCTCAATGGAATAGATAGGGTAGACTACAGGAATTTATTCTCACTTAATGCCAATCCGACAAGAAATAATGGGTTTAAACTGGAACTAAAGACATTTAGGACCTCTGTCTGCGGCAATTTCTTCTCCTATAAAATAGTTAAGATCTGGAACCAAGTTCCCTCAGAGGTTGTTTCAAGCCAAAGTGTAAATGTGTTTAAAAATAGGCTGGACAAAGTGCTGAATACTCTCGTGGTTTAAGACCAAAACATAACGTAACTCTGCAGAAGTTCGCTTGCACGGTGTGTCTGTGGGCATGCTATTTATAGAGCTTTTTTATATATTCTCCAATTTCCTTCAAAATTTCCTTGGCTACTTTTCCAGGGTCAAGGTATTTTCTTCAACCTTTTTCCCTACCTGCCTCTGGCAGGGAGGGAGCGGAGGGTGGGAAGAGAGCCTTATACTTTTCTATCAGTTTTCTACTACTGCTTGAATAATTGAAAGAAAAATGAGCTTGTTTAATAAGAGGAACCTCCCACAGTGGACCGGAAGGTTTCTGAGGCTTCATCGTGTCCCTGTAACTCCTTGTAACTCTCTCTCTCTCTCTCTCTCTCTCTCTCCTCTCTCTCTGACAGATCATAAATTATTATTATTGTTCTCACCGTTGAAAGTCGGTCAACGATAAATATTATTATTATTATTATTATTTTTATTATTATTGTTGTTGTTTCACCCATCTCTCCTTCACGACCCGTTGTTTGTTTGTGCATGCATTATTTTTCTGATATATATATATATATATTATATATATATATATTATATATATATATATATATATATATATATATATGTATTACCCTCAGAATAAATAGTCATGGCTTTTAATATCCAGTACACCGATCTCCAGATCTTACAAATGAAGTGAAGGAAAAAGAAGTTTATTGGCAGACCAATAGTTCATGTGACACTTAATAATAATACAAACTTAAACAAAAAATTATAAAAAAAATAATACTAGTGTTGAGAAGAGAAATATAATAATGAAAAATAGTAATGTTGAAACGAAGTGGAGCTGCAGACAAATGTATTCATACTATGAAGTCCATAACTTAGTGACATATGGCACGACTGTTGAATGGATTGGATAATTAGGCTGGCCGGTTTTAATTTTTTGCATTAGACTGAATTGAGTATTTATTACCTCTGTGAGGCTTGAGATATTGTGGTTAGCAAATATTTGTGAAGCTGAGCAACTTGGGGTAACTTATATTGGAGTCTGAAAGATCTGCTAAAAGCAATTTTAGGGTTCTGCCATAACTTTTTTTCATAATTCAGAGTTGTTCCCCAGAAGGTACAAAGGAGAGAGTCTTTAACTTGTACAGAATTGGGATCACCTGAAGATTAGGGCCCCCAGCCTTCTTTAGTTAGCCTTATAAGGCTAACTAACGAAAATATCACGACTTAACCTAACGAATCGTTAGGCCAACTGTACGCCCTTGACGACTGGTTAGGTTAAGTCGTGATATTTTCGTTAGTTAGCCTTATAAGGCTAACTAACGAAGGCTGGGGGCCCTGATCTTCAGGTGATCCCAGAATTGAAAATTTTTTATAGTCATTTTTGTTTTAGCACAGAAACTTTGATATTGTTTCCTTATGTTTGACTTGTTACTTAACCCTTTCACGAAGGATGATACTTTAAAGTACCACCAAAAATAATAATATAAATTGTACTACAATGCCTTGTTTCTATAAATGTTTCTACTGTACATGTTTAGATACGAGTCATTTAGTTGTCGGGAAAGGAACCTAAAATGTGTATCATTTCAGTGACTAGTTACTAAAATATTTAGTTTTAAATCAAAATTGAACCTGTACTTTTTGGTGACAGTGACCGCATATGTTGCGAATCGTTATTAAAGGGTTAAGGAGCTGGTGATAATTTGACCCAGATACTTAAATTCGTGTACTTCCTTTATTGTTCACCTCTCATTTTTAAACTAATATCAGCTGGCTAATTGGAGTTTTTAGGATTAAATTGCATAACCTTAGTTTTCGTAACATTAAAAAGAATATCATAATACTGCAAATACAATTCACAAATTTTTGGAAGATAATCCAGACTATTAATAGAAAGACTTAGAAATACCATGTCATTGGCAAAGACTAAGTTATGTATCCTCATATTATCTAGCCTATACAATGTTCAACTTATATCCCATTAAGTGTAACAATTAAATCATTAATATACACATTAAACATCAGAGGAGAGAGCAAGGAACCCTGACTCACTCCGCAGGAAGAACCAAAATACTTAGACAAATACAGTACCCGACCTCACTGTAGAAAGATTGGTGGGTATACCAAACTTTTAGTATGTTTAATATGTACAAAGAAACTTTCCTGTCCCCTAGTTTTTTAAATAAAATATTTTTCTCCTCCCTAATTCTTGTGGCACTTATATCAACTCCACATTTATTCACACATTTGCTAATTACATCCATCTTTTACATGGTTTTTCTTTACTTCTCACACCTACGCACTACTACTATACAACTTTTCACAGTATTTACTATCATTATTCATTCTCTCCATATAACCATACCAATGTAACATACTATCCTCCATTCTCTTTACCGATGCCTTTTCATTCAACACCTTTCCCAAATATCCTCAGTTCCTATACAGTAAAACCATTGTACATTAATGGTTAACATCTACAACATAAAGCTGATGAAACTACTCAATTCTATCCAGGTTAATGAAACACCCAAATTAATAAATTTAACCTTATAAAGGGTGATCCAGAGAAATGGGACCCGAAAGAAACCCCTGTAACTCTTAAAGTATAAGTCCTTTTATAAAATCATACGCATCATTCGAAAGAGGATAGTTACAAGTTTGTACAGGATTGTATAGGTTTTGAAAATACAAGACAAGATAAGATACAAAACAAAATAAAAGTGTTAGTTAAAACTAACCCTTCAAGCTGACTGCATGGACTGTGGAACAGCTGCGTTTCATAACTGAGCAATATTATGAGCATGGAAGAAGTGTAGTTTCAGCTCAAAGATCTTTCAAGACAAATTTTCAGATGTCAAAATCACCTTCTAAGAGCTGAAACTACACTTCTTCCATGCTCATAATATTGCTCAGTTATGAAACGCAGCTGTTCCACAGTCCATGCAGTCAGCTTGAAGGGTTAGTTTTAACTAACACTTTTATTTTGTTTTGTATCTTATCTTGTCTTGTATTGTCAAAACCTATACAATCCTGTACAAACTTGTAACTATCCTCTTTCGAATGATGCGTATGATTTTATAAAAGGACTTATACTTTAAGAGTTACAGGGGTTTCTTTTGGGTCCCATTTCTCTGGATCACCCTTTATATCCAGAATAGCCTTAATTCTAACAAGATTCAAACATTGCCATTTTTAAATTTTACTTTGGCCAACATTCAACTTTATTTCTCAATTAGTTGGCCCAAAATTGAGCCAACTTGTTAACAATGGAAAAATCTTATTAATGATGAACATCTATTTATACTTTACCAAATACAGATTTTGTCTTTAGAGTTCTTTTAATATTTGCAAAAATAAATTATTTTATTTCAATATACTCCGAGTGAATGTTTATTATTTGTTAAATACATACAGTATTTTTGTCTTCTTATCTTGTTTAATATATTTACACGAAGGTATTATTTCTATAAAGAAGTGGCAGACGCATGCGTGCGGAGTCATTCAATATGTATTATATTGCTGTCGTTCATAGTAGCAGTGAGGCAGCGTGCTGATTTTAGGCTTCAATATATACCTTACCTTACCTTACCTTACCTTACCTTACAACCTTACAAAGGTTTCGCGCGATGATCTCTCATTTCGCGAAGGTCAAGCTTGTCGCCCCTCCTCTCGAGTTGGCCTGGTGAAGTAGTGAATTGGATTCTTGCGCTCTCCACCTCACATAGCCAGGTACGCCCGGCTCATCGGGGATTGTTCTGAACCAGGCGTCTAATCTTCTTTTGAAGATGTCAACTGCAATTCCCTTCGTGTTTCTTAGGTCTTTGGGCAACTGATTAAACAGTTTTGGTCCTCTCACTAAAAAACTATTTTCTTTCAGGGTTAAAAATGTTCCCTGTCTCGCCTTCAATTTGGGAATACGACACAGTCTACCGTTTCTACTTTCCACCGTTGTTTGGGGAGTTATAGGGTTCAGAGTAAGATTAGGGACTAGTTTCTCCATTATTTTCCAAGTGTAAATAATGGTGTATCTCTCTCTTCTCCTTTCCAGTGAATATAGGTTTAGTTCGCCTAACCTTTCCCAGTAATTTAGTTCTTTGCACCCCTTGATCTTGGCTGTGAAGCTTCTCTGAATCTCTTCCAGCTGTCTAATGCCTTCTTTTTTATATGAGGATATTAGGACCGAGCAGTATTCCAATTTGGTTATGATCAGTGTTTTCAGTAGAGGAATCATTACATTCCTCTCCCTTCGTTTAAAGGTTCTCAATATCTGCCCCGTTATTCTCTTTGCTCTGTTTACTGCTATCTTATTTTGTGTTTCAAATTTCGCATCATCTGTCATTACAACCCCTAAATCTTTTGCTCTGGAATTTCTCTGAATTTCCTGTCCATTTGGGGTATAATATTCCATGGATTTTAGGTCTTCTCTTTTTCCGTACCGTAATAGCTGAAATTTCTCGGTGTTAAACTTCAAATTGTTGTCTTCCGTCCACTTGTAGATTTTGTTTATGTCGGTTTGTAGAGATCCTATGTCTTCTGAGTTTCTTATTTTTCTACTGATCTTTGTGTCATCTGCAAAGGATGTTACTGTGCTGTCTCTGGTAACGTCCTCATCTATGTCAGTTATCATGATTATGAATAGTGGAGCTAATACTGTTCCTTGTGGTACTGAGCTGAGGACCTCTGATTCTGATGAAGATACTCCTTGTACTGTAACGACTTGCCGCCGCTCACTAAGGAAATTATATATCCATTTCCCTACTTTTCCTGTTATTCCCATATATTTCAGTTTATGTATTATGATTCCGTGGTCACACTTGTCGAACGCTTTAGCAAAGTCTGTGTATAGTACATCATAGTTTTCATTACTTTCCAGTGAATCAATAATGTTGTTGTAGTGTTCCATTAGTTGTGATAGGCATGATCTGCCTGACCGAAACCCGTGTTTGTTATCATTGAATTTTTTCTGAGTTTCCAAAAAGTCATAGATTTTCTGTCTAACTATTCTTTCAAATATTTTAGTGAGATGGGATGTAAGCGATACTGGTCTATAGTTTTTGGCCTCAGATCGCTCTCCTCCTTTATATATTGGGACTATGTTCGCGCTCTTCAGGATGCCCGGTATTTCTCCCGTGTCTAGTGATCGTCTCCATATCCAATATAGGGGCTCAGCGATTGCATTCTTGCAGTTTTTGATCAGTGTGGCATTCCATTTATCCGGTCCTGCCGCTGAGTGTGTTTTTAGTTTCCTTATGGCTTGTGTAATATCATCCGTCGTAAAGTCAAATCCGTTATACTTTCCCCTTGTGGTTCTTCTTCAAAGAACGCGTTTCTATCGCATATCAATTTGTCAGTTTTTGGGATACTGAAAGATGATTCGTAGTGACCTCTTAATATTTCAGATACTTCTGTTAAATCATCAGATAAAGCACTGTTCTCATTTTTTAAAGGTCCGATAGTCGCATGGTTTTTCGACTTTCTTTTTGCGAAATTATACGGTTTATATATATATATATATATATATATATATATATATATATATATATATATATATATATATATATATATATATATATTAACCATCACATTGAGATCGGATTATTGAACATCCGATGGTGCATAAACGAACTATTGTACTAGATAAAGATTGAGGTCGGGGGTTCGACTCCCGATGGTGTAATATCATTGTTAACCTAACCAATCGTCAAGGGCGTACAGTTGACCTAACCGGGCATCCAATTTAATTCATTATTATATTTGGTACTGTAAAGCAAAAAACGAGAATACATAGGGGCCCTGATCTTCCGGTGATCCAGTTCATAGTATGACGTCAAGCACACACTAAGTTAGGTTAGGTTAATTTTATTCATTTATTTTCCAGTTTAGGTTAGTTACTATAGTCTATATTCAACTGATACTACCCCACATTAGGTTAGGTTACTATAGTCTATATTCAACTGATACTCCCCATATTAAGTTAGGTTAAGTTCGATACGGTTAGGTTACTCTATTCAAATTTTTAGTTTTAGGTAGGTTACTCCATATTCAACTTTCTACTTTTTGGGGGAGGGCAGTACCCCACCCCTCTTGGCACTGACACTGGCACTCCCTTATGGTAATGACGTGGTGCTTCTGTGTGAATCAAATAATGAATTAATGAGAGAATGCACTCTATTATGTCCGCTTTGCCTACTTTAAAATTAAGAATTTATACCAACCTTAGCGTTCTCTACACATTGTAAAGTATTTGAACAAGAAGAATCCTTTGAAATTTAGAAAAAACTAGTACGTGACGCATCCAGATCTTCACCCCCGTTTAGCCTGTCTCATGGTTATTTTTTAGATTACATTTCAATGGTATATTAAAGGTACTCTTTAAATATTCTGTATTCAGAGTACATTTAGGTTCAATTATAATATGAATTTTAAAGTAGGCAGCAGACAGGATTTAGAGTGCAGTGACAAGTTTTGTTGACATATGTGAAAAGGTGTAATTTATTAATTTTTTTCTTGTTCTCTTGATACATGTACAAGGAACATACAAAGAGAATTAATAAACACTATATAAAAATGGATCAGTAAAAGAGTTCCTATACATATATTCATATAACATAGAACTGCCATTTGCAAGCAAATTATATGTAGGGAAAAACTAGGACGGGGTGGATGTATGCCCTATAGCCTATAGGTTATTTTGAAACCCTTTTTAAAAGAGTAAATGAATACTAAATATAATAACACACACCTTGTAGTGTCACATTCGCATAGTATATAATTAATAACTCTTAAAATATGAAAAAAACCGGGATGTATGGACAGTGGACACCCTAATTATATGCTTTCTGGTAGACTGGAGTTATATGACAAATCTTTTTAGATAGGATTACTTAACAATAAGTTTAAAGGGAGGAATTGTAAAATTAAGTAAAAATATGATTGGTTAACAAAGGATGTCTATGAAATAACATAAAAACCTGGACATACTGTATATCAGTGAATATCACTTTCAATTAAATATAACACAGACTTGAGCGAAGCCCACGCATTCTTTTTCTAGATATATAATATAGTCTTTATATACATGATATTAAATTAGCTTCACTTTGTATTCAATACCTTGACCTTTTACAAAGATTTTATGGCCATAAAGAGACAGAATTAATTATCTTAATTGTGAGTGGTGATTAGAGTGGAGGGAACGGTGGTAAAAGGTTAGAATGGAGGTAGGCGACCGAATAGAAATAGGGTCACTAACATTTGTTTCAGATTGGATTTATATTTCATCTTCTTCCTGAGAACTTTTTAATATGTTAGATTTTATCTCTTGATCAAGGTTGTTCCAAAGGCTAATCCAGTGGAGAATAAAAACCTAATTGCACAGTCTAGGAGCAGGGGTTCTCAACCGGTGGGTAATTACCCCAAAGGGGTAATTTGGATATCCATGTGGGTAATGGAAGCCATACATATTTTATTTAAGAGTGGTGTTTAAAGACAATTGTATGATTATAAACTACTTCTTTAACGTTTGATTAATTTACGCGTCATTAGGGGTAACGGGGTGAGTGCCAATGCTTCAGGTGGGTAATGGAAGTAAGTGGGTTGAGAACCCATGGTTGGGTTTTCGAAGCTAATATTTTTGTTTTGGATGATTGAATTACTGAAAATGAATGTAATGAAAAGCAAGGTTATTGTCTTCCACAGAGAAGGAGAGGCAGTATTTAATGCTGAAGTGAATCAAGCAAAATAAAAAGTTTTGAAAGTATTTAAATATCTTGGGTTTTTGATTGACAAAAGAGGTACAAATACATTAAATATAGAATGAAACAAAGAAGCGAGTCATGGCGTAATAAAAGCCTGGTAGGAAATGTTGAGTGTAGATGCAGCAAGAGGCTTACATGATGGTAGTTTGCCGTTAAAAATGAGAGCAGTCGAGAAGAATAATTTAGGAATTATGAAAAATTAGTATGAAACATGAAGATGTTCAGGAAGGTGTGTAGTGAAAAAGCCTTGGAGATGTAAATGGCTAATGCGCCGTTGGTATGGTTATGTGGTATAATGAAAGTATACTGTATAATTTCGAGTACATAGGTGTGAGAAGTAGAGGAAGGCCGCGTAAAAGATGGAAGGATGTAATTAGGAAATTTGTAAATAAAAATGGACTTCACATAAATGCGGCACAAAAGTTTACGGTAAGCAAAGATGAATGGAAACGTTTTGTGGTGTATTGAAGGTACGGAAATTTTAAATGAAACGAAACATTCGCAATTTATTACGTCTATATTAAAACTGGATAAGATCGGTTTGAAGTTACGTGGTGTTTTATTGAATGTTCGACAGTGGGAGACAAAATTTCTCAAGAGTACGGCGAAAGAACAATGACATTTAGGTTCCTTGAGCCAAAAAGGTTTGGAACTACTGCAACAGAGGTATACCTCCAACTTTGTTATTATAGATACCACTGGATCCCTGAGGTAGCCTAGCCGTAGTACTTTAATCCCAATGGTGATTCTGTGTAGGTAATTGATTAAAGTATCTCTGGTACCAAGTGCAAGCATCGTACCACCGTCATTGAAAATGGGAAGCGAGTTTAAGATAACCCGTACTCGTATGTATGGACCCTCATTACAAAGTATCAAATTCATAATCTTGAACCCATTAAGCCATTCTGGCCTCTTTTATAGTGCATATAAATGCTTAAACGTTTTTAGTGTAAAAACTACACTCACATTTTAAGATATCATTTATACCTCAAACGCGTTTTTGACTCCCAGTTTCTGATATTTATGGCACTTAAATTATTGCTATAAATACGGACTGTGTTTAAATTAATGTATATTTAGCATAATTCCATTTACCTTAACTACACTGTAATTCAGAGCTGTGTGTTACATTTAACTAATATTTTAAAACTTTGTACGTGTATAGCAGATATCCGATACCCGAATATGCAGAATAACAAAATTACTGTAATTTTTCGAAGTACAACCTATTCATTTGGTTCAAAGCAATATCCTTCCAGCGTAAATACGAGCACAATTGAATACAAATACAGCCACAAAGCATCCCTAAGGACTAAATTCGTGCAAAACGCTTCTTGAAATGGATCTCAGGAGTGGAAATTTCTGTTGGTTAATGTGCATCTGCTGAGCTTCGTTTAAAATATAGAATAGAATAGAATAGAATAGAATACCTTTATTAATAATAATAAAATAAATACAGTTTATCAATTTACAATGACATGAGTAATTGTGAAGCTCGACTATTTATTTTATTTAATTTGGCCCTTAAGCTTTAGGCTTTACTGGGCTCTTATTAAAAATAAGCAGCTAGTTGTTATTAATTAATAATAATAAATAAATAAATAAGCAAATAAGTATTATTACTAGTTAAAACATATATTACAATACTGAACAATATTAATGGACAATATTAAACAATATTAGTGGACATTAATCCTAGATTTTTGTTAGTATGCCATTATTAATCGGGATTTCAACTTGGTTTAAAACAAATTTACATTCACAATATTTTTTATATCGGCATGCAAGTCATTCCATAGTTTCAATCCAATGAAAATGGGTAGTTTTTGAGATGAAAACAATCTAAATTGAGGTATAACAAGCTTTGATCTATTTCTGGTCTGATACGAGTGGATTTCTTGATGAGTTACAAAATATCTATTTACCCATTGCAAATTAATGATTTTGTTCTTACACTCGTAAATAAAAATAAAATGTGCCAGTTTCGTTATATCGCTGAGCTTTAGTAGGTTTAGCTCTTTAAATAATGCATTAGAGTGATCAAGGAACTCGCATCAGATAATAACCTTATTGCTCGTTTTTGGATGACAAAGATACCATTTAATGCGTTGTTAGCGGAGTTTCCCCAAACAAGGGTGCAGTATGTTAAATAAGGAAGAACAAGAGTATGATAAAGAGTCAATAAAACTTGTTTAGGGACTACATTTCTAAATTTAAACATTATAGCAACGCTCTTGAAATCTTTTTCGCGATATAATTTACATGATCACTCCATTGCAAATTCTTATCTAGCATTACACCAAGAAATTTTGTTACAGTATACTCCTTTATGGCGATTTCATTAACATTAAGTTCATCAAGATATATGTTAACCCCCCCCCTTTATGGCCCTGAGTCGGTTCGGATTCGAAGGGGGTTCTAGTTAGGAGGCTGCAACGGATGCTTCTTCTTTATACTTTTCTATAATTCTTTCTAATTCTTTTCTCTCGCTTATTAATTCTTCTCTTTTTATAATTATCGACTTTTCTTTTATAACTTGTCGACTTACTGACTGAGTTCCTGCAGAGAGCACGGCTCGAAGGAGAAAGATAAAAACTTCTTAAAGTGTGGTTTACTTCTTAAAAATTACAGTTGGTACTCTGAATTACAAGGGGTAGAGGTTCGACCTCTTTCGACCATGGCTCAGGCCGGAATCTAAAAATACTTAAGTTAAGGAGGCAAGGGGCCTCTGCCCCCTCCTAATGAGGTGCTAATCTGCAGTACAACGATGAAGTGCTAATCAGAAGTCTAATGCAGAAGTGCAATAAATGAAGTCTAATAATGAAGTCTCTAATCGAAGCGCTAATCTGAAGATGGTCCTAATTTTACGAGTACATGCATAATATAGTCTAATGTTTGGGGGAGACAATGAAGGTTAATTTCCCCCCTTTTTAAACACATGATTTCAACTAAAAAGAATAAAAAAATATAAAAATAACAGTATCGCCGATTCTACATTTTTGACGGCAATATCATTTCGTAATAGCGATAAGCACAATTTTGAGTACATGACTGAGTACGTATTAATTTTGGTTCATTACAATTACGATTACAATTATGGATTACAACTACCAATTAATTCATATTCACTTATTATTGTTTTAATTACAATTCCATTAAAGTATATTCTTACATTATAAATTAAATCATTACATTTAATTAGTTTCACTGAAGTACATTACAAGTTATTGTTCATTACAGTTTTATTAAAGTACATTACATCAATTACATTTAATTACAGTTTCAGCAAATTGTTAATCGACATATCTACTACTGAAATAATCTAAATAGGTGATACCATTGATATAATGAAGGGGAGTTAGCCGTTGTTCTATAATTTAAAGGGGATTAACAACAATGTTATATATTTATAGTTAACAATAATTACGCCAAATTATGTTAAATAATATTAGAACCTGGTTGGTTATCAGAGTTTGAAAGTCTAATTAGCCAACGATGAGGAAAGCGGAGGAAAATACGATATTTTTTTAATTGGAAGTACACGGATATTTATGATAACGTAATACATAAGTAATACAGAATTTGAATGACAGTTAGGTAGAAATAGTAAGTACAAGTAATGAGAACGGGGATAACTATGTGACGTAAGCCGAAAACGAACTAGTGGCCAGGCAGAGAAACAATACAGTATATTATAATAACATAACACATAATATAACATAACACATGAGAATGTTATAAATTCGAATCAAAGCGAAAGGAGACTTTTTAACTTTGAGCGTTCGAATTCTGCTGCGATGAGCGGAATGTGATCTTGCTAAGCATTGTTTTTGAGTTCACCTCGGGAGGTCATATAATTAAAAATAAAAATGAAAAAAATAATACGAGAACGTTTTTTCGCGTTCCCGAACGAACTGCGAAAGTTTTTTTGCATTTCATGATTGACACGAGTAAAGATGATTATTTAATAAAAATTACATACGATAATGGTCAAGCTAAAATATGGACGTATGGGGGCGGGGATGAGATGCAAGACAATTCATAATTAATTATAATAACTTTTATAACAAATGGAAAATGGATGATGGATACGACTAAACCATAGAAAGGGTAGATCGTAGGGTTGAGACATGAACAAAAATAGGAAGCTACAAGTAAAATTATTATCCAAACTCGCGTTAAGCGATTTTGGTTCTTATGTAAAAATGGACATTCGAACATAAAACTATTGTTCATTGTTCACTTTTTACATATACATTTATTTTATTAGTAAAAATCATGAAATTTGTTTTACTGGTATTTAGGAAGAGTTTATTGGTGGTCAACCATTTCATTACAATGATGAATTCTGAATGAAATATATTTTTAGCTCTATTAACATCTTTGCAAGAAAAAGAGACAGTTGTATCATCTACAAACATTATGAAGTTCAGTATATCAGATGAACGTGGCAGGTCATTTATATATAATAAAAATAGCAGTGAGCCCTGTAGCACACCATGTTTGACAAGCGCTTTAGTGAGCAAAGTGCAAACCTTATTTACTGATACAAAATGATATCTATTGGACAAATAACTTTTAAACTAATCACTGATTGCTCCTCTAAAGCCGTAACAATATAATTTATTAAGTAGAATATTATGGTCTATTACATCAAACGCCTTACTCAAATCCATAAATATTGATATCATTATTTCGTTGTTCTCCTTAGCTATATTTACATTTTCCATAAGATTTAAAATAGCCATTTCCGTTGTTTTATTATTACGGAAGCCATATTGATTTGGAGATAATAAATTGTAGGATTCTAAATATCGCTGCATTCTACTTTTTAAAATTTTTTTAAAAACTTTGCTGAACACAGATAATGAACACACCGGCCTGTAATTTGTTGCTAGTGTAGGATCACCCCCTTTAAAAAGGGATGTTATACAACCAGTTTTTAGCATTGATGAGAATATTCCTTTGGAAATACTTTGATTGATAATTTTAGCCAAAGTTACAGATATCTTATCTTTAACAAGTTTCAATATAGGTACAGGAATGTTATGAATGTTATTTTTTTGTATTTTTTATTTTTATTTACCAATAATATTCTGGACCTCAGTAGAGGTAGCAGGAACAAAAGAAAATGAATTTAGTGGGCTGGGTGGCATATATTCTAGAGGTGAGTGCAGTGGCGGATTTAAGGTGCGCGGGGCCCTAGGCCGGTTGGAGTGCGGGGCCCCAAACTACGCAAAGCTAGCTTAATTAACTGAAATTAAGATTTACACCCCCATCCCCCAGTGGTGACCTTACGGGGCCCTCAAATCAATGGGCGAGCGAAGCGTTAAAATAAATTTACTTTTTAAACAATATTCAATTTATTGATAATTAATTAGCCAAATGACCATTTCATAGTTCAACATTACACATTTGTTTTTTTGAAGCTTAACAATAAAAAATAACTATAATAATACACCATTAACAAAAAATAACTATAATAATACACCATTAACTAAAGAGAATACCACTTGACTGACATGCAAATGATGCAATGAGTGGGTTTTGTTTATTGCAGGCAATTTGTACGGTACACTTAACTATTTCTCAGTCAAAAAAGATTTTTTTCTAGCCTTCTTACTTGCAAACTGTTTGATGACATCAGTAAAATCAAGCACCCTTAATTTCTCATGCTCAATGCTCAACAGGGTGAGTGAAGACAAACGGTCCTGCCCCATGGTGTTTCTTAGATAATTCTTGACTAGTTTCATCTTGGAGAATGATCGCTCCCCAGTGCAGTTTGTGACAAACATGCAGAGATAGAGTCGTAATACAATTTCAACATTAGCAAATGTTTCTACCATGTCATGTCTGTGAATTATCTCATACATTTCTAGTTCAGGACTTTTTGCAGCCTTTGCACCACCTGATGAAGGAGCACTTTCAGGTGAATCTCTTGGAATGGATTTCATAAGGTGTGCAAACTGCAAAAGCTCCGACTCCAATCCAGCCTCCAAGTCCTTAGGATATGAAGACATAAGCTTTTCAGCAGATGCTTTAAGCTCAGTGTTCGTTTTGTTTGAGATTTCTGATAAAAACCCAAATTTCTCTCGAAGGTCGCTGTAAGCAGCAATGCGTTGTTGTAGGGCAGCACATAGCTTGTCAATGATGGGCAAGAATGCAGTCACTCTAAACTTGTCTCTCCCTGTCAGCATAACATCCTCCGCGGAGTCTAGTTCATCGTGGTGACGCTTTCGCTTCCTAATACGCTGCGTGTCGGCGTAGTATGCATCATTACTCATCACATCACAGGGATCACACTTAGCCATAGCTTTTGCTTCAAAGTCATCGAACTGGGATCTCAGGTCTTTAGCAAATTGTAAAAGAGACTCTAGCAGTGTGACAGCTGTGTTGAGGGAGAGCCCAGATTTTTGCAGCTGGATACTGCTACTCTGAAACCTTTCCAATACTGTATCCCAAACTTCAAGAAGAATCACTGTTTCAAGTTTTTTCAAACCTTTGAGAAGACCACTTGCTTCAGCTCTTGTTTCAGCTGGCTGATTCTGATCTGAGAATAACTCTTCCAGAACAATGATGTTTTCTTTGTGTGCTCTACTGAGAGCAGCTACAGCATCTGCTCGTGCTGACCAACGAGTGTCTGAAAGTATTTTATCAACTTTCAACTTCTTATCTTTATTAGTCTCTAGTACCTCACGGTGTCTCCTCCAACGATAAGTAGATGCAACAAGAAAGGAGTACATATTTTGTACCAGAGCAAACAATGACACTGCAGCAGGACAGCTTTCTGCAGCACACTTAGCCACCAAGTTTAAGGAATGAGCCATACATGGTATGTACTCAGCTTCACTACACTCATTCTTGATTATCTGTTGGGTCCCCAGATATTTACCAGACATGTTGCTGGCATTGTCATAGGACTGTCCTCGGCAGTCGATAACTGGAATGTTCTTCTCTTTAAGAAAATCAAGAACAGTTGTAGCAATATCTCTGCCAGTGTGGCTTAGCATGGGAATAAACTGCAAAAACCTTTCAACTGGACCTGTAGTAGGCAGTACATAGCGGATTGTAAAAGTAAGTTGATCCATGTGTGAAATATCAGGTGTGGAGTCAACAGAAATTGAGGAGTACTTTGCTGTTTTTACTTCATCTGTTATTGAGGACATAACCTTTTCTGCCATTATTCCAATGACTTCCTCAGAAATGACATGGGACAAGTAGGAAGTATGACCACTACCTTTGTTTGCGTGTTTCTTGATATGTGCTGCCAAGAAACTGTCGTATGTGCTCAGCAGCTCTAGAATCCCAAGATAGTTTCCATTGTGTACTGATCCAATTACTTCATCTTTACCTCGAATGGCTAGCCCGCGTTCGCAAAGTAGCTTTAAAACATCTACACACCTCCTCAATACTGCTTGCCAGTACTCGCATTCACTTTCATATTGTTGTACTAGATTAGAGTCAATACGGGCACCCGCAGTCTTTCGATATATCATTTCGACCATACTTTTCCTGTGCTGATCTGACCTACTGTGAGATTCTATGACATACCTAGCGTTCTTCCAACCATTGAAGCTAGTTGTGAATGAGCTTTCCACCTTTGACATAAGCTTGCAAGCAAAACAATACACTTTACCAGTTGTTTTAGAGTAACAGAGCCATTTAAGATTAATTTCTTGGCCAGATAATGAATGAGTTCGAGTGAATAATGTCTTTGTACAATGACGGGTTCTGTTTAGCTCTTTCACAGCTGACTCTTTGAAGTCACCATCACAGTGTCGACATTCTGCGCTTCCCTTTTTCAACCAATAGTCACACACATTTTCAGTAATTATTTTAGGCCATAATCCAAGATCCGTTTCAAATCCTTGTTCAGTACCGGTATTCATAACTTTCACTTCCTCTTGTGTCTCCTCACTGTCACTGTGTTCAGGTTCAATTGCGCTAACTACACTAGGTTCAGTACTAGTTGTGGCTTCTCCAGTTGTTTCAGGCGTAATTGGTGTCTCTACTGATTCAGATTCAGTTTGACCGGATTCAGTTTGAGTTTGTGATTTTGCAGATTCAGATACTGTTGGATATGTCAACCATTGAGTTATTTTTGGTAGTTTTTTTACTCTTTAGTTTACGTCTGCCTTTTCTTGTCGTTTAACAGAGCCAGCTTTATACTTCCTCCCTTGATCACGATCACGACTTGTTGATTTCTCCATTGTGCCTCAGTGCAGCCTCACTGCCTTATCCTGAAACATAAAAACATAAAAAACAAACTATTTACACTTGACCCTCGGTTTAGTATTAATTAATACAGTTTAATTAATTAATTAAATACAGACACTAAACAGTTGTTCGGGTGAAAAAGTCGCTTTATGGGAAAAGTCGCCAGCCCCCACCAGTGGCGACTTTTTCCTTAAATATGTATAAAATGTATTTATTATGAAATCTAAGCTAAACTGACCTAACCTAGCCTAAGTACGTTTCATATAAAAAAATTAATTACATTAATTTAACATTTTTCAACTTATTTATGTTATTATAAAGCTGACTAAAACTCCCCCATCCCCATTTATTGACTGGCGACTTTTTCGAGATACGACTTTTACCATTACTTACCACTAAACACACTCACATGTGCACTCCACAGCGGCCTGAATAGAACTAAACTCCCGCCAGCAAAGAGAGTGATACCATAATTATCACTAATCATTAATCAATTGTATTATTTATAGTGGAATCCAACATTATAATTATATGTGAGGGCGCGGGGCCCTCACAGGCGCGGGGCCGTAGGCCATGGCCTACTCGGCCCACCCCTAAATCCGCCACTGGGTGAGTGATCATTATTTATTAATTGTGAGCGAAGCTTATCCGCTATTGAAGTAAAATGTGCATTTAAAGAGTCTGCAATAGCAGTATCATCAGTAATTTCTTTATTATCAACATTTAATTTCTCTATTGAATTTTTCTTAATTTGTTTTCCGAGAAGATTGTTTATGGTTGTCCAAGTTTTTTTCATGTCTCCTTTATGTTTGGAAAACTGATTGTTATGATAGTTATATTTTGCAATTTTGATTATTTTAGTTAATTTGTTTCTGTATTGAGTATATTGTAAACCTAAACTATTCACGCATTCAGAGCATCAGAAATATTTAAATGAACTTTGATTCAGTGGCGAACCGCTTTTCACGTGTTTTGCAAAATAAACCATTGTAGTTTTCGAAATTAATTATTTCACGCACACCACACACGCGCGCGCATCTCCGCATAAGCTAGATACCGATTTTTTTAAAAATTAGTTTTTCTAAAAACTAATTAACCACACCTAATTTAACCTAACCTAACCCTAGCCATCGAACCGGAAAGGGTGTGATAAGTATTTCGGAACCATTTGGAGGACTCGAAGGGTGATTTCTGTTAAGCTATTCAATAGTGAGGTACTCGCTAACCTAACCTAACCAAACCTAATGAAGACCCACATATCTTTTTTCCGACAGTAAAACTGTCTGAAAATTGTTTATATATAAATTTTTTTAATGTTTCCACGTACGAGAAGTGTTACTTCGTAAAAAAAAAAAAAAAAACCACTACATCTGTAGATTATCATATACACGACCTCACTATTCCCAGTTGCCTACGCATAAACACACATCTCTCTACCTACTTACCTATATATATATATATATATATATATATATATATATATATATATATATATATATATAAAAGACTCGCCAAAAACTAAAAGTTGGTGTGGTGATTGTTTCCTTTTGAGCGAAAGGAATCATTGGTTTCTATACTTCAGCAATGTTGCATCCCATTTGAAATGCTTCAGTCACTTTTCTCTAACGTGACATCAGCCTCAGTCAAACGATTCTGAAGGCTTTCTTTCTCTCCACTGTCACTTTATTATAAGTCGTCTTTCAACGTAGGTCGTGCTTGGTTGTTCGTACAGCTCGTACAGTAGGGGATTTGGAGGAAGTTTAGCTTCTGCCCGAATTGTTCATTCTGACGAAGGCCAAGCTTGTCACTCCACCTTAGACCTACAGTTTAACGTGGAATCCGAACCACGTCCCACCAGCAGCCCAGCGTCTTAACCACTAGGGTACCCATTTAGCTACCAACCAGTTTTTATTGCGTGGAAGGATAAACAGCTGGGTTTTGCTGCGCGCCGCCTGTCGTCACCGGGTCTCGATCCCGGGGCCAATGGATTCGTAGTCAGCGACGCTAACCACTACACCACCGAGGCGCCATATATGCCATTCTTCCCATAGAATTACACGTAAATAAAGCAAAACTATTTACATAAGTAATCTTCGTTTTTTACAGAATTTGAACTTCCTTATAATCATGTTTGCTTTAGTACAGAAACTTCGATTGGTTTTATTTGTACCCGAGTCATCACCGAAGGAGATGGTGATAATTTGACCCGGACACTTAAATTCTTGTACTTGCCATATTAAGTAATTTTATCGGGTACCTAATATATTTCTCCAAGGCTGGTTATATCGTAATGGGTTCTTGTAGAAAATGCTTGGTGGAAGATTATGATGTCTGTATTCCGCTTTGATTTGGAAAATAATTACTTTTGTACATTGTACAACCTAAATGATTAAAAACTTCCTTTCGACAAATCGAAAACTTTTAGAACCAAAAGAAGATAGTATTTTATTAATATGGCTGTTGCCTCCTTAACATTTTCCTTTTCTAAATATTTCAGAGATTTTCTGCGTTGAAACACGATTTGTGAAACTGTGTACCTTTTCTTTATTTTCTCAGTCCTTTAAAGCGGAGACCTCTGAAATTACCGTTTTAAAGTTTATTTTTCTCGAACGAGAATTATTTACCTTTCCCAAATCACAGTTCTTAAAACTTGAAGCTTCAAATAGCTTCAAACAGAATACTCGTGTGTGTGTGTGTGTGTATATATATATATATATATATATATATATATATATATATATATATATACAGGGTGGGCCAAAAGTCTGGATCCATAGGAAAATATTTATTTTAATACATAAATTACAACAAATGGTAAATACTTAAAATGAATATCAACTTTAACTCGTAAATGCGTATCCGTGATACTGTACAGTGGTTCGTACTCCAGTATAAACAACAAATTATAACAAATGCTCAAATTGGCGGCCTCTGACATCGAGACACTTAGGGATGGAATTTATGATTTTTAATAATTCTTCGAATTGACGTTCTCGAGATGCGTGTTTCATTTGATAATCTTCTCGTTGACTTTACTGGACTATTCGTTAAAGTTTCACATACCATTGCAGAGGTATTTTCATCAGTTGCAGTTTTTGGACGACCAGAACGCCGTCGATCATGTACCCTTCCTGTTTCTTTGAAACGTTTAAACAACTTGCCAACAGTCGCATGTGTTACTGGATGCTTATCAGGATGATTTCTATTGAATTCGGTAGCAACTTCTCTGTGTGTAGCGCCCTGTCTCGCGTACATGAGCACAAGTTCTACCCGGTCTTCTGTTGTTAGATTCGAAGCCATTTCTGGGCTGAAATAAAAAAAGTATTTGAGTATTTATACTGGAGTACGAACTACTGTACAGTATCACGGATACGCATTTACGAGTTAAAGTTGATATTCATTTTAAGTATTTACCATTTGTTGTAATTTATGTATTAAAATAAATATTTTCCTATGGATCCAGACTTTCGGTCCACCCTGTGTATATATATATATATATATATATATATATATATATATATATATATATATATATATATACACACAAGGCCTTGACAAACATTTTAATTGCATTTTCGAAACTTTCGGGACCATATTTCATTCTGGGTAATTAGGCGTAGTTTGCCATAAATAGATTACCACCATAATTACTACTATTACTGTCATTATCATTATTATTATTTCCTTATCGTATTATCTTAACTTTAAAAGTAGATGCGTAGTCATTGAGTTGTGGCTCGCTACTCACTCTCGCAAGCCCGTGAATTAAGTCAGACCTCAATTACTTTGCAGCTCTTTAAAGTTACGATAGGACGGGAGAGAAATAATACAGAGGATTGACAAAAGTAAATAGACACCTTTGTGTTTTCCAGAATTTTTTTTTATCTGATTATAAAAGTGAATAAATAAAAACAAATCAATTGAATTAATATATTAATGCGCTTCGGTGGTGTAGTGATTAGCGTCGCTGACTACAAATCCATCGGCCCCGGGATCGAGACCCGGTGACAGCAGGCGGTGCGCAGCAAAAACCAACTGGTCATCCTTCCACACACTAAAAAAAATTGGTTGGTAGATAAATGGGATCTTTTCCGTTTGACTGCCGCCATTCAAACATAATTAAACTTTTTGTATTTTAACTGAAATGTCTTGATGATACAAAATAAGTTACTTTATAAAAAAGCTTTTCTTAATTTTCCCTTATAATGACTTATATTTATAAGTTGAACTTCCTTATTTGGATCACCTGAAGGTCAGTGCCCCCAGCCTTCTTTACTTAGCCTTATAAGGCTAACTAACGAAAATATCACGACCTAACCTAACCAATCGTTAGGTCAACTGTACGACCTTGACGATTGGTTAGGTTAGGTCGTGATATTTTTGTTAGTTAGCCTTATAAAGCTAACTAAAGAAGGCTGGAGGCCCTGATCTTCAGGTGATCCCCTTATTTTTCTGAGTACACGATTAAAACTTAAAAATTAAGCATGGATCTTGAAAGTAATTAAAATTGTTTATAAGAAACAAAATTTGAAGGGAAAATTAAGAAAAGCTTTTTTATAAAGTAACTTATTTTGTATCATCAAGACATTTCAGTTAAAATACAAAATACAAAAAGTTTAATTATGTTTCAATGGCGGCAGTCAAACGGAAAAGATCCGATAAATGGGTACCCTGGGTAGCCTAGTGGTTAAGTCGCTGGGCTGCTGGTGTGGTGTGGTTCGGATTCTACGTTAAACTGTAGGTCTAAGGTGAAGCGACAAGCTTGACCTTCGTCAGAATGAACAATTCGGGCGAAAGCAAAACCAAGGTTTCCAAAGTTATATATTTAAAAGAGTGTTCTTTTCCCTTTTGCTCGTATTGATTCAATAAATTTATTATTTATTGATTTTTATAAACCAACAAAAAATTTGGAAAAAACAAAGGTGTCTATTTACTTTTGTCAACCCTCTGTAATGATGATAATTAGGATGATAATCTGTTGCTGACAAACAACATAAAATCACTAAGAAGTTGCGGTGCTACTGTAGTATGTGGTCTACCTACGATTCGGCGGTCTACCTTTTAATTATAGCTTCTTATCTTCTTATTATTTTATTATTAGGTTAATTGTACGCCCTTGACGATTGGTTAGGTTAAGTCGTGATATTTTCGTTAAAACTAACGAAAATGTCACGACTTAACCTAACCAATCATCAAGGGCGTACTGTAGTATGCGGTCTACCGTTAAGTATGCGGTAGTAGTATGTTTAACTTCTTTAATAATTCCTTAATTGTGTAAATTAAATTATAATTCCTTTCAATTCATTTTCAATTCCTTTTAAATATTTTGAACGGTAGACCGCATACTACAGTAGAAACTTAACGGTAGACCGCATACTACAGTAGAAACTTAACGGTAGACCGCATACTACAGTAGAAACTTAACGGTAGACCGCATACTACAGTAGCACCGAAGTTGCTGCCCATCAACGGTATATTAGTGCAGAAGGTATGAAAGAATGCGAGTTTATCTTCGCTTTTACAGAATCTGGAGTTCTTTATAATCATGTTTGGTTTAGTACAGAAACTTCGATATGGTTTTTTGACTTACGTCTATAAGTCATTACTGAAGGAGATGGTGATAATTTGACCCAGATACTTAAATTCTTGTACTTGCTCTATTGGTTCTCTTTTCATTTTAAAATTAATGTTAGCCGATTGATTACAAGTTTTGAGATCGAAATGCGTAACCTCAATTTCTGTAACACTAAAATTAATATCATAATTCTGCCAATATAATTCGCAGTTTTTTAGAAGACAATCCAGACATTTTACAGAAGGACGTATTAATACCGTATCATCGGCATTATCTATATTAGTGAAGTAATATATATATATATATATATATATATATATATATATATATATATATTATATATATATATATATATATATATATATATATATATATATATATATATATATATATTCGTGTGTGTGTGTGTAAATCATATTTTAATATTTTAAAATCGCTTCAATGTGCATGTTTGTTGTTGCAGAAAGGCACGAAGAATTCGTTGGAGACTGGACGGACGTTCGCCACCATCTTCGCCGACATGGACTTCAGGCAGAGGCTTCTCGGGACGACGACCGAGGAGGAATTCAAAAGGCTCATCATCTCTCATTCGCAGGAGCTCGCGCAGGAGCAGCAAATGAGTCACGACAAGCGCCTAACCATCAACCACGACGGCCTCGATGATCTCGATTATGTGAGTACAGGATTAGAAGTAAAACGTTTGATCATCATTTATACAAACAGATTCAGCTGGACGAAGCTTTGCATTCACAATAAAGGAATTTTTTACTGATTAATTCATGCGAGTAATTGCACGTAAATTTTCTAATTGACTTTATCAAAGACGTACATTATATGTACACATTGTATACAAACTTCATATTACACGAAACTTCTTATTCAGTGTTTGCTCCATTTGAACAACGTGAACCCAACTTACAGCTCATGTCAACCGCTAAATGCACTCTAAAACAAATCTAAACATTTTGTTGAAGGTGAATTTGCCACAGTTTTTTAGTGATTTCAAATGATTAATTTCTAGATTTTTCACTACTTACTTTGCCGAACATTTGAGTAGACGTTCAACGCTTAACATCCGGTTTTACAGCTGGTCAAGCCGTTGTAACTATTTAGATTTATCCCAACTTTCTGTAGCTCCAAAAAATTTATTTCGTAATCTTTTCATTTATAAAATTTTCCAATTGCCAAAATTTTGTTGGGACCAATCTAAATAGCTGTAACATTTAGTCGGTCGTAACACCCCACCCCCACCCCCAGGTGCTTAGTGAAACGTGTAGTCAAAATGTCCAGCAAAATAATTAGTGAAAGCTCTAGAAATTAATCATTTGAGATCGCGAGAAAATTGAGACAAATTCATGTTCAATGAAATTTTTAATTTCCTCAAGAGTCTCTCTCTTAACTAATAAAATACTTTCATTCTCATTCACTTATTTTTACAAGCAATAAATAAAACGTCTCTTGTACAAAGCGATTTTTTTTTTTTAAAGTTTTTCCAAGCAATGTAGTATGAAATACGGTGCCTATACAAATTACAAATACATGTATCTTATTAAATTTCTAATAATATGACCGTAATTAAAATAGATCAAAATAAACAAATCCTTTGCCAGAACTAAGGCAAGCTTATTATTAAAATAAAAAGTCTATCGCCAACATTATTATATAATAACGCTTTTTATATAATAACGCTTTCAACCTAAAATATTAAATTCGGAGAATTGGGAAGAAAAGATGCTAAATATTCATCACAAAACAAGTTGTGTATAAAAATTTACCTTATAACCTGGAATTGAACAGTATCCAAATTAAGTGACGGACAGAATTCCATATATAAACTGTACAGTTCAACCCAACATTGAAGTACCATTCATGGAAAATACTACAAAGAAAAATGAATGAATGAATGAATGAATGAAGGAATACTTCTTATTTATATAAAATAAATAAAAACTATAATTTGTGTGGTTACAATAATTTTAACATATAATAAACAATTATGAAAATTGACCATTTATTTTTATATAATTGATCACTTAGTATTTCTGTAAACGAATATATAATATATATATATACATTCAACTCCTATACAAGCGTCGTTCTTTACGATATATATATATATATATATATATATATATATATATATATATATATATATATATATATATATATATATATATATATATATATTTTATTTTTTTTAATTTTTGTAAAACCATAAAATGAAAACGAGTTTCTAAAGTCAGTCGTATGTTAAGTAAAATTTTATGGAATTTTTAAAGAACTTTACCGGAGGATAACTTAAAGTCCTCGCAAGAAAGATAATGTAGTTTGTATTCTTCATCTGATAGATCTACTCATTCGAAAATATATACGATATGGGTCGACGGTTTCATATTCATAGTTTGTGGAACTACAGTGTGTGTATATATATATATATATATATATATATATATAATATATATATATAATATATATAATATGTGTGTGTGTGTGTGTGTGTGCATATATATATATATATATATATGTGTGTGTGTGTGTGTGTGTGTGTGTGTGTGTATATATATATATATATATATATATATATATATATATATATACAGGGTGGGCCGAAAGTCTGGATCCATAGGAAAATATTTATTTTAATACATAAATTACAACAAATGGTAAATACTTAAAATGAATATCAACTTTAACTCGTAAATGCGTATCCGTGATACTGTACAGTGGTTCGTACTCCAGTATAAACAACAAATTATAACAAATGCTCAAATTGGCGGCCTCTGACATCGAGACACTTAGGGATGGAATTTATGATTTTTAATAATTCTTCGAATTGACGTTCTCTAGATGCGTGTTTCATTTGATAATCTTCTTGTTGACTTTACTTGACTATTCGTTAAAGTTTCACATACCATTGCAGAGGTATTTTCATCAGTTGCAGTTTTTGGACGACCAGAACGCCGTCGATCATGTACACTTCCTGTTTCTTTGAAACGTTTAAACAACTTGCCAACAGTCGCATGTGTTACTGGATGCTTATCAGGATGATTTCTATTGAATTCGGTAGCAACTTCCCTGTGTGTAGCGCCCTGTCTTGCGTACATGAGCGCAAGTTCTACCCGGTCTTCTGTTGTTAGATTCGAAGCCATTTCTGGGCTGAAATAAAAAAGTATTTGAGTATTTATACTGGAGTACGAACTACTGTACAGTATCACGGATACGCATTTACGAATTAAACTTGATATTCATTTTAAGTATATATATATATATATATAATTTAAATACAGTAATCCATTTTTATGAGTTACAAAAACTTGCATCAAATGATGCATTTGCAACTGCAAAACCAAAACAGCGGTTAATTTGTTTTATTGCTCTTCTCTGAAGACTTTGAAAGGTTTAAGTGAATCTTTACATTATTTCAAATTTACTTAAAATCATTGTATAAGTATGTGTGCCCCTTACTGTATATACACTGAAATATGAGACTATCAAAATTATAGCCATGACGAATTCTACACAGTACATTTAATATATATACTGTATATAGGAGCTATTGAAGAATAGGGACCCCAGCCTTCTTTAGTTAGCTTTATAAGGCTAACTAACGAAAATATCATGACCTAACCTAACCAATCGTCAAGGGCGTACAGTTAACCTAACGATTGGTTAGGTTAGGTCGTGATATTTTCGTTAGTTAGCCTTAAAAGCCTAAGTAAAGAAGGCTGGGGTCCCTATTTTTCAATAGCTCATATATATATATATATATATATATATATATATATATATATATATATATATATATATACACACACCTTGGTTAACCTTAGTTTTGCTTCCACCTGAATTGTTCATTCTGACGAAGCGTCAAACTTGGCACTCCACCTTAGCCCTACAGTTTAACGTGGAATCCGAACCACGCCCCACCAGCAGCCCAGCGTCTTAACCACTAGGCTACCCAGGATACCCATTTATCTACCAACCAATTTTTATTGTGTGGAAGAATGACCAGCTGGGTTTTGCTGCGCGCCGCCTGCCGTCACCGGGTCTCAATCCGGGGGCCGATGGATTCGTAGTCATCAATGCTAACCACTACACTACCGAAACGTATGAATATTAAATTCTATTTGCTATAAAAAGTCATACAAAGGGTTTTTTCTAAATATATTAGCATAGTATTTACTACCAAAACACGAATGTACTAAAATAATATCAGTTAAAACTAATATTATTGACAGCTTTGCCACTGATATTTTTGAGTATATTTCCTTACAACCTTCAAGAGTTTATTTAGAAAATATTTGGATAAGTTTCGAAAGAAATCATATGGAAGTCTTTCAAACACGCTTTGAAATTTAGTCTGGTAAACAAGTTTTCCCCGAGACCAGATCTGACATAATGATTATATGTATATGCTGAATGATACTAGAGAAGAAAATCATAACGTAACTAAAACGTTTACGTTCTACGTTTCGATTCGTATCAGCTCTTGCTTTTGTGAACGTTTCCGCTTCTCTTTGCTCCATGCATCGATTGAGGCTATCGCCATGCGTTCGATAGAAAAAGTCTGACGAAACAACACGAATCTCTTATCAAGTAGAATCTGTAGAGAATCGCTCGGCATGTCACTCTTCTGACACCTTTTTATTCTTATCTTTAAACGTTCCAAAAGCGCAAAAATGTACTTATCAGTCGGCCTTTTTATAATTTAGGACAATAAAATTTAATTCTTTTTAAATTCAATGCTTTATTTATTAATATATACAGAGTTGATATAGATGAGTATGATTTTTATTATTACAGCGCATATACTGGAAAGCGTCCACGCTTTACAGGCTGCAATTTACCATTTAGATATTGAGATTTTTATTAAAACTAAAAATTAAAGGGAGCTTAATGATTAGAACGTGCTGCGATATATTTTAAACATTTACATTTCACACAAATTATAAAAAGATGCAATAGAAGGGAATAATGAATGCCGAACTAAAAAAATGATGATTATAATTAATAATGATAATGAAATGAGTACGAATATGAAATGAATAGTAATAGGAGAAATAATTAGAAGGATAATGACAGATTTAATAATGACAGTAGCAACAATTAATAATAATAATTACAGCACTAAATAATTATCATTATCACCATTCCTTTTCGGGCATCTGGGAAAGGAGAGTCATTTATTTTATATATTTTTAGTGCGTATGACTAAATCCTTCAGAAACTATGATTTTTTAAGTTTTAATGGTTTTATAAAAGAAGAAAGGAACATTAATTCATTTTAATTCTTTCGGTAAACTGTTCCATAATTCCACCCGTAATTTGTACTTCAAATATGTCTTTAAATTTTAATATACGCATCTGCTTCAAGATTTTTGAAGTATGAGCAAAATAGTCACTGTTATTTATTTTTCTAATAATTCTCATTTAGTTCATGATGAAAGGTTAATGATGTAATCACAAGCAGCACTTACACATGTAGTAATATTGTATGTGAAATGTGAATTCAATAAACATTTCCAGAATGAAATAAAGTATATCGCGCCTAATATAACGTTCGAACTTTACACTGTATATAAAGGCAAAGGTTCTTTTTGTAGAAGAAAAAATTGTTTTTTTATTGATTATGCTCATGGGGTCTTTTATAAGCTATTCTCGGAACGTTTCAAAATAAAACTAATTAAAATCATTTGAAAACATGTCGAAATATTTTTAATTGGCAGAGCATTGAAATATTGAGAAAGAATATTAGTCTCTTAAATTTTATTTGCGTTTTAAGTTTGGTTATTTATATATATATATATAATATATATATATATATGTATGTATGTATGTATGTATTCATAGCTACTACCCTGCAGTAGTCGCGCTCCACCCCTGGTCAGCCCTCTCCGAGATGTGACAGCAACGCAGCCCCTCTTTCTCCCCCACCCACACTCCCTCCCTCTCCTCCTCCCCCTCTCAGGTGTTGTCATAGTAACAGTTAATAATAAATAGTATTTACTTTTTGAAAATAAATGACTGAATAAATATATTGTTCACTGTAGTTTTGGTGGTAATGCTAGGACGATTATGTATTTTATTCATGCATTATTCCTAAATTTAGGGAATAGAGTAGTTAGGTTATTTCATAAACGTGCGATACTTTAAAAACTTTCAATCATAGGATTTTGATGTGGCCATGTTATAGTTAAAGTGTAAGATAAGTTGTAGTATCGACTTTTCCTCCAGGCAATAATATTTCTGTTTAAAGTTCATGCATCATCAACAAATGATTATCCAGAAAATGGTCTATCCATAGAGAGAGAGATAATGATAACACAGTTCAATTTTTTATTACAAAAATAAACATGAATCAAGTAAATTTAGGGATTTTCTTAAGAATATGCAAAACATAATGTTCAAATTATAAGGAACTGACAATTGTTCAAGTAAATAAATATATATTTGCTACATCACAACCATAACATTATTATACACAATTACTCAATAGTTGGTCCATCCTCCATTATTATTAATGATCTCTCGTAGCCTATTTGGAATAGATGCCACGTGATTGTAAATGACTTGGAGGGGGTTCTGCGGAAAAGTTCCCACTCTGCCATGGTGTTTTCCAGAAGGTGCCGAGATGTCCGCTCCTGCCCAGGCTCCCAAGCGTTAACCACATTTGCCCACACATTTTCAATGGGGTTTAGGTGACACCCCTTGGTGGGCCAGTTTAGCAGCTCGACATCTCGTTGCTCCTGAAACCACCGTCTGGCGATCCTGGCAGTATGAACAGGGCAGTTATCCCGTAAAAAGAAATTAGCAAAACTTGAGAGTTCACATTTAATCCATACTTTTTTTAAAGTTGCTTTAAGAGGACGCGAAGATAAATATATAAATAAATAAATAAAAATAAAGATACATTTAAAATTACATTTAAAACTACATTTACTAATGTCCTCCTTTAATCATATTACCTTAAAATATACACTGCTTCACCTTAATTAAGTCATTTTCTTGGGTAATGAAAATAATTTAGTTGTATTACTTACCCGCATAAATATAATCCGCTCAGGATGGGATAACCGTATCAACACCTCGAGTTGGGCCGTCCAAGTTACGTCAGTAGCATTACGAGCTGTAAGTCGTTTCCTGTTTACCCTACTTTAACCCATTTCTTATATTTAGGTATACCATAATAACTGCCGAGATAATCATGAATTTCTTTCCTTTTTTTTTTTTTTGGCTAATGCAAGAAGTGTCCCTTTCCTTTTCTGTATAAATTATAGTCGATTGCAACAATATTACTATTATATACTTTGTATAACAATCGTTAATCATGTTACTATTTTCTCTATTTAAGAATATTATCTATTTTACACGTTGCTTTGAAAACTGATGGAAAGCATATGTAATGGAGCAGTGTTTCAAGGATAAAAAATAAAGGGTGAGAGTATTTACACACACACACACACACACACACACACGATATCCACCTCTCGCTCTGAACGGATGCTACCCCTGTCCCCCCTCCCCTTCCTCATATCCCCACCTCCTCTTCCCTTCTGCTTCTCCCTCTCTCACTACTGACATCTCGGAGAGGGCTGTATAGGGGTGGAGCGCGACTATTGCAGGGGACTGTATATATATATATAAGTAAACTTCAACGTTATTAGTTCATATACGTCATCCAATACACAGTTGTACGCATAGAATTTATTAGGTAAATCATCTACGAATGCTCGCAACCATGAAGTATAGTTTTAACAAGTTGTCTCTTTCATTGATCCATTTCCCTCGAACTTATTTTGAGCTTCACTCGCTATCTTTAATGTTGTCTTATACATAACCATTTTTCGAGCATGAAACTACTGTGTCCCACCGATTTGACCCATTCCATTTTGGAAGAGGGGAAACTGATGAGATTCGGGTGCCAGTATATAGTCTGTTTCGCTTTAAAGAATGAAACCCGGGCCGGCATTACCGCCACAGACTCGCGAACGCCCCAAACGTCTCTGAAAATAAAATTCAAAGCTAGCGATGTTCTAGCCTCGCTTCAGATTTCACAGAGTAGTAGTAGTAGTAGTAGTAGTCCGGTCAGAATAAAGCCTTCCTCTCTCTTATCACTTCACACTCACGTTATAGCTTATATTTTTTAATTTAAATTCTTAAGCCAGTGAGAAGTTAATATTTACTTTGAGTTCGCGACGAACTGAGAATTTAAATACAACTTCACAAATTTTGATAGTTGTCCTTTCTTTTGTAAATTTATTCAACAATTTTGGATTTTCTCATTTTCTGAAAAGTGCATAAATTCTTTCACAATCGTCGAAAGACTAAGTTAAAATGTAGACTTTGATTTGAATTTGCATGAACGCAATTATAATAAATTTGTTTAAAAACCTCGTTCAATTTCTTTATTCTCTCTCTCTCTCTCTCTCTCTCTCTCTCTCTCTCTCTCTCTCTCTATATATATATAGGGTGAACCAAATGTAGGTGGACAGTAAATGATAACGTTTATTTTGAGAATACATATTTAATTTTTTTGTATACTATAATACAAAATAAAATTTAAATAAATTTAGTTATAATATTTAATATAATATAACACAAACACCATAGTTATAATGAACACCATAGTTATAATATAATATAACACAAACCGTATTCAACCTACTGTCCACCTACTTTTGGTTCACCGTATATATATATATATATATATATATATATATTGTCTTTACTCGAAGTGATTTTATAAAAAGTAAAAATGATTGATAGAATAGTGGAAATTACTTTGTTGGTCATTTTTTTCCTTTGAATTTTATTCATTTTGATTTATAGACGTTTGAGAATATGTGAAAAATATTAGTTATCACAATGAATTTGTTGAAATATTCTTCATCTCTTTATATACCTCGTAACGTCGTAGCAGTTCCGTGCGATGGTCTCTTTTCACACGAAGGTCAAGCTGGTGGCCCCGCCTCTAGGCCTGGCGTGGAGGAGGAGCGAGTTGCTCTCTTACGCTCTCCACCGCGCATAGCCAGGTACATCGGCTCATCTGGTACTGTTCTGAGCCAGATATCTAGTCTTCGTTTGAAGATTTCAACTTTCACCCCTGTCACGTTTCTGAGGTCCTTTGGAAGCTGGTTAAAAAGTCTTGGCCCCCCCCTGCAACCAAGCTGTTTTCCTTCAGTGTTGAGGAGGTCCCTTGTCGGGCCTTTAATTTGGGACCACTACACATTCTGCCTTCCCTATTTTCCAATGGTATTTGGGTTTAATTTGAGGTTTGGTACCAGTTTTTCGATCATTTTCCATATATATATATATTATGGTGTACCTCTCTCTTCTTTCCAGGGAGTACAGGTTTAGTTTACGTATTCTTTCCCAGAAGTCGAGTTCTTTGCAGCCATCGATCTTGGCTGTGAAATGTCTCTGAATATCTTCTAGTTTGTTAATTTCTTCCTTCTTGTATGGGAACGTCAAGACTGAGCAGTATTCACTTTTCGGTATGATCAGTGTTTTCAACAGGAGAATTATTATTGTCTTGTCCCTTCTTTTAAAGGTTCTTAGTCCCTGTCCCGCGACTCTTTTTGCTTTGTTTATCGCTATCTGATTTTTGTGTCTCGAATTTCGCATCATCGGTCATTATAACCCCAAAATCTATCGCTTTCGTGCTTCTCTGAATTTTCTGTCTGTCGGGGGCATAATATGCTATCTTTTTAAGTTCCTCATTTCTACCATATCTCAAGAGCTGGAATTTCTCGGTATTAAATGTCATGTTGTTCTTTTCTGACATGTGTATATTCTGTTTGTGTCCCTCTGCAAGGCCTCCACCTCTTTTGCATAGCTGACTTTTCTGCTGATCTTTGTGTCGTCTGCAAAGGATGTTACTATACTATTGCTGTTTACTTCATTGTCTATGTCTGTTAGCATGATAATGAAAAGGAGCGGGGCCAATACTGTTCCTTGTGGTACTGAGCTGCGTACTTCCGATTCTGATTATGTTATGCCTTGAATTTTAACACCTGTAGACGTTCTCTGAGGAAGTTGTAGATCCATTTTCCAACTTTTCCTCTTATTCCCATACCATTATCACATTTGTCGAAAGCTTTAGCAAAATTCGTGTATTCATAGTTTTCATTGCTTTTAAGTGCGTCTAGGATATTGTTATAGTGCTCTATAAGTTGTGATAGGCATGATCTCGGAATCCGTGCTGATTTTCGTTGAGTCTTTCCAGTGTCTCCAAGAAATCATAGATTTTCTCTCTAACTATTCTTTCAAATACTTTGGTAAGATGGGAGTCAAAGACACCGATCTATAGTTTTTTGCTTGAGATCTATCCCTTCCTTTATACATACAGGGGCAATGTTTGCTCTTTTCAGGATAGTCGATATTTCCCCAGAGTCTGGGAATCTTCTCCATATCCGGTACATGGTTGTGGCTATTTCATTTTTACAGTTTTTAATCAATAATGCGTTCCATCTGTCCGGACCTGCAGCCAAATGTGATTTCATTTGTCCTGTAGCTCGCGCTATATCTTCTCGGGTAAAATCAAAATCTGTTATACAGTCTCCTTGCAATTTCTCTTCAAAGAAAGTACCTGTGTCAGGTATCGCTTTGTCGCTTTTTGGGGAACTGAAGAATGACTCATTCTGGGCTCTCAATATTTCACATATTTCTTTTAGATCGATGGTTAGTTCATTATTTCCTTTCTTTAAGGGCCCGGTAGTGGCGCGCGTTTTTGTTTTCTTTTCGCATAGCTATAGAAGTATTGTGAATTATCCTTTATTACTTCTACTGCCTTTTCCTGTTCCCTCTCTGTATGGCCCTGAATTAGGGCTTGTATGGCCCTATCGATACTCCCCAGTTTTTCTTGTATTACTTTCCTGGTATTGTTACCTCTGCAATTAACTAACTTCTCCGCTACTCTCTTTCTTTTGCGGAAAATTGTTCGCTTTTCCCTCTCGAACCAGCTCCTCTTTCCTTTTGGCTGTGCATTCAGAGCATATTTTTCTAAAATTTCCAGCGTCTTTTCTCCTAAGATTGTTAGCATTTCTTCGGTCGTTTTATTCTCAAAAACTGTTTTCCACTCTATTTGGGCCATGTGTGATATGATTGCTTCCCAATTTAGAGTCTTGGAATTGAAGTTAAAGTCCCAAGTTTGCTTCTTTTTCTTCTTTTTTCAGTATGGGTATTATCTTTTAATGTTTTTGCCATATTTGTTGATATCTCGATTGTGTTGTGGCCTGAATACCAATCGAGGCAGTTTTTTCTGGTGTTTTCTGTTATCTCTTGTGTCAATATAAACTCGTTTGTTAGAGCCATCAACAGTTTTGCTTGCTTCTGGTCTTTATATATATATATATATATATATATATATATATATATATATATATATATATATATATATATATAAAATAATAAAAACCAGCACTTAGTTCGATATTTTCCTGTGATGCTTTAAATCGTTTACTCATGCCATACTTTGATTTTATGCGCGTTTTATGATAGAACAGGATTTTTATGCCAAGTTTAATTTTATTTTCTCACACCTTGATTTCATGAGTTTAAGTACATAGGAGGTTCTTATGTTAACTTAGGTTTTACTTCTTCATGCTTACTTTTGCTACACATTGTTATTAATCAGAATTACACATAACTTAGTTCTTGTACCTTGTATTAAATGTTTTTCTTTAAGATTGCCTGATGGTGGAGAAAGTCTGCTCCGAAACTGTCGCGATTGAATAAAAAAGATGTTTTACCAAGTGCTGGTTTTATTATTTGTTATAACTTATAAGACTCCGATTCCCAAAGGATAAGTCTATTGCTGATATATATATATATATATATATATATATATATATATATATATATATATATACATTGGCGTAGCCACGGGGGAATTGGGGTTAGAAGTCCCCAAGGACCCTAAGAGTATAACATATTAATTGCAAACATTTGTTCATGGTCCATTACGATGACGATCAATTACTTTTAAAAATAAGTTTGAATTACTGCACTTAATTAGAAACTAGACGAAGCGATATAAATTCAGAGGTGCACATAGTTTGTATGCACGTGTTTTGCGCTCGATATTTGCAGGGTGAACTTTGAAGACGTTAGTTTGCATATCACGTATAAGTACAGAGTATAGCAGAAACTACTTGGTTAACGTTGGAAACATTGTGTTAGCACTTTTAAGGGCTAAGCATTACTCAACATCCACCGAGATATTCATGTCAGTACAGAAGATATACTATCTCCCTTAGGAAAAAAAATCACGTCGGTTCAGTTTCCGCTTCGAGTAATTGTGCTCTGTTTGGATGTTTACAAATTGTTCGCTGTTTAAATGTATATATTTGTGTTTAGATGTTTACAAATCTAGATTCCTGTACTGCATCTGAGATGTAACGTATATTTGCATATCATCATTGGCTTTGCATGCTTTTAATAAATATATATGTAGTACATTGCAAAATGACAGGAATTAAAAATGCGATCAAGACACAACAAAGTATTATTTGTCCAACATACACATGTGTAGTAGATATATAATTGAAAAGTTGTTTGGATTCTTCGGAAGTATAGTGTTCAGATGTCAGACTCAGGGCGTTGACTTGCGACGCGAGTACGAACCTTCCTTCGGGCTGCCCGCTTTACTTCAGTCTTCGTATTAAATTAACTGCGGTTATTGTGGTTTACTCATATATATATATATATATATATATATATATATATATATATATATATATATATATATAGTATTCCAAGACTTTGTCAGTATTTCAGGAGATTAATTTTTAGGTCATTCCCAGTCAAAAATGTCCTATGAACATGGGTCCGATTCTCAACGGTTACGGAGCTATAGGTATTTGAGTATTTGAAGTTAAAGAGTGGTTCTCACATAATCTGTTTTATTGAACAAGTGCTAAGTATGTACAGCTGAGTCTACAATAAATGTTGAAAATGGCCGCCTTCAGCTTTAATACACATTCTAACTCGCCGTAACAATGAATGAGAAACCCAACCAACAACGTCAGGGTCGTTCTGTGGTGATCGGTGGATTCGCCGTAGAGGTCCACAAGTCTGGCCACCGAGATCACCAGACTTCACCCTACTACATTTTTATCTGCGGGGCTAAATGAAAGCGATGGTGTACAAGCAAAAAACGAACAGAAGAGATGAACTGCTTCGTCGAATTATGGATGCTGCAGAACGTATACAGAACCGGTGGCATACAAAATAGCTAGGCCCAAAATAGCTAGGACAATATAGCTAGTGTCAAAATAGTTAGTGCGACAGAATAGCTAGTGTCAAAATAGCTAGTGCGACAGAATAGCTAGTGTCAAAATAGCTAGTGCGACAGAATAGCCGGTGTCAAAATAGCTAGTGCAACAAAATAGCTAGGCTCACGAAATCTTGTGAATATGTTAAAACCTGTTAATATTAAAAACTTTGTAAGGGCTTAATGAAAACATTATACATCTATATTTTATTATATTATTATATGCAATACACAATTAAAATTAAAAATATTATAATATTGTAATTTATTTACAAATATTTATTTTATTATAAAACTAGAATATATGCAATACACAGTCAAAATTAAAAATATTATAATATTGTAATTTAATAAAAACATAATTAAACTGTATTGTAATTTATGTTGTAGGTAACTCCACGCAAGAATTCTGCGGTCGTTATTTCGTCCTGATTGTGCCGGGAGATTAGAGTTTTTAACCTTGCATTAACTTCTCTGGTTTTCTTCTTCTCAATAGCCACTTGTTCCGCTAAAAATGCCTGCAAAGTTGTTCGTTGAATTCCCTCTTCTCTTTGAATGCTTTTGAGAAAACGCCACATGGAAGGGTGGGCGCTATCATACATTGTTTGGATGGCTCTGTGCCAACCCTCGAGTTTATTAGTTGTTCTTGGTATGCCTTCCTCTGTTCTTTGTCTGACGTTCCACATTTCAGGAGGAAATAAAGGTGTTTTTCTTCCTCTTCTGTGCGGCCTTCCTAGGTAGTTGTCTTCGAAGTATGCATAGAGATCTGCCAATTCATTGCCCATCTGTAACTGTTCTCGTTCTTCATCCAAGGCTTCAAAGGCTTCGCTTGTCTGCTCAGGGGGAAGAAAGGCTAAAGCGGGAAGCATTTTGCAATAAAGGCGGCAGTTGCTGTCAGTTGCGTAGCTGCTTGTTAGACCAAGGTTTTGGATTTTTCTCCATACTGATTGTGATAGATGGAAGAAACATCCCTGCACCGAGACATTCGGAAAAACTGTTGTGAATGCTCTAATTGCTGCTTGTTCAAAGTCGAGAGTTACTATACCAGGTACCAGATCTGGACGTTGGTCTTTGAGAATTTGAAATGCTCGCTGATATGTTTCGCTTGCCTTATCCGGTAGTAAAATGTAAACGCATGGGAACAAGTAGTCTCCTCTTATCGCGTGTACTGTATACAGCTGATAGTATAATTTCGGAACGACTTTGAATGTACCGTCACACATCCAATTTGCTGAAGCTGCGAGTTGGTCTAGCATTGCTCCACTGGCAAACATGATAATTCGTCTAGGTTGTCCAAGATCGTCATGTAATAGAAACCGTTCTTGTGTCTCGCCAATGGTGACAGTTCGAAATTGTTCCGGTATTACGAAATCCTCTAATGAGTCTGGATCAGGAACGTAGTCTTCGTCCCGACGTTGTCTCTTACGCTGAATGCGTTTCACGAGTGCCTTTCTTTTAGGCAGTCTCGTCAGTGCTTCCTCATTGAGGCCCAGAACGATGTCACTGATAATTCTGCGTGGAGGAGCGGTGGATGCAGCAGCTTCGGCACGCATTTTGTCCATTGCAACAGCGAAATTTTGATGTGCCGGATCTGGAGCATGGTTATGCTCTAGTCCTATCTTTACTTCACTGGTTTCCCTGTAGTTGACAGCTGTTATAATAGTTCCCCTGCAGTCTTTTTCTACACACCGCCAGTTCTGAGTTGTTTTGTTTGTCGTATTTTTTCTGTATATGTAACCATCGTAACATATTTGATCTCCTCCTTTTTGTGACGTTATAACATTCATTTTGAAGGGTATATTTGCTATAAAAGACAACAAACTTTCACTGTATCTAGTTGATGTAATACAAATTCTTGAATGTCTAACTTCGAAATGGCGTCCCGCGACGAAAGCTTTTTGTGGCGTCATTCTTTCCAGAATAATTCTCTCGAAACAGAGAATAAGATTTAATTAATTTAAAGAGAGGAAAATATGGGGACAATTCCTGAAAAGTGGGTTTTGCGAATTATCGCGTCAACCTCTCTCCAAAGTTTGCTCCCTAAAATTAGAAAATAAGAAATAATAAGTTAAATTAGTAGATTAATTCTTTAAGAGAGATGTGGCAACTAAATATTCCCATAGCATGGCTCGTTGGTAGTTTAACGTTAAAGAAAATTTCAATTTTTCTTAGTTAACATTTATGATTTTATGTTTTATTTTACGCCTAATCGTTAGTCTCAGGGGAGACTAGCTAAATCAATAAAATTAATGTAATAGAATAAATTGTATATAAACTTATGCAAGGATACATTTTATGGCACATAATACATACAAGATTTCGTGATCCTAGCTATTTTGTCGCACCCATGTTCATAGAACAGTTTTGACTGGGAATGACCTCAAAAATAATCTCCTGAAATACTGACAAAGCCCTGTTCCACCCTGTATCTACCTAAATCCACAAGTAGAACCAACAGAAGCCACTTTTTAATCATTGTATACGGTAAAAAAGCGCTTTCTCAACATTTTAATGGACCCCTCCTCACTCTACTAATGGGAATGGTTAAAAATTTGAAAATATAGCAAATACCGACCTGAAGGAGCTACTGGGTAAAAAATAAGCACGAAAGAAAATTAACGCAGAAGTTGGAGTGAAATGGACATTTATGACTGTCACACTACGAAGGAATAAAGTTTAACCGAATTTGTTACATACAATAGTTAAACAATTGAGGGGAAACTCTCAACATTTTCGCGTCCAGATGCGTTTTGCCACACTTGAGGTAATAATAATATTTAATTCAAATCTCTCTGATTTAACATTGGGGCCCCATCGATCGTGTTCATTTTTATCCTGTTGTAAGGTGTTGTTAAAGTTCACGACTCCTTTTCGAGAGGCTCCGGGTTCGAATCCTGGTGAGGGCAATTTTGTTTTATAAAAAAAACACGTATGCTTATGCGCATTGTTCCATCTATGGGATCCAGTGTTAAACCAGAAAGATTTGAATTAAATGCGGTCATTACCTCTACAGTAGTGCGGTAGGATTAACGCGTAAAACACCTCTGCGCGAAAGCTTTATGCGTTGCTTTGGTTACTTAAATATATGACAGGTTGTGTTAACAATGTTTCCATATAATGTTTTCTCGTGTAACAAAAGTCCTTACTTACAGGGTACTTATCTTACTGAATTAGAAATATGTTTGCGCGTGTGAATTCTAGTAAGTATGCTAGATCCAACAGTGGAGAACACACACTCGTTATTTTGATGTGTGTGGTCGTGATGAGTAAACCACTGACTTAAGATGCCCCAAAAGAAAAATCTAATGTCGTCAAATCAATAAAATAAATATCCTATGGATACACCCACCCTGTGTGTGTGTGTGTGTGTGTGTGTGTATATATATATATGAAAATGAAATGAAAACAAAAAAAGAAAAATGAAAATGAAAAGGTGTATTGGCAGACTATAGTCCATATGACAAATATTATTAATACAATGACAGTTCATATACTAAGGATAGAAATATATACAATTGATTAGAGATAATACTGTAATGTCGAAGTTAAGTAGAGCTACAGACAGACGTTTTCGTACCAAGAAGTCCATAGCTTAGGCCTTAGAAGATAAATGGCAGGACTCATGGATAGCTTGGATAATCGGGTTGGTTGATTTTTTAATTCTTTGCATTAGACTGTATTGAGCACGTCTTGTTACCTCCGGGAAGCTCGTGATATTGCGAGTAGCAAACATTTGCGAAGCTGAGCATCTCGGGGGTAATTTATGTAAGTCTTAAAGACCTGTTGTACAACAAATTTAGGGTTCTGCCAGAACCTTTTTTATAATTCACCCAGAGTTGCTGTCCGTATGTATTACTGCAGAAAGTACGAAAGGGAGTGTCTTTAGCTTCACTTGTACAGAATCGAAAGTTCCTTATGGTCATATTCGCTTTAGCACACAGGCTTCGAGATTGTTTTCTTATATCCGAGTCATCACTCAATGAGCTGGTAATAGTTTGACCCAAATACTTAAACTCTTGTACTTCCTCAATTACTACACCATTCATTTTAAACCTTATATCAGCTGGCTGATTACAGCTTTTAGGATGAAATTGCATAACCTTAGTTTTTGTAACATTAAAAAAAATATCATGTTTCTGCGAATACATTTCGCAGACTTTTAGTAGCCGATCCAGACCTTAACAGGGGGACTTATTAACACCATATCATCGGCATAAACTAAGTTATTTACCTATACAACATCCCACTGTTGCCTCATTAAGTGAAGCAATTAATCCGTCAATATACATATTAAACAGCATAGGGGAGAGCAAGGAGCCTTGTCTCACCCGCAAGAGGAGCCAAAACACTTGGATAGTACATTGCCCCACCTAACGGTGAAAGATTGGGGGGAATACCAAAATTTCAATACGTTTAATATGTACATGGGAACCTTCCTGTCTTCTAGTTTTTCAAATAAAATATTGTGGTTCACCCTATCATATGCCTTACTTATATCTAGGAAACAGCTATAAATAGATGAATTACTGTCAATGTATTTAGATATTGTTTCTTTAAGTACATAGATACACAGGTCAGTTGAGTGGAACCTTTTAAAGCCAAACTGATTAGATGTCCATAGGAAATCATTTAATCGGAGTAACAAGAGTTTTTCTAGTAGTTTCGAGAAGCAGGAAGCGACAGCAATAGGCCTGTAATTATTGCTGGACAGAATATCTCCGTACTTATTTTTGACCAGGGGCAAGATATATACCCTCATGAACTCTGCAGGGATATAGCTATGAGCAAGCATGGCTGATAGGAGCAATGATATATGTAGACATACTACGTCATTTGCATATTTTAAGTGCTCATTCGATAAGTCATCTACCCCTGACGCAGAACCAGTCTTTAACTCTTTAATTAACCTCTTTACTTCAGAAAATGATATCAAAGTATTTTTCCTTGTCCCTCCCACAATCGTTTCGCTGCAATCTATCTTAAGATTATCCCTACTCACACTGTTAAGAATGTTAGAATAGTGGTTTTTCCACAGCTTTGCAATTTCATCCTCCCCCGAAACCCCATCGATTGTCGGAGGGAGGACATTTTTGACACCCGTTTGATTCTTAACAAATTTCCAAAATTTGTTATTATCGTTATTTATGCGAGATTCACAGGCTTTTGATGCTCGAATAGACTCTTCTTCTTGTTTACATCGCCTTATGGCCGCCTTATACTGACCCCTACTTCTACACATATTCATGTATACTGGTCCTAATCTGGGTCTACCATGAAAGCACCACAAATCATTGGCGTCTTTCGATTCCCTCTTCAGGGGGGCAATAAAATCATTCCATCCAGGAATAATCTTAGTATGATAGTTGTAAGATTTAATCATGGGCCTTCCTGCTTCTCTTAACAGGGATATTATCTTACTATAATACCTATCTATGAGTTTACAGTGAGAATCATTTGAGCAAGGATTATTATACAAGGCCTTATTATTCCAAGGCCTTTCGTGTATTCAAAGCTACACCTCGTCAGGGAGTGTAGCTTTGAATACACGAAAGGCCTTGGAATCGTTTTTCTTTTTCCTTGTGGAATTGCAGCATTCATTCATTTCACGTGTTTTATTGTGAAATTCATCCCATATATATATATATATATATATATATATATATATATATATATATATGGTGTGTGTGTGTGTGACTGCATGGAACAAGGAACCCTTCTGGGATATTAAATCCATTATGGTCCGAATAAGTAATAGTAAATGGCAAGTACTAAAGTTTTTCTTTTTCATGATGGAAGCCCAACGCGGGCAACGGGTCACTAGCAAACGTTCCTTGTTCCATGCACAGTCTGTGTATTACATAAAAGTTACCTCAGTGGAGCTGAGTTGTATCATATACATATATATATATTGATGTGAAAGAGAGAGAGAGAGAGCATATAGAATATAGAATGGTACAGTACTATACATTCAGTTACACTTAAAACCCATAATTAAAAAATTATCAGAAATTGATAATATAAATGCCACGTTTATTGGAAGTAAAGACAATTGACAAAAGAAACTAATTTTAGGTTTAGTATATAGGCCTCACTCTCAGACTGTCAATAGTGATAATAGATAGTGATAATAGGAACTAATTTTTTATGTAAGTAGCGAGCATGATGCGATAATTATGGGAGATCTTAATTTACCTTGCAGGGAGTGGAGTGGTCCTGCACAGTCTAATTCCGGTCGTCGACTGTACGAGCGTTTGCTCGAAAGTTCACTTTTTCAAATGGTCAAGGAACCCATTAGAGAATGTAATATTCTAGATTTAGTTTCAAATACTTAATTTATAATATCTCTGTAGGAGACTACTTTGCCATCAATGATCAGAGGCAAATAACAGTTGAAATTAAAGTTAATGTTCATAATTCGGAGAGTCTGGAATATGGTTTCGATTTTAAAAAGGACTAAATTTAGTGACATGAAACTGCAACTTTCGACCCATAATTGGGATGAGGCTCTATCGCGTGATGATTTTAATGGCACATGGATTTCCTCTTTTTTTATTATTATTATTATTTTAAACGTTTAGAATCGAGTAATATCCCATTACTTAAAAAGACACCTGCGAAATCCGTTAAACTTAAGTGGTGAAATGCTGAAATTAAAAGTAGTTTAACGTTAAAAAGGAACACGTATTTCAAATTTGAAAGGAACAAATAATCTGTCTGGTGAAAATGCATATAAGTTATTGAGAAGGAGGAGCAGAAAAACTTATTAGGAAAAGTAAGCGCAACTATGAGCTATACAGACAGTATATAGTAAACCAAATTAAATCGAATCTGAAGGAATTCTATAATTATGTTAGGAATGAAAAAGTAGCTTCGCATTCTATTGGTCCACTCATAGGCGAAAACGGCGAACAAATTTACGATGACTTACAAATGACGGAAGTTTTTAAATAAATTTTTCTCTTCCGTGTTTACTGACGAAAATATGAACATTCCCGTTCCCGTAATTATGCTCAGTGATGATCATTTAAAGCTTTACGATTGTACCATTAGTGAAAATGATAGATAAAAATCCTAATAAACCTCCAGGGCCAGATAAGTTCTACCCTAGAGTACTTAAAGAAGTGAACTGCGCAATAGTCTCTCCTCTCACATATATATTGTATTTAATAATAATAAAGGGTTACAATCTGGAGAAGTTCCACGATTGGAAACTTGCAAACATTACGCCAATATTTAAAAAAGGGGACAAATCGCTTCCGGGAAATTATCGTCCCATCAGCCCGACTTCAATAGCTGGTAAGTTTATGGAGGCGATCGTTCGAGACAAAATAATTAATCATTTAGAAATGAGTAATTTAACCAAAGATTCCCAACACGGATTTACTAAATTGCTCCACTTCTTTAATGATATTTGTAAATATATATGACGAAAGTAAAACAGTAGATGTTATATATTTCGATTTTCAAAAGGGGTTTGATAAAGTGCCTTACAGGAGATTATTAGCTGAACTTCAGTCTCACGGAATTGATGGTAATGTTCTCAAATGGATCGAAAATTGATTTAGTGGACGTAAACAAAGAGTGGTTATTAATGGTAAAGCGTCTAACTGGAGAAATGTAACTAGCGGTGTGCCTCAGCGATCAGTTCTGAGACCAGTGCTTTTTATTATTTATATAACTGACAGCGACATATGAATTAAGAGTATAATTTTAAAATTTGCATATGATACCAAACTAGGGGGACGAACAAAATCAGCGGCGAACGTTTGCAGATTCAACGAGATATTAATAAGTTACTCGAGTGGGCAGAAATTTGGCAAATGAACTTCAATATAGATTATAGATAAATGTAAAACTTTATATATCGGTAGAAACAATGTTAAAGACACTAACGAGTGTTGCGGAAGTGAGAGAATGGATATTATTGTTGCCGACACTCTTAAACCGAGTAAGCAATGTATCGAAGCGGTTAGTAAAGCAAATAGAATCTTAAGATTTATTGGTAAATCACTTAAATTAAAGTCGGAGAAAACAATGCTGACATTACATAATTCCTTAGTACGCTTCCACCCACCTGGAATACTGCGTTCAGTTCTGGTCCCCATATTTACGACGGGACATAGACAGAATGGAAAGGGTGTAGTGACGGGCTATTAAGATGATTCCTAGACTTAGAAACAAATCGTACGCTGCCCGTTTAGAAACGTTAAATTTAATCTCACTCGTAAAATAACGTATTCGAGGAGATTTAATCCAGGTGTTAAAATGATTAAAGGTTTTAATAATGTCGACGCCGAAAAATATTTCACCTTCAGAAATGCAGAGAGAACTCGCGGTAATGGTCTCAAATTGTGGTAAACATAATTCTAATGAAACTAAACGTTTTTTCTTCAATCGTATAGTTAATTTGTGGAATGGATTGCCAGCCACCGTAGTTCAAAGTAATTCAGTCGAGTCCTGTAAAAAGTAAAAAGGGACTAGATGCTTATCTTGCCTTAAACCCCCATTTAGAAGTATTTGTTAGCACGTAAAAGTATTGTCGAATTTTCATTCGGATTCCCTCCTCTTTACTTTAAAATTTTCACTTTATCTTTAAGTTTCTTTTCTTCTTTTCAACCTCTCTTCTTTCCTTCGCTTTGCTTTAAAACTCCTACTTGTCTTTAAATTTTCTTGCATCTTTTAACCGTCCTTCTTAAACAGACAGCCTCGTTGGGACCAGCCGGTCTGCTGCTGTTTGTAGTTATATGTGTGTGTGTGTGTGTGTGTGTGTGTGTGTGTCATTACAATGAGCAAAAACTCTTAATTTAAAAGAAAATGAGGAAGAAAATTCTTTCGAAAGCAATTTTCTTTTAAAATAAAGAAAATTACATCAGATTAAAAGATGTTTTTTTTTCGTCCAAAGTCTATCTTTTATAGTAATTTGATGTAAATTTTTGTGACTTTGAAAAAAAAGCTTCTCTAAATTGAAAGATTTTTCGTCAGTGTATTTCGTCTATTGATCAATCGGAAAGTGTCTCGAAGTTTAACGGTGAAAATGCCCTTTCACTCCCAGTGAACTGTTTTAGGAAAATCGTCTCTATATAATTTAAACTCCAGTGTTTATTTTCAAAACAATGTAGTTTCGGAAAAAAGTTCGCCTAGAAATGTAAAATTTCTAGAAAGTATAACGAAAATTACTAATGAGTAATGAATGAGCGTTGGCTTTGAAATTTTATTAGTCACCAAAAAAAGAATAAAATATCTAAATAAAAACAAAATATTAAAAAAGTCAAAAGGTATCATCAGGAAGCTCATTTTCCCGCAACGTTTGGGGTGAGTGTGTTTCGAGGGGCGCCTTTAGCTGAAGCATTAAAAGGTAAGCGGTCATCTCGACCAACCCAGGTGTCTACAGACGGGAACGAGCCAGAGCCTCACCGCTCACTGGACCGCACCTTATATACCGACTTTGGTAACCGATAGTACAGCAGTGCAGCGGCACAGTAAAATTTTCATAAGGATTGCCCATTTTGTGATAGAAACATGACACTTGGCACACTTGCAGGGGAGCCTATAGTGAACATATTCAGGTATGGGGCCACTTGATTTTGCACTATTTTGCATACGTACAATCATGTTCCAAAATATGGCCGAAAAATCACATCGGTTTACCATTTTTTACATATACTGTAGAGTGTAGACGATACAAATCCACAAGGAAAAAGAAAAATGATTCCAAGGCCCTTCGTGTACTCAGAAGTACTCCCTGACGAGGTGTACTTCTGAATACACGAAAGGCCTTGGAGTCATTATTCATTTTCCTTGTGGGTTTGTATCATTTATTCATTTCACGTGTTTAATTGTGAAATTCATCCCATATTGTAGACCTGGTACTGCCTCCCTAAACAAGTTCCAAATGGGGCAATTTGCTGGAGAATAAGTATTTATTAATGATCTGACATGTTTAATGCACACGTTGCTTCAACTAATACCAGTGACATTAAACAGAGTCATCCTTAGGCATACAAGCATTAAGCATTGTGACAAAGATCAATATGTGGCACATTTAGGAAATTTAATGTTTTTTCTGGCATATATTTTGTTAATTTGATGTTCTATCAACCAGACTGGGTTGATATAGATTTCCGGTACTATATTCTGAATATGCTCACTATAGGCCCCTCTGCAAGTGTGCCAAGTTTCATGTTTCTATCGCAAAATGCACAATGCTATGCCGCTGCACTGCAGTACGTTGTACGATACAGAGCGTCTGTACTGAGATTAAAGTTAAAGTTTTGTGAACATTTTTTTTAATTAATGTACCAAGATTGTTGCGTAATTCTCCACTTTTTTTAATCTTTTGGAATTAATTAAATTCTAAAATACTCGTACTGATTTCGTTCAAGTGAAGTCAGTTAATTATAAGCACTTTATTAAATCACTCATTAACTGAAGTAAGGGAATATATTTTATTTTTAAATCCTTTGAAAGAAGTCATTTACTCATTTTACATAAATGCATACACACACCATCAAAGATTTCATTTCCCAAGGATACGGTGTGAGAAGGCAGAAAACAACCTGGATGTAAAGTATCGAAGTTAGTGAAACGGAGAAAAGGCAAAAAGGAAGGTACACGCATTCATTCACACGGGCGCCCTGGTGAACCAGTTCCCTCTCCCCGCCACATGGCAAAATTCCACACCTACGGCGCTTTATACGCCATGGATAGTGGCTCTTGCAGAGCTTAATAAGAGAGTGAGTCCGGAACTTACATACTTCTAACAAACCTCCTCCATTCCAACCGACTTGCAACCACTCCTCTTGCATCACCCAGATCAAGTCCACCTTCCTCACGCAATCATTCACCATGTTCATCCATCTTCTCGGTCTTCCCCTTCTTCTATCTTCGCAAACCCAAAGGTTTTTACAACTCTGTCATCTTCCATTCTTTCAATATCACTTTAATACCCTTTCCTAAATTTTAATAAGTGAAAATAGGACAAGTGATGGAGTAAATATTGTGTAAGTTCTTTATCTCATAAATGTATTTGAAGATTTTTTGTATCTCACAACAAAAATTGTTTGCTTATTATTATTTACATATCTTCAATTAATATTTACTGTATGCCAAGTTCTCTTGACCTGTCTCTTATGAAAAGTAAATGAGAAGCCACTGCGGCTGTGCTGACTCGTTCGCAGTTTCGTTAAAATCCTCACTGAAGAAAAATACCAGCAATAGAAATCTAACTCTCATATAGTCACGGGTAACTGTCGAGTTCTAGCGTCAAATTTTTTGATAAAAATTTATTCATTGTCGTACAATGTTTATAGATTCACCTGACTGCAAAAATGGTAATCCTCTCTCAGTAAGCACAGTTGTAAGAGCTTAAGAACTGCGTTTATTCTATCGCAACAGAAGATAATTCCTCTAGAAGAATGATCGATTCTCTCTTGTCAAAGTCTCTTGGCTGAAACTGCGGCCTTAAACAAACAAAATAATACAATAGTACACCACCAGTACATTACATATAATCTTTGTGACTGGGTGTTTCAGAGATGGTACCCCAGATTTTCATAAGAAGGGTGGGACAACAGTGTTAATCGTTCGTCAAGAGTTAGGTCAAAATTCAGTCGCGTAACAAGCGTGGTTCAGGTGGTTCACCGGAACCAGGGCCCCGAAGTCTCAAGGGCCCCAAGCAATCTTGGGCCAAAATGCCACATGCTCTGCTATCAGAACATCAGCAGTTTATATTATATAAATACGTAACAATTTTGATTTAAATCTATTAATAACTATTTATTTTTATAGATTATATTTAAAATTTAAAAAATATTTAAACTTATTTTATAAAATTTCCAAATATGTAATTAACTAATTATTAATTAAAATAGTTATATTATTTATATGTTTTTTTGATGAATCAATAAATGGTCTGCTTTGAAAATCATTTCATTTTTATGTCGATGGGCCCCATTCGGATGTCCTGAACCAGGGCCCCCAACCTGGTTGTTACGCCACTGGGTCAAATGGTCCATTAAGGATAACGCATTATAAGAATTTGTCTTTGTAAGTAAAAATGAGATAAAATGGCACTAAAATGAATATTTATTTCCAATAGTGACTATTCCGTTCAACTCGTTAAAATTTAACTTCCAATATCTGGCATCATTTCAGTCTAATGTCAGAACAGCTTTATGGAAGAGAAGCCGGGTAAGAATTTCTTAACTTTCACTTTTCACTTTCTGAGGTGACGTGCAAGGGCAGAGCTAGGCATTTCAGTATAGGGTGGGGTCCAAAAAAAAAAGGGCACAATACTAAGCATTTTCTCTTAAGTCAGACCACCAATGAGCGAGTGTAAAATCAATTGTATTGTTTTATGAGATCAGTCCCATTCAAATAGGATACAAAATAAAAATCTAATTTGGGTACAACAGTTATCACAGAAAAATTTGGAAACAATTACAAATGTCTTGCCAATTAAAAGGACTATCAGAAAAAGATGAAGATAAAAATAGTGATATGGCTGCACCAGTACTAAGGGCACCTATGAAAATCATTACAACTGCAAATTTGGAAGTACAGCTTATACCGATAAAGACTCAAAACAGAATTTGAATAAAATAAAATAACAATGATCTATTTACAAAAACAAAATTTGTTTTCAGAGGCATACACATCATTCAAATAGGGCACTTGCAAGAAATTGACGGGGGGGTTTAAACATTGCTGCCCCGCCCCCTAGATCCGCCCTTGACGTATATATATACAGTATGTCCCACAAAAAAGTACACCCAACTTTAGATTGTACTAACTCCTCCAAAAATTGAGATATTTTGGATCTATTTTGGATCTGTTTCTTTGATTTAATATAGCAAATTATTCTTTGTTAACGTTCAAATTTATTCATGTTTAAACGAATTAGTGTTTAAGCATCTGCTTTTAACTGAAGGGTACAAAAAAATGGATTGCGCAAAATTGGTCAATGAAAAAATAATGTGTGTGCTATCGATGTAATGAAAAGACAAATACATAATAATAGATACTTTAACATAATTTTAATAAGATACAAAACAGATTTTTCTTTATTCCTTATTACAAAAGTTATGCTTAGTTTCGTTTTCTTTCAACATGACCGCCATTCCTATCGATACAAATCTGGAGTCGAGCTCTCATCTTCCCCATCACTCTTTTGATAAGATCTGGATTGTCTTTTAACAAGTTGATTTCAGCTGTGATGCGAGTCCTCAAATCATCTAAATTGATAGGTTGTGATGCAAATACTCTATTTTTCAAATGACCCCATAAAAAGTAATCACACGGGTCAGGGCTTCTGGGAGGCCATTCAATGTCATGGCCTGTAGCAATTACTCTTTGGTGGAAGACTTCCTGCAAGCGTTCCTTCACAATAACTCTCCTGTGAGCAGGAGCTCCGTCTTGCACCCACCAAATACGATTAAATCGGTTTCCATAAGCCTTATGGAAACCGATTTAATCGTATTTGGTGGGTGCAAGACGGAGCTCCTGCTCACAGGAGAGTTATTGTGAAGGAACGCTTGCAGGAAGTCTTCCACCAAAGTAATTGCTACAGGCCATGACATTGAATGGCCTCCCGGAAGCCCTGACTTGATCCCGTGTGATTACTTTTTATGGGGTCATTTGAAAAATAGAGTATTTGCATCACAACCTATCAATTTAGATGATTTGAGGACTCGCATCACAGCTGAAATCAACTTGTTAAAAGACAATCCAGATCTTATCAAAAGAGTGATGGGGAAGATGAGAGCTCGACTCCAGATTTGTATCGATAGGAATGGCGGTCATGTTGAAAGAAAACGAAACTAAGCATAACTTTTGTAATAAGGAATAAAGAAAAATCTGCTTTGTATCTTATTAAAATTATGTTAAAGTATCTATTATATGTATTTGTCTTTTCATTACATCGATAGCACACACATTATTTTTTCATTGACCAATTTTGCGCAATCCATTTTTTGTACCCTTCAGTTAAATGCAGATGCTTAAACACTAATTCGTTTAAACATGAATAAATTTGAACGTTAACAAAGAATAATTTGCTATATTAAATCAAACAAACAGATCCAAAATATCTCAATTTTTGGAGGAGTTAGTACAATCTAAAGTTGGGTGTACTTTTTTGTGGGACATACTGTAATTACTGTATAGTCAAAAAGTCACTGAATGGAAAAGTTACTAAAAGGCAAATAAATGGCAACACAAAACATAAACATTAAGACGCGGACTGTTCTGTTCATGGGCTGACATTCTAAATCCTTTTGGGTGTCTAATCTAAGATGACTAGGTGGTGATTAGTATGTTTTCTAATTATCATAATCAGTTAGGAGTATTGTCTATAGCTTATAAATAAGTAAAGTAGGACTGGGTTGATCGAGGTTTCGTTACCGCTGGTTTCAAATGGGCACCGAAAGAACAGATGATAGGCCCTCAAAGGAAATCTGAAGCAAGCACCTGTAAGTACCCTTTATGCCTAATTTCGAACCTAAACCTAATGGGGCCTAACACCCCACCTTATTACACGTGACTATTCCGTTCAACTCGTTAAAATTTAACTTCCAATATCTGGCATCATTTCAGTCCAATGTCAGAACAGCTTTATGGAAGAGAAGCCGGGTAAGAATTTCTTAACTTTCACTTTTCACTTTCAAACACGCGTCAATCAACAGTATTCTCGTCAGTAAATTTCTTTCTTATTGAGTAAGCATTCACCGCGCGCACACACACACACACGAAAATCCTTTGGTATATGAAATCGTTTTTAAAGATATTATGATGACATATGTCACTTTATTTCACTTTATACTTGATGTGCATCTGTAGCGAGAACAAATGAGTAGCTTTAAAAGCTAGAGAAAAATCATCGAAAGAAAAAAATGTTTGACACAAATGACTGAGTAAATCCCAAATATTATAAACGATATAAAATGAGATGAAGATTACAAAGTGAAATGAAACTCTAAATGAAGCGATGGATTGTAGTGTAAAAAAAGGCTGTAACCAGACTATTCTTCTGGAAACCTTGGAGGTGGGCCGGGGTGTGAAGTAAGTGTCGCCTTCACTGCCCGATCAATATCAATCGGAGAGGGAAAGCGGTTGCATCACGATGCTAAGAAATAGGGCGGAGAAATCTGGCAATCACAAGCTTAATTTTCTCTTTTATTTAATGAGGCCTAATAAAGAATTGAAACATTTCTCTCATACAGTTCAGTACTACCGCATATGCTTTGTTAAAACACACACACACACACACACACACACACACGCCTTTTTTGTTTAACTTTAAATCACGTAATAGTTTTAATATCATTAATTAACATAATTTTCATGGCTTTGAGTTTCATTAAAAACATATTTCTCTCTCTCTGCTGGATGGAACTCCATATGCGGATTTAAATATGTAATAGAAATATTATTGGGATCACCTGAAGATCAGGGCCCCGAGCCCTTTTTAGTTAGCCTTTTAAGGCTAATTAAAGAAAATATCACGACCTAACCTAACCAATCGTTAGGTCAACTGTACGCCCTTCACGATTGGTTAGGTTAGGTCGTGATATTTTCATTAGTTTAGCCTTATAAAGCTAACTAAAGAAGGCTGGGGGCCCTGATCTTCCACTGATCCTATTATTGCAGTAAATAATAATAATAATAAAATTAAATAATGACTTGGAGTAAACTAGCCAACAGTAAATTAAGTTTAAACCCTTTATTGAAATGAATACCAAAACCAGAACCTATTAACCCTAGAAAGCCAACGTGGCCTATTACAATAAAAGTACATTTGTTTTTCTGGAAATGATGTCTTTTATTCTAAGCAAGTTAATTTTTACTATTGTTTAGTAACAGTAAAGTGTTTAATTCAACCTAAATGTAATTTCCATTACGGGGTCCCACACTGGCCTTCTAGGCTTAAAGATCAACAATGGTAGAGTAATATTTACCTCGCGTCATCACTGACTAATCTCCGAAATAGACTGAACAAACTCCTTTATTCCAAAACTATTAAGGATTAGGAAATTTTCCGTTTCGGTTGAACGAAAATTGCCTAATTGTCTCTCATTTGTCCTCGGAGAATGTGGTTTGGTCAATGGAAAAGGAGATGAAATTTTCAAATTATAAATTTTGAAAGCGTTCAAAGGGATTTTAGTATTTTTATGACCACTGAATGCAGATTTTAATTAAGAAAAATGGGATGGCTTCATACAGTATTTTCACATATTTTTATTGAAGGATGAAGCTGAATTAATTTTACAAGCTCATAATTATTATGAGCAACAAATAACGGTATAAAAAGTAAATTTATAAAAAGTTATATATAATATATATATATTATATATATATATATATATATATATATATATATATATACAGGGTGGGCCGTAAGTTTCCATACATAGGAAAATTTAAATTATGGTCTTCACGTGCGTCGGTATTTGGATCAGCAGTTTTCCGGATGCTTGGATTGGTCGGCGTGGTCCTGTGGAGTGGCCTCCCAGATCCCCAGATCTCACCCCCCCATGATTTCTATCTTTGGGGGCACTTGAAGGCCATGGTGTATCAGGAAAAGATACGAGACATAAATCATCTAAAGGAACGTATCACCAACGCCATTACAAGCATAACGTCAACTGTGCTAATGCGTGTTCATCAACAGTGGGGAACACGTATTGAAATGTGTTTTCAAAACAATGGCAACCATGTAGAGCATATTATATAAATAAAAATGGTTGTCCATAAAAAAAGTTTTTTTTCCTATGTATGGAAACTTACGGCCCACCCTGTATATATATATATATATATATATATATATATATATATATATATATACACACACAGAGTGTGGCATAAGTCGGTTTACCGAGAATAATGGAATCACGTAGTGAAGAATAATATTTATTATTTACTACAGAAATTATTCAAAGTGTCCTCTATCATGTTCATTACATACGTTGCACATCTGACTCACTGAACAACAAATAGCGCAGCACAGTTCTTTGTTATTATTCAACATCTCGAACTCTTAGCGTATCAAAGTCTTCGTGTGATCGAAGACCTAAGGTTTTTGGCCGTAAACTCTATCTTTGATTATACCCCACATTGAATAATCACTGTGATCATTTCACATAGGTCAAGCTTGTCCCCACTCCTCAAATAATATTTAATTTTTTTTAACTTATTCCATGTGCATTTTTCTTAAAGAAAAATGTACTAAAGGATATATATTGAATAAATTCTCGGCTATTCGAGGGTAGCTAGCGTGTAATAAATAATAAATATAATATACAATATATGATGCAAACCCACAAAGAAAAAAATTATTCCAAGTCTTTTCGTATATTCAGCAGTACACCTCGTCAGGGAATCAAATTCCTGACGAGGTGTACTCCTGAATACACTAAAGACCTTGGAATAATTTTTTCTTGTGGGTTTGCATCATTCATTTATTTTACGTGTTTAAGTATGAACTTCATCCCATAATATATATAATATATAATATATATATATATATATATATATAATCATATAATCCCCTCAAGGGGGTTCTAAGCTCGTGCTCTTTGTGCTCGTTTGTACGTGCTTGTTCCTGGAGGTTTCACGTGCGCCCTCCCGGCCCTAGCACCCAAGGATGATGGGGCTCGACCCTGCAGTCCTTGTCATCCTTGGTCTTTTTCCACTTCGACTGTCCCCTCCACCCTTTCTTTTTCCTTGTTTTTCCGCCGAGATATGCCCTTTTAAATAGAGGCGAATCGGTTCTTCCCGAACTTTAAAAAATTGATATATATATATATATATATATACATTCAACTGCAAAGAACACGCAGTATAAATAACGTAAAGAACGACGCTTGTATAGGAGATATTCCGCGCAAGACGAGAGAGAGAGAACGAAACAAATGAAAAAATGAGGTAACCACCTGGGAATCGAACCCGGGATCTTCCGATTGCCGGTCAGACGCGATACCATTACACCATGGACCTCACGGCAATCGGAAGATCCCGGGTTCGATTCTCAGGTGGTTACCTCATTTTTTCATTTGTTTCGTTCTCTCTCTCTCGTCTTGCGCGGAATATCTCCTATACAAGCGTCGTTCTTTACGTTATTTATACTGCGTGTTCTTTGCAGTTGAATGTATATAATGTTACGGCATGCGGGAGGTGTCCCCTTGGGGCATTGGTTTCTGCGAGTATGTAGAAGAATTACGGCATTTGGAAGAGTGAGGTCCATGGTGTAATGGTATCGCGCGTCTGACCGGCAATCGGAAGATCCCGGGTTCGATTCCCAGGTGGTTACCTCATTTTTCATTTGTTTCGTTCTCTCTCTCTCTCTCGTCTTGCGCGGAATATCTCCTATACAAGCGTCGTTCTTTACGTTATTTATACTGCGTGTTCTTTGCAGTTGAATGTATATAATGTTACGGCATGCGGGAGGTGCCCCCTTGGGGCATTGGTTTCTGCGAGTATGTAGAAGAATTACGGCATTTGGAAGAGTGAGGTCCATGGTGTAATGGTATCGCGTCTGACCGGCAATCGGAAGATCCCGGGTTCGATTCCCAGGTGGTTACCTCATTTTTTCATTTGTTTCGTTCTCTCTCTCTCGTCTTGCGCGGAATATCTCCTATACAAGCGTCGTTCTTTACGTTATTTATACTGCGTGTTCTTTGCAGTTGAATGTATATAATGTTACGGCATGCGGGAGGTGCCCCCTTGGGGCATTGGTTTCTGCGAGTATGTAGAAGAATTACGGCATTTGGAAGAGTGAGGTCCATGGTGTAATGGTATCGCGTCTGACCGGCAATCGGAAGATCCCGGGTTCGATTCCCAGGTGGTTACCTCATTTTTTCATTTGTTTCGTTCTCTCTCTCTCGTCTTGCGCGGAATATCTCCTATACAAGCGTCGTTCTTTACGTTATTTATACTGCGTGTTCTTTGCAGTTGAATGTATATAATGTTACGGCATGCGGGAGGTGCCCCCTTGGGGCATTGGTTTCTGCGAGTATGTAGAAGAATTACGGCATTTGGAAGAGTGAGGTCCATGGTGTAATGGTATCGCGTCTGACCGGCAATCGGAAGATCCCGGGTTCGATTCCCAGGTGGTTACCTCATTTTTTCATTTGTTTCGTTCTCTCTCTCTCGTCTTGCGCGGAATATCTCCTATACAAGCGTCGTTCTTTACGTTATTTATACTGCGTGTTCTTTGCAGTTGAATGTATATAATGTTACGGCATGGGAGGTGCCCCCTTGGGGCATTGGTTTCTGCGAGTATGTAGAAGAATTACGGCATTTGGAAGAGTGAGGTCCATGGTGTAATGGTATCGCGTCTGACCGGCAATCGGAAGATCCCGGGTTCGATTCCCAGGTGGTTACCTCATTTTTTCATTTGTTTCGTTCTCTCTCTCTCGTCTTGCGCGGAATATCTCCTATACAAGCGTCGTTCTTTACGTTATATATATATATATATATATTAGGGTGCGTCAAAAAAAATGAAGTTGTCACACGCGTTCGCTCGGTGCAATTTTGATCCACTTAATGAGAAAACCTGGCAGTATAAAATTCAGTTCAATATATCAATGTTTAGGGGTTGCGCACAGTGAATTAATAACCCTATTTATACCGGGGTGGGGCCATATGGTCTGGTTTATCAGTATATATGTCATATGGCCCCACTTCGGCTGTTCTTTTCGTTAAAATACCCTGGAATACATGGGGTTAAGATTTTCTATCTGAGGCTCTCTATTATTTGTTAGTTTCTTTTCTTCCACAAGTGGTTTGCTTAATGAAAATGGCGACGAAAGGTGCTAAGGAAGTGAAGAAGCTAGCTGATGAAATCTGGTTGTTGGGGAAACCCTGAAGATTTGGATGTTCAAGGAGGAGTTTGTTAGACTCTTGCGGCCGCAATGTCCTTCTTCCTCTCGTGGCCCGAACCGCATGGGACTTCTCTGGGAAAAGCTCGGAGATTTCTGCATTTTCGTCGTAAAACATTACCTACGTGTCTGGTTCACAGCCAAAACAGCTTCCGCAGCAGCACGAATGGACCTCACGCTGCTCAAGGAACTCGCGGAACATAAGGAACCCATCATCAAGGAAGCCGGCACGAGTTCACGGCAAAGGGGCGTACCAAGCACGAGGATCAGCTCCAATACATGATCCAGGTGGCAGAGGATCATTGGCGAGCGTACCCGAAGACAACAAACAAGAAGCACCTTCTTCGCTGAAAAATACTTTCTTTCTGAAGGTTTTTAGTTCTTTTCATGCCATTTCCGAGTATTGTTTGTCAATTTCTTTCGTTTTGTTGGTGTTCACGTAGTACAGGGAAACCAATCCCAGAATATAATATATAAGTTTAGCTGTTTTGTTCCCAATTATTTTACAGTGTTTATTCCAGTTTAAGTTCTTGTCAAAGTAAATGCCTAGGAAATTGAAATAATTAACATGTGTAGTGGAATTACCATTAATTCTGAGGTCTGGAATGTGGTTGCTATTTATAGGTTTTTGTGGAAATGTATTTTATAGTATATTTTGTTTTATTAAATTATGTTTTTCAATACATCCTTAACAAAGTGTATTGGCAAAATGTATTTTTATAAATATAAAACACGAATTATGTCTTCATATGCTGTAATGTTTTAAATATTAAGAGTGTTAAACAAGACATAGTTTTCATAGAGTTACTTCCCCTGAAAATAATCAGTACGGGGAAACCAATCCCAGAATATATGTAGTATGTAGTGTACAAACTTTGTAGTGGATGCGCGACCCCTAAATAAACGGCTACTCAAATGAAAATTTGTCTCTGGTGTTTTCTCCTTCAGTGGCTTAATTGAGAAAGCGAGCGAAAGAAATGGACCACCTTCAGGTTTTCTCCCTTATGCAGTGACGCGCCCTAATATATATATATATATATATATATATATATATATATATATATACAGTGGTGGGCACCGTTAACCAAAAAGTTAACTTCGTTAACCGTTAATCCGTTAACCAAAAAGTTAACTTCGTTAACCGTTAATCCGTTAATTCGTTAAACATGTAACGGAAGTTACCAATAAACCGTTAACGTTAACTTTTATTATAAAAAAATGAAAACACAATATATATATAATTTAATTTTCCCTCTTCTTCTCGTTCTCCATTTTGTCCATGAGATGCATGTTGCCCTTCATGAAAATTAGCATATCAAAGTTTTCATCAGACAGGGATGATCTCTTGGCCCTCAGGATGTCCTTGCCCATAAAGAACAAACGCTCCACTGCAGCACTGGAGGGGATGGCTGTGTTGAACTTGATGAACAAGTCCACCAACACTTGCTCACCCAAGAAGGCAACATCTGTCAGCAAGTCCTTGGAGTTGGTCTCCAGCCAGGTCTTGACCAAGTTCTGGGCCTTGCCCTTGAGTGACCTGTGGCTTCTGCTGCTCTCTTTTGTCTGGATGACAGCACTGAAGAAGTCATCCTCCTCCTCCTCCTCATTGTTGCTGCCTCCACTGTTGCTGCCCACTTCGTTGGACTGCTGCTTCATGGCCTCCTCGACTGTACCCTCCATGCTTTTCCTCACCCTGGAAAAACCGGGTAGAAAAATAATTATGGAGATTTTAAAGATGTGGTACCTAGAAGTACCGCCAGGACATAAAGGGTTAAGTGAAAACGCTCCCATTGTAAGACATCAATTGACTTAATTTATGTCATCAAAGTGACATGAGAATTGAAATCTTACCTGATCAGTTTTATGGTTCTTGAAATGTATCAAGGAGACTACTAATAAGGTACTCACAGACATATTATAAATATACATGACTTACTTGACAACGATTATTTTTAAATATTCACTAGCACAAACATGTTGCGCAAGAGACAGACTGCAAATGAAACGAATGTAGTTATTTGTTGTAATTGTTACATATATATTATTGAAAGTGCCTTAAAATGCTCGTGATATTTCTTGAAAGAAGTTGAAACATTCAACTCAAATGGCAAATCTTTCCGCCTGATTTTACAGTCGACCATGTTTTGCTCAAACCAATGCCATAAATAACTACCATATTTGGTAAGACACAAATTGTGGCGACGGAAACAAATATATCGCCTGATTTTGCACTGCGGAAATGGAAATTCGTTCATCACTATTAACAGTGGCGGATTAATTGCGCACCTGCTCAGCACTGAAAATAATAGAAACTTTTAAACGTTTATTTATGAATTTTTTGGGTTAACGGACTTGAGTTAACGGAAGTTAAATGTAACGGAAGTTAATTAGTCCGATAATGATTTTCAAAGTTAACTTAAAAGTTAAATCGTTAACGAAAAAGTTAACTTCGTTAATTAACGATTAACGGATTAACGGTTTGTGCCCAGCTTTGTATATATATATATATATATATATATATACAGGGCGTCCCAAAAAAATGTATACACACTTTAACAGCTGATAGCTCAATTGATGTTTCTTTCTTTCCAAGTTAAACCCATTAGAATTAATAATGGCAGTCAGACTAAGCTTTGAACAAAGGAAATTCATTCTAAAATGCTACTGGAAGTGTGAAAACGCAGTTGAAGTGCAAAGACAGTTTAGGAGGGAGTTTCAAACAGATCCACCAACGCGACTTACCATCACTCGAATTAGAGATAAGTTTGAAGCCGATGGAACTGTTCAGAATGTCCACAAGAAGCGTTCCGGAAGACCACGGACATCGACAAGCCCCACAAAGCAAGAAAGAGTACTGGAAACGTATCACCAAAGTCCAAGAAAATCTGTGCGGCAAGCGAGTCGTGAGGTAGGAATTTCAGAATCGTCTGTCCAACGCATTTTGAAGCGCTGTCAATGGAAAAGTTACATTCCAAGATTAGTCCATGCTATTAATGAAGATGATCCGGACCGAAGAGTGGAGTATTGCGAGTGGTATTGGCACGATGTGGATGTGGATTGGACGAAGGGGTTTCGTAGAATACCCTCCGCGTTCACCAGACCTCACACCACTAGACTTTTTTTTATGGGGATACTTAAAAGACAAAGTCTACGCTATAAAACCTGCAACAGTCGCTGAATTGAGAGCAGCCATTGAACGAGAATGCACACAAATACCAAACGAAATGTTTCGTGATGTTTGCGATTCCATTGCTTCGCGTTATCAGCAGTGCCTGGACCAGAACGGACGTCAGTTTGAAAACAGGCGTTGACAAAACAATTAAATAATGTCTGTAGATTCTATTACATTTTGAAAATGAAATGTATTTTAATAAACACTGCCTTTATAATTATTTAAAGTGTGTATACATTTTTTGGGACGCCCTGTATATACTCTGTATATATATATATATATATATATATATATATATATATATATATATATATATATATATATATATATATATATGGGTAGTCCAAGAAATAAAAGTTTTATTTTTGTACTTCCTCAAGGCTGTCCTTGTATGAAATCATAAAAGGATAATTGATACAAAAATTAGCTTATTCCGACTATATTTAGAGGTCGCTACAACATGAATAATTTTCTCTTAAATTAAAAAAATAATGAAATTTGACAAAAGAACATGCAAGTGGCTTTTAATTCTGTAAAGACGCTTTGTAAAGACTAGGGTTGCCCTCCCGGGAATCCCGGGTCGGGAAATCCCGACAAAATCGCGAGCGGTTATTCCCGGGATTTCATAACATTTCCCGGGAATTCCCGTACTATTTTTTTTATGAATTTCATAATGATACAGATAAAAAAAATTAATAAAAAATTGTATATAAATGCTTAAACCCGGTTAAAATCGGTCCACTAGAACAAATTTTATATCAAAATAAAGCTCAGACTCGCGCGCGTCTAGCGCGATCAAATTCGGGTAAACGGAGTAAACTCGCCCTAATGATGGCGTCACTACAAATTGCCATCTTTCGCCATATATCCACTGCCAAGCAATGTTTCCACTTTCAAAGAAATTTGATTTGTCAGAAAAAGAATTTAGTGCTATAAATGATGTCGTATCATCATTGAAACCACTTCAAATTGCAGTTGAAAAATTAGGCCGAAGAGATGCTACATTGCTATCTGCAGAAGGCATATTTGCTTTCATTGTAGAAGAATTATCTTCTCAAGACAACTCATTTTCTCTTTACCCTCAAAGATTGTCGTAAAAAGAATTGAACAGCGAAGAAATAAAAATCTAATTGGTTTACTGAAATATCTGAATAGCCCTTTAAATTGGGAAGTTGCTGATCCTTATCTAACTTTGCCATCAAAAAGTTCTCTCCAGAATACTGCAAAGAAATTATTTGAAAGAATGTTCATTCCTTCTTCAGATGAATCTCCTGAGGAGCTATCCCATTTCGAATTAGATCTAAATCAAACGAAAACACCATCATTAGGCTGACCATACGTACCGTTTTGAACGGGACAGTACCGTTTGTTTTATATTTCCTGGCCGTCCCGTCGTTTTAATAAAAATGTCAATTTTGTCCCGTTTTTAATAAAAACTATAAATATACTTTAATATTGGTCAATCATAAATTATTATTCATAACCTATAAGACTTTTGTAATATTTCTCAAGGAAATATGATCAGCCTAACCATCATCTACATGCAATGAACCAAGAGAATCACATTCTCTTTTGAAAAGAATGAATGCAGCTATAAACAAGGCTGCAGGAAGTAACTCACAAATTACTCACTATTACAATGTGAAAAACATTACAAAAGAACTCAACATTTTTGAAATTACTGGGGATCGAACAGAAAATCTAAATAAACTTTTCTTTGCTTTAAAAACTATTCCCCCTACTTCAGTAGAAGCAGAAAGAGCCTTTTCTGCTCTAGGACTCTTTGTTACCAAACTGAGATCCAGATTAAATGACGAAACCATCGACATTTGTTTCTTGAGGCAATATTATAACTTCAGCAGAGCTGGGCACTTGCGGTTTTTTTTGCGGTACTGCGGTACTACCGTGTTGGTCGGTACCGCGGAAAGTACCGCGGGAAATTTGAATGCGGTAGCGGTACTGCTGTACTTTCAGCGATCCTTTGCGGTACTGCGTTATGCGGTACCGGTTTGGTAGTGCGGTAGTAGTACCGCAGTACCGCAGTACCGCAAAAAAACGCAAAAAAAACCGCAAGTGCCCAGCTCTGATTATTTATAAGTAGTTCTCTATTTTCTTTGTGAATTAAGTAAAAAAGTAATTTTTGTTAAATAAAAGAGATTAAAATTGTTTTTTTATGATTAAAAAGATTTTTTATAAGTAAAAGAGTTAATTTTAGTTTTTGTTTTCTAGTAAAAGGAGCTATCTACATAATTTTTTTTTATCCTTAACTCTGGCTCAAATATTAATTCTTAGCAAGGTAAAAGAATACAATTAACAGTCAAATTTAATATTGGACTGAGACAATTTTCAATGCTTTCCCGGGAATTTCCCGGGATCCCGGGATTCGTCGATTACGCTCCCGCTTTCCCGGGATTGGAGAGAGCCGGGAAATCGGGCAACCCTAGTAAAGACGCTCATATTTGGTAAGCGTTGTATTGTACCGTTGAATAAGACCAATCCCTCTCTCTGCAGAGTCATTGACAACCTTCATCTTCAATGCTCTTTCTTTCAACAAATCGTAGTTGTTGTTACTTGGCCAATCACTTAGTGGTTTCGAAAGAAACTCTTGAGCAATCTTCTTTCCGTTTTTATCCAGTACATCGAAGAGTTGAGCCGTCTTCTCGCTGACGTAAGCTTCCAATGGGTTTGCTGTTTTGAACAGCTTTGAATAGAAGCGCTTCAGACCTTTCGCTTTTGCAAGATGAGATAATTTTTTAATCATATTTTCTTTTACTTTGCTGTCCAACCCATCGTCAAAAAGTGACAGTCCAATCAGCTCTTCCGAGAAGTACCAGAGATGTCTCTTAAATGCCTTGAGTGCAATTTCAGCCAAAACCCTGTTTGGATATGTCTCCATAGCTGTTAGAAAAGCTAGGTCGTTTCTATGGGCCCTCACTGCCAAGGGTGCTTCATGCCAATATTTACTATAAACAAGTGCCACAAAGAGACAAAAATCTTTCAGACCCTTTTTTCATGAGCAGTAAGTTTCATTTGCTCCCGGAAGAGAAAGATCTTCAAAGCATAGATAGCTTTTGCCATCCAGCGAGCCTGATGAATTGCGCCCGGAGCTCTGATGTTGTACTTCTTAGGCAAACTTCCTCCCAGGAAAATTAAAGAAAGATGGAGGAATTCACTGTAGTCATCTCTTGAGAAGCTGCTGTTCTGAAGAGCGTCGGAGAGGTACTGTATCATCTCTTGACAAAGTTCCTACAAGTTTCCTTCAAAAAATTTCATTCCTGCTGATATAAAGTTTTCTTTATTGATAACTGGCCATTGTGCCATGAATCGCTTAAACAATGAGACTTGTGGTCCTTTCGAAGGTTCAAGAATGCTAGAAAATACGTTAGCCAAAACGACTTCATACACATGATGACGACATGCTATCCACGTCAGAGAGCGACCTACAGCTCTCTCTATCAGGGTACAAGCTCCAGACATCAGCCCAGTATTTGATGCTGTTGTATCAAATACAAGCCCCTGCAACTGGCTTCTCGAGCCCCACTCATCCAGCATCCTGAGGCAGACATCAGCTTGTGCTTGTCCCGTTCCGTGAGGAATGAGTGGCACACCAAGTAGTTTATCTTCTCCTCCTGAAACAACGATTGCGATGCGGTCCACATTTTCATCCCCCTGTTATATCAGGAAGCATTTTCCCATCCCAGTGAAGCAGAAACGGAGTGTCAGGAGAAAAGCTTGATTTTTCAGCAGTTGCGATAGTTTCACGAGCTTTAATTCGAGATCGACGAATTGTACTTCGAGAAAATGACATTGAGCCCAGATCATGGCCAAGAGACTTAGCTGATGCTGCAATAACAAGGGCTGCATTGCGATCGCTTAGATTAACACGATCGAGTGCCTGGGCTACCTCATCTGAGATGACTGTTTTCTTGCATTTGGAAGGAGGGTTCGATGATGATGGAGATGGACGACACGATGCATCATAATTCGTGGATGAGGAGGAAGAGTCTACATCAGTTATCACTTTGTCAGATGACATAAGTTGATATTTCTTTTGTTTTTCATCGTCGCTTCGCTCTTTTCTATTATATTCAGATTATTCTCGTTGCCTCTTCCGATCCTCCTTTTTTAGCCAAGGCTCGATCAATGCCTCCAAAACTGGCGCAGGAACGCTCTTCTCTCTGCTTGATAAGGAATTCTTTGTCCTCTTCGTTAGTCATTATCTTTAAGGCATCTGCTCTGGCGACATCGAAAATGTCTTCAAGATCGGCATTGAGCACTGCCACATTCATCTGTATGCTTTCTGATGATGACTTCCTATTTTTCTTTAGGGCGCAATATTGTTCGAATAGTTTTCTCAGTTTCCCCTCAGCATTATCCGATCTTTGAGTTGGAATCCTTGCTTTATCCCAGATATAAAGAACAGCAGAGACAGTCTCTTTCAAACTTGCAGTGACTGTTCGTTTTTCCTCGATGTGATGAAATAAGAACTTGCTTAACACTTTACGCTTTGAAGATAATCGCGAGGTTAGAAAATCTTTTGTAAGTTTTTCAATGAGCCAGGTACTGGCAGAACTTCGGGTCGGCCGTTTGGCGTCCACCATGGCGATGAGTGACTGTAAGAAACAGAAAACAAATCAATATTTTAATAACTTACATTTATAACAATATAATAAATAACTTATAATTTATCAGTCTCTTTCCTACAATGAGGTATGTAAATGAAAAGAAAAGAACCTCGTCTAAAATCACATATTTTAAACGCGGCTCCATCCATTCATATGTATATTTATTGTATAATGTACATAATAAGACTATATTATATAGGGATATGCTACATATATTTTATACATATGTAATTATACGCATAGAATATTTAAACGAGAGCCACTCAATATATTTTGCCCCACCTTTTGTTTCTTTCCAAGTTTCCTTGTAAGTTTCAGAAATTTTGTACACAAGTAGTTACATACCTTTTATACAAGTTTTTATTTTCCCACATAGTTTCCATCCTTTTCTACGGCTTTCCTCCACCTTAAAACAAGGGCCTTTATTCCTTGCTGGTAAAAGTCCTCTGGGTTCCTCTGGAGCAACCTCTTAACCTCCTCAACAACCTCATCGTCACTCTGACACTTTCTTCCATGAATAGCATCCTTCATTGCCCCAAACAAATGGAAGTCTAAAGGTGCCAGATCTGGGCTGTATGGAGGGTGGGGTAACACAGTCAAGCGCATTTTTGTGATGGCCTCTCTTGTTTGCAAACTGTTGTGTGGTCTTGCGTCATCGTGCAAAAGAAGAACGTCTTCCAGTTTTCTCTCCGGTCGAACTCGCTTTATACGTCTCTGGAGTCTCTGTAGGGTAGCAATATATGCCTCTGAGTTGATTGTTTGTCCTTTCTTCATAATGTCCACGAGAATCACCCCTTCATGTCCCACAAGATGGTGGCCATAACCTTTCCTGCAGAGGGAGCCATTTTGAACTTTTTCTTGCGTGGGGAGTCTGCGTGATGCCACTCCATGGATTGGCGTTTTGTTTCAGGTTCAAAGTGATGTACCCAAGTCTCATCCCCAGTCACAATTCGTGAAAGGAAGTCATCCCCTTCTGTCTCATATCGAACCAACGACTCAGAAGCAATTTCTTTTCTTTGGGCTTTGTGATCTTCAGTCAGTTGGCGAGGAACAAACCGTGAACACACTTTTGAGTATCTCAGTTGCTGAATTATCGTATTCACACTTCCTTCACTAATTCATAGCTCCAGTGATATCTCCTTGTACATGACGCGCCGATTTGATCGGATGATGCTGTTAGCACGTTGCACAATGCACAGTCAGAGATGTCACAGCCGATGCCGGGCGACCGCTACGTGGCTCATCATCGAGGCTGGCTCTCCCTCTCCGATGATCTCACACGTTTAGACCAGCGTTCAACTGTGCTTCGATCAACAACAGCATCTCCGTAAACGTTTTGTAGACGTTTGTGAATATTTCCAACTGTTTCCTTCACTGCGATTAAGAACTCTATAACAGCTCTCTGTTTACGATGCACATCACTGTCAGACGCCATTTTCGAAACTGCGTTAACCATTGGTTTTATACAAGGGCGTTTAAAAGCGGTTTTAAACAAGGAGGGAAGGTTCAAACTGGAAATATCCGGTTATGTGAAGCGCAGAAAGTTGAAACTTACGGCCCAAAAGACATTTCAGCCTATTATTTAGCTAAGAAAAAAGGGTGGGGAAAAATATATTGAGTGCCCCTAGTATATACACTAATTTATAGTTTATATACATTTCAGTATATATGAATGTAGCAGCTTTGTAGATCCTAAATATTCTAAAATAATTCATAATATGAATAGTCAACATTTATATATACATATTATATATTTAATGAGATTTTTACTTACCAAACATATACAAAGTTTATTTCTGCTTTATCACGAAATCAACGTTTCACCCACATCATACAGCTGCCTACTACACACTGCATTAAGAGGCCCCACATTTCCAGCCTTTGCTTGCCAAAATCTGCGAACTCAGGGTGAATCAAATCAGTGCTTGATTCAAGGTCACTCAACCCAAGACGAATTAATATGTGGGTTTTGTACATGTATAATTTTGTATATTGTGTATCCTTTGCAGCTATCTCTCGTAACCTAGATTTATATATATACAGGGTGTCCCATAAGTCCGGCATCATAGAAGAAATTCATATTTTTCTATTTCTACAAACCATAATTCATATGCTCGGGATGCCAATTTCCCGTCCACCATTCTGTTCAGTGACGAGGCTGTTTTTTATGGAAATGGTGAGGTAAATCGACAGAACACCCGCTACTGGTCTCAAAACAACCCTCACTGGTATACCTCTTCAAAGGAACAAGGTGCATCTCGGGTGATGGTATGGTGTGGCATTTGGAAGGATCGCATCATAGGCCCCCTATTTTTCGATGAACATGTCACTGGAGGCACCTACTTACGTATGCTCAAGGAAGAAGCATTTCCCAGTGTCTTGAACGAAGAAGGAAATTTCCCAACATGGTTCCAGCAAGACGGCGCTCCTGCACATTACAGCACCCAAGTAAGGGAATACCTGTACCAACAATTCCCTGGTCATTGGATAGGACGTCGAGGGCCTGTGGAATGGCCAGCTAGAAGCCCGGATCTCACGCCACTAGATTTTTATCTCTGGAGCCACTTGAAAGCGCTGGTATACGCAGAGAAAATTAGGAGTGTTGAACATTTGCGGCAGCGCATTATTGGAGCATGTAACACCATTACTCCTGACATCATTCACCGTGTGCTTGCTGACTGGGTATCACGTCTGAATTTGTGTATTGAAAACAATGGTGGACATATTGAGCACGTTCTGTAAATAAAAGCTTTTGTTTTGCCTTTTTTTATTATTTTTCCTATGATGCCGGACTTATGGGACACCCTGTATATATATATATACATTACACACACATACGCGCACATATGCATACATACTTACACACATACACAAGGAATTACCCAAACCAATATAATTCTAGTATGAAATGCAAAAAAAACACTTTTTTCTACGTGAAGGTCAAAATATGAAAATAAAAACCCACTCTAATAGACAGAGTTTATTTCCACGACAGTTTCGACGCCCACTGGCATCCTCCTCGAGTGGATACAGAAACACGAATGAACCAAAACAAGAGGGAAAAACAGTCCAGGGACCGACCGTTAAGAAATTCGCACCTAGGTTAGATCTCATTCTCCCGACACCGGAAGGGCATTTTTCATTAAGTACATTCGCGCAAATTTAAAACTATCTTCCTGTTCTAAACATACAGATTCTATTATATTTTTTACATAATTATTACATTTATTATTAAATTTATTACATTTAATATTGCATAATTATTTATTACAGAAATTATAAATTTATTATTACATTGGTTATTACATTATTGTTTATTATACAGAACTTATAAACCGAAAAACGAATGAAAAAAGCCGATGGGAAACAATCCAGAGACCATTGAGAAATTCGCACCTAGGTTAGATACCGTTCTCCCGACACTGGAAGGGCATTTTATTACAGGGTCCGCTTATAAGTACATTCCCACAAATTAAAACTATCTTCTTGTTCTATACATACAGATTCTAATATTTTGACATAATTACTGCATTTATTATTACATTTACATTTTTTAACATTTATTATTATTACCTTTACCCTAATTATTAAATTTATAATATTACCTTTATTATTACATCTGTTGCATTTATATTTATTTCCACATTTATTACTTCCATTATTACATTTACTAAAGGCGAGTAAGGAAACATTCCAATCCAGAGACATTTAAGAAATTCACACTTACGTTCGAACACGTTCCCACGACTCCGTAAGGGATTTTTTGACCAAGAATCTCATTAAAGGGTCTAACTTATAAGTACCTTCGCACAAATTAAAATTATCTACTTTTTCTATACACACAGATTCTATTATTTTTCTTTTGACATAATTATTACATTTATAAAGTACCTTACTTGATTCCCAATCTATAGCATGATTATTTTGGCTGGCGTGATAAAAAATGGCATTATTAGTATTACAACTTCTGAAGGTATATTTGTGTTCTTTAATACGGGTTTCAATATTTCTTCCAGTTTCTCCCACGTATACTAAATCACAACTTTTACAGGGAATGCTGTAGACACAGGCTTGTTCCTCTTTTGCCACGTTATTCCTAACCAATTTACTTTTCACGGTAGACGAATATTTGAACGCCAAAGCAAACTTAAAATCTTTCGTCAACGGTTTTACTCTTTCTAAGCCGGCAATGTAAGGCAAACTCACATATTGTTTTGTAGCCCACTTTTGCTGGACTCGGAAAATTCAAAGATTTGGAAAATTTTTAAGGATTTAAAATATCCCGAGTGGTTTATCAGAAAGGCATATTTTAAAGCCAGAAAATCTTTTTATGCCCCTCGGGAACCTTCAGTTAACCAAAAACAATATGTGAGTTTGCCTTACATTGCCGGCTTAGAAAGAGTAAAACCGTTGACGAAAGATTTTAAGTTTGCTTTGGCGTTCAAATATTCGTCTACCGTGAAAAGTAAATTGGTTAGGAATAACGTGGCAAAAGAGGAACAAGCCTGTGTCTACAGCATTCCCTGTAAAAGTTGTGATTTAGTATACGTGGGAGAAACTGGAAGAAATATTGAAACCCGTATTAAAGAACACAAATATGCCTTCAGAAGTTGTAATACTAATAATGCCATTTTTTATCACGCCAGCCAAAATAATCATGCTATAGATTGGGAATCAAGTAAGGTACTTTATAAATGTAATAATTATGTCAAAAGAAAAATAATAGAATCTATGTGTATAGAAAAAGTAGATAATTTTAATTTGTGCGAAGGTACTTATAAGTTAGACCTTTTAATGAGATTCTTGGTCAAAAAATCCCTTACGGAGTCGTGGGAACGTGTTCGAACCTAAATGTGAATTTCTTAAATGTCTCTGGATTGGAATGTTTCCTTACTCGCCTTTAGTAAATGTAATAATGGAAGTAATAAATGTGAAAATAAATATAAATGCAACAGATGTAATAATAAAGGTAATATTATAAATTTAATAATTAGGGTAAAGGTAATAATAATAAATGTTAAAAAATGTAAATGTAATAATAAATGCAGTAATTATGTCAAAATATTAGAATCTGTATGTATAGAACAAGAAGATAGTTTTAATTTGTGGGAATGTACTTATAAGCGGACCCTGTAATAAAATGCCCTTCCAGTGTCGGGAGAACGGTATCTAACCTAGGTGCGAATTTCTCAATGGTCTCTGGATTGTTTCCCAATCGGCTTTTTTCATTCGTTTTCGGTTTATAAGTTCTGTATAATAAACAATAATGTAATAACCAATGTAATAATAAATTTATAATTTCTGTAATAAATAATTATGCAATATTAAATGTAATAAATTTAATAATAAATGTAATAATTATGTAAAAAATATAATAGAATCTGTATGTTTAGAACAGGAAGATAGTTTTAAATTTGCGCGAATGTACTTAATGAAAAATGCCCTTCCGGTGTCGGGAGAATGAGATCTAACCTAGGTGCGAATTTCTTAACGGTCGGTCCCTGGACTGTTTTCCCCTCTTGTTTTGGTTCATTCGTGTTTCTGTATCCACCCGAGGAGGATGCCAGTGGGCGTCGAAACTGTCGTGGAAATAAACTCTGTCTATTAGAGTGGGTTTTTATTTTCATATCTAGTATGAAAAATGTTCAGTTTGTAGCGACCTCTAAATCTGCTCCAATTTGCTCAAAATTTTGTGTGTGTGTGTGTGTGTGTGTTTTACTATTGCATAGTGTAACAAGAGCAGCCTTGAGGAGATTGACATTTTAAAGAGTGAAGTTTACCATACTCTCTTGGACCACCCTAAATTATATATATATATATATATATATATATATATATATATATATATATATATATATATATATATATATATATATATATATATATATATATATATATATATATATATATAGGGTGAACCAAATGTAGGTGGACAGTAAATGATAACGTTTATTTTGAGAATACATATTTAATTTTTTTGTATACTATAATACAAAATAAAATTTAAATAAATTTAGTTATAATATTTAATATAATAAAACACAAACACCATAGTTATAATGAACACCATAGTTATAATATAATATAACACAAACCGTATTCAACCTACTGTCCACCTACTTTTGGTTCACCGTGTATATATATATATAGGGTACCTACCCAGGGTACCTACCCAGTTTAAGCCTTTATTTCACCAAAACTATTGAGAGTACAAAGATAGTTCAAACGCCACTCAAATCAGCATTTCAAGTCATTTATATGACAATGCGTTCGATGTGCTGTCCCTCCACTTCGACGATTTTTCGCAACCTCATCCCAAAATTCGATACCACGCTGTGGAGAACCTTTGTCGGAATGTCGATGATTTGACGTTCAATCAATGATTTCAGCTACTCAAGTCTTTGGGTTGCTCTGGTAAACTCTATCTTTAAGGTATCCCCACAAAAAGAAGTCACACGGGTTGAAATTAGGCGAATAGGCAGGCCAATCAATGCCGCTTCCATAGTGCTTCCGATAGTCCAAACCAACGACATTCTCTCCAAACTGATGTTAAACAAATGGCGTGAGTAGTATAGTGTGTCAGCAAATTTTCATCGAATTCTATTCATTCATTTCGGAGAAAATGTAAGTTAATGTTAGTAGGTGCCTTTTGGGCCACCCTGTATATAATGTCGAAAATTCGACAAGAAAAACTAATAATGCTAGAAAATATTTCTTACCGAATAGCGACTGTTGCAATGAGTAATATAATACAATGTGAATCATTACATCAGTCAAAGCTTACTTTTACTCTTAATAGCACGAGTCGAGTGCCGAGAATTTGATATGGCGACATCGGCAAAAGATTGAAACTACTTTTATGGGGCTCATTTTTGTAACACTGCGGACGGACGAACTTAACTAATCAAATACTGTATTAGGAAGTTCGCAAACCTCAAACCTTCTTTAATTATAAGATTAATTTGGGCTTAAGTTTTTATATGTGATTCGTGGTGCATTAGGTCGATCAGGGAAACCAATAAGTTAAGTAAAACCGAATGTTTCATTTTTCGTTGAAATATAATGAATTCGGGTATCGTTTTATTATAATGTTAAAAATTTCTCACACGGTTAATCAATTTGTAAAACAATCCTTGCACTGTACTGTCTGTAGTACTCGGTGGTAATCTTAGAAAAACAAGAAGAGTATAATCATTTGTTTCGTAAAACTGACACGAACACAAACTGTGAAATTTTATCATAAGACAAAATACAGGATATTTCAAAAAGTCCGGAATCATTGGAAATATTTTTAATGTCTATACACACACACACACACTCTATATATATATATATATATATATATATATATATGAAAATTATTTCACGAAAGTAACACGTGAAAAATATTTATGATGAATAAAACCACGAAGGAAAGGAAACACAAAACGGTGCTCAAGCGCTTTCGTCTAATGACATCCTCAGGAACACTGAAATACATAAAAGGTTACGGCCTATATATAGGTTACAGAAAGAGAAAAAGAAAAAAAAAATTATATAAATAAATAACATACATACACACAAACATATATACATATATATATATATATACATACATATCTACACACATACACATATATATATATATATATGCAATAAACGGAGAAGTAAAAATAAAACTTAAAAATTAAGGATTAGAGGATTAACAAAGAGGCATATCGATTTTTAGCACAAGATCAAATGAGTTATAAAAATAATACACATTTATACTGGAGATACGCCCGGGTTTAACACTTTGCCTTTTTAGAGTCAAGTTTCGATATATATAAAAATAAATTGAAGATTAAAAGTTAATAAAGTAGCTTACAAGTTTACCAAAGATTAAGTGTCCTACCCTTTTTATCTAGATTTGTTTTGAAGGAATTCAAAACAACAGGATCGAGTTGAAAAAGACCTTTGCTTATGTTGAAGTTATTTGAAAGTTGAATAATGGCAGACTCAAGAATATTTCTATTGACAATGTTGCTCGAATGAAATAAACTGAAGCATTATTCCAATCAATACAGTGGGATAACTCTGACAAATGGACAAAAAGAGCACTGGACAACTGTCCTGTTCTGACGGAATATTGATGCTGTTTTATACGTGTGTGCAAATCCTTTCCCGTCTGACCTATGTAAAAGGAATCACATTGTTTACACCCAATTTTATAGATAATGCCTGAATTATTGGTAGGGCTATTTTTTACTATGATATTTTTCACAATATTGTTATATGAAAATACTACATTAATATCCAAAAGTTTAAGTACATTAGCAATGCCTAAAAAGCCCGGGAAAAATGGAAGTACTAAAATATTTTTTGACAAAGTACGAGTGTTATTATTGACACGATAGAAAGTTCGTTTTGCCTTGTTGAGACAAGATTCCATAAACGCAGATGGGTAACACAGATCACTTCCAATACCGTTGATTTTTTCCAATTCGGCATCGATGTATTCCGGACTGGCGATCCTAAGGGCGCGGAGAAACATTGATGAAAAAATGGCCTTCTTAGTGGGGGTGTCATGTCCCGAGTAAAAGTGTACGTAGGACAAGTTGTTTGTTGTTTTCCGATAGATACTAAACTTAAAACCTGGGCTTTCCCTATGTACACGCACATCCAAAAATGGGATTGACTTGTCTTGTTCCACTTCTAAAGTAAACTTAATGGAGGGGACTTGATCATTTAACTGAAGGAGGAAGTTATCCAGGTCACGATTCATGGGCCAGATACACAAAATATCGTCGACGTACCGCAACCAAGGGATGCCAACCCCCAGGATTCTCGGAATATAAGTAATTTCGAAAAATCCATATAAATATTGGAGAGGAGGGGCGATAAGGGGTTGCCCATGGCCATCCCAAACATTTGTTGATAATACTCGTTATTGAAAGTGAATTTACAGTCTTTAATGCAAAGCTTAATAAGTTCCAAAACAATGTGTGAAGGTAGTGGCAGGTCATACTTATGTAATTCTTGGGAGAGAAAGTCAAGCATATCATCAATCGGCACTTTTGTAAACAATGAACAAACATCAAAACTGATCAATCTATCGTTAGTTTCAGTACGTGCATTATTCAATTTTTCAGTAAGATCCATGGAATTTTTTACATGTGAATCAGAGATAGTTCCGAAAATGGGGGACAAGACTTTGACAAGCCATTTGGAGAGTTTATAAGTAATAGAGCCCACCGAGCTAATAATAGGGCGCATAGGGTTGCCAGGTTTGTGGGTTTTAATAAGACCGTAAAGGTAGGGCAGAGAAGGTGAAGTGGACATGAAAAGCGGAATTAAGTCCTTATGATCTTTGAGAATGCGTTTCAAGCCACTATTAAATGATTTGATGACGTCATCCTGCGGGTTCTTCCTAAGTTTGCTGTATGTGGCGGGGTCCTGGAGAAGCTCGTTCATCTTTCCGATGTAGTCCACTTTGTCCATAATAACTATGGTGTTAGCCTTGTCTGCTTTAGTAATATGGAGCTCCCCATCTTTTTTAATTGAGAGAGGCCATCGCAAAACCGTTTAGGAAAGTTATCTTCGTAATTACCATTCGCCGCACTATAAACGAGGCCTTTAACTATGTTAAACAAATACTGAGGGAGATTACACTGTTTTTCAAAACACGCGAGACTGTAACAAATTTGTAAAGCCGAAGGTTTTTTAACAATAAAAAAGGACATACCATATCCAAGGGCACTTTTTGCATCGTCACTAATGTTTTTCGAAGAAAGGTTCAAAACACACTTTGAGCTTGCTTTTTTACTCCACTGACTATTTCGAATGAGACTTTTAATTTTCCGATCCAAAATGTTACGAAGTGAAGTAGTTCTCCGACGCAACTCGTTGTAAATTTCATCAAACAAAGGTACTTTGTCAAAAAATATTTTAGTACTTCCATTTTTCCCGCGCTTTTTAGGCATTGCTAATGTACTTAAACTTTTGGATATTAATGTAGTATTTTCATATAACAATATTGTGAAAAATATCATAGTAAAAAATAGCCCTACCAATAATTCAGGCATTATCTATAAAATTGGGTGTAAACAATGTGATTCCTTTTACATAGGTCAGACGGGAAAGGATTTGCACACACGTATAAAACAGCATCAATATTCCGTCAGAACAGGACAGTTGTCCAGTGCTCTTTTTGTCCATTTGTCAGAGTTATCCCACTGTATTGATTGGAATAATGCTTCAGTTTTATTTCATTCGAGCAACATTGTCAATAGAAATATTCTTGAGTCTGCCATTATTCAACTTTCAAATAATTTCAACATAAGCAAAGGTCTTTTTCAACTCGATCCTGTTGTTTTGAATTCCTTCAAAACAAATCTAGATAAAAAGGGTAGGACACTTAATCTTTGGTAAACTTGTAAGCTACTTTATTAACTTTTAATCTTCAATTTATTTTTATATATATCGAAACTTGACTCTAAAAAGGCAAAGTGTTAAACCCGGGCGTATCTCCAGTATAAATTTGTATTATTTTTATAACTCATTTGATCTTGTGCTAAAAATCGATATGCCTCTTTGTTAATCCTCTAATCCTTAATTTTTAAGTTTTATTTTTACTTCTCCGTTTATTGCATATATATATATATATGTGTATGTGTGTAGATATGTATATATATATATATGTATATATGTTTGTGTGTATGTATGTTATTTATTTAATATATATATTTTTTTTCTTTTTCTCTTTCTGTAACCTATATATAGGCCGTAACCTTTTATGTATTTCAGTGTTAGGAGGATGTCATTAGACGAAAGCGCTTGAGCACCGTTTTGTGTTTCCTTTCCTTCGTGGTTTTATTCATCATATATATATATATATATATATATATATATTATATATATATATGCCCTCTCTCTCTCTCTCTCTCTCTCTCTCTCTATATATATATATATATATATATATATATATATATACAGTGTTGGGCACTAAAGCGTTAATCCGATAACAGTTAATTAACGAAGTTAACTTTTTTAACGGACTATTAACGGAAGTTAATTTCCATTTATCGTTATCGGACCAGTTAACTTCCGATAACTCGATATTTAGTCTGTTAAAGTCCGTTAACACGTTAACTGCGAGGAGTCATTCACGGAAGATCACCGCTCCGCGAATGAATTCAAACCGCCATAACTTCAGTCTGCCAATTCCGTCCTCTGCCGCAGTGGAACGGCTCTTCTCTCTCGGCAAGGACATCCTGAGGCCCAAGAGGTCAAGACTGGCAGTTGGGCCTAACTTTGAGAAGTTGGTCTTTCTGAAGGGCAACCAGCACATTGTGTCATAGTCTTTAATAAATGTGCCTAAAATTTAATTTTACCTTTCAGTTCCCGCCATAATAATTCTCTGGTAAATTAAAATTTGGTTAGTGGTTACAAGGGTTTCAAAACATGTAATCAGTACATTTTTTATTAAAAATAAAAAAAAAGTTAAGCAAAAAAGTTGCAAAACTTGATAAAAATACAGTTAAATACCTATTTATTGTTGGATTTTGCATAAATAAACATTTTCTATGGGTTTTAAAGCTTTTTTGCTTGATTTTTTTAAATGTTAGTAAAGAAATAGTTATCGTTAACGGATTATCGTTAACTTCCGTTAACTTTGTAGTAAAATTATCGGATTATCGTTATCGGAGTTAAAAATTGGGGTTAACGGATTATCGTTATCGAAGTTAACTTTTTGGTTAACGGTGCCCACCACTGTATATATATATATATATATATATATATATAATATACACACACACACACTAAAAATATTCCCTATGATTCTAGACTTTTGAAACACTCTTTACATAAAACCAATAACAAATTGCACGAATATGCCTCATTCCATTTTAAACCACCTTAAATGGTATTCTGGCTGTGTCCATTAACGTCCATTTTTATCTGTGATTTTATAGCAACAGGAAGAAAGAAAATGTTGTTTCGCCAGAGGAATTCGGGAGGACCTCGAACGACGACTTCCGCATTACCTTTCCGATTACAAAGATGGTGTAGTTGGGCCTAAAACGATTCAGAAGGTCGTTTCATCCACTTTTTTCCTTTACTTTGCCTGTATACTTCCTGCCATCGCCTTCGGAGTCCTCAATGACCATAATACACATGGCAAAATAGGTGAGTGATAAACGGTAAATCTTTGCATTAAATTGAATACGAAGTTTCGGGAAACGTTCAGTTTTTATTCATATAATTAATAATTTACTAATGTTTCTCTTATTCCGATTATATGAATTTTATCCTACGTCTTGAACACTTTAACGTACTGTATATTAGGTACTTGTAACTAATCTGAAAATCCATTTTATACTGAGGTATTTATGCACTTTTTAAACTATCCACTTATAAGAAAATGTTTCATAATTTTTTCTTCTTCAAAGATGTGAAAAAGGTTATAATTGGACAAGTAATAGGAGGTGTATTTTGGGGTGTATTTGCCGGTCAGCCTCTTCTCGTTCAACTTACGACAGCGCCTTTAGCGATCTATATAAAAAGTAAGTACACTGAAGGTGATTTTAAAACCTAGAGTTAAGTCATTATAAGCCGAGTTTACGCGTGTTTTTATTTAACTCAAGCTAGACATTATCTAAATCTAATTTTTACTTGTATAATATCTCAAAACCCCCAAAAATTAAATTCTGAAAATGGGATTCCAAAAACTTTAAAGTTGATGTGCCTTTAAAATATCTCCAAAGAACTTTTTTCTCGAGACTTTTTCTAACTACTAATACTTTTTCCTACCAGGTTGAATTCCTACCGACTTGAGTAGACTCATGCTAATCTCATGTGCTGAATGTAGATAGCTGTTGATCTAGAAAAGAGGTCGAAAATGATAATGATTCCTTTCTTTTAATTTAACTAACTAACTTCATTTGTTTCTCTTTTCATTATTTATTCGCATGCATCGAAACGTATTTACTCGGCACTGCATCTAAATATTAAATCGATTAACGCAACAGTTATCGCGAAACGATACTGAAAAGTAAAATTTGATGAAATAAATTGTTATTTAAATCTCTATTTAGCAGATTCCTTTAGGCAGAGAATGAATTGTGAAATAAAGTTTAGTAGGATTGGAATTGCAGCAAATTAATTTAAAAAACATTTATTTTAAATAACTATTTTTGTTAAATGTATTAAATAGGAATTTTTATCGCAGCTTTAATCAAATTTAATTAAATTTTTATTGATGTTTAGCCAAATTAAATTACTCCAATTAACTTAAATGTAAAGTAAATAGCTTTGAATTACAATTATCCTTCCTTTGCGAATGAGCTGAAATCATGCTATCGAATGGTTTCTGCAGCAAATTAGCCACCCAAATAAAGCTCTTTGGTTTTAAGTATTAGGCATTCGTCGTCGTTGTCTTGAATTTAATAAAAAAATGCCTTAATATGGAAAGATACCACTGTAATCATTGCTTATTTGTAAACCTTTAGTAATTTGTAGTCATTTGGCAATTTTTTCTGAAAATTGAAGATACGCCCTTTTTTTTTTTCAATTTTAATCTATAAATTGTTTCAGACGATGAATAATTTTCATTTTTAATGTAAATTTAGGGATCAGATTGCCTATTGTGTATTTTGAAAGCTTTAGTACAATACTGGGATCACCTGAAGATCAGGGCCCCCAGCCTTCTTTAGTTAGCCTTATAAGCTAACTAACGAAAATATCACGACCTAACCTAACCACTCGTTAGGTCAACTGTACGCCCTTCACGATTGGTTAGATTAGGTCTTATATTTTCGTTAGTTAGCCTTATAAGGCTAACTAAAGAAGGCTGGGGGCCCTGATCTTCAGGTGATCCCAATACTGTAATTGTAATGTATGTTCTCGATCGATGAACCCATCTTGATTGCCTTTTGTAGTTACATGTACCGTCGTGAGTAGAAGTTTCTGAACAGTTTTTGTTTTTCCTATATTATGGTAAGTGGCAACTTTTAACAATGTACTGTCCGTAAACAAATATTGTTGAATGATATATATACACACTCGTATATAGATAGATACTAATTATAATGGCCAATTATGGTTACCATGTTTGATGCCTAAATCGGTATTATAAGGAATGATGATAATTACGGTTAATTGATTATAAGTGATTGTTATTAATAGTTAATGATAAATACTTTGGCCGAGGTCACCAGATCTTTTAGATCAAAGAATGTCATTAAGTTATTAATTAGGTTGATTGATAAAATGAGTTTTCTTCCTCTATTACACAAAAATAAATGATTTATGAATGAGACAGAAACATGTCGTTTACAGTTGTAATAATGTGTACACTTGAAATAATAACGTGCGAGGTAATGATTGATTAGTCTTTATATAAAGTTAGGTGAATGACAATGGGGCCGATGGGGCCTTGCACAAATGGTGATTACATGGCGAAAGTTCTGATGTTACTGGTTGGTTTTCGAAGAGCGAGAAGACGCCGCGTCCCATTGTCTTGAGGTCTTTCCCGCGCTGTGACGTCATCTTGTGCGCGCTTGTGTGACGTCATCTTGATCGTGTTTGGTTTGATGAGTTATATCGCTAATTGTGTTGATGGAATATTGCAAAGGTGTTTGTAAACGTCTCTGTTACTTCAGTTGGTCACTACATATATATATATAACTTAAACAAACATTAATTTCAGGTTAATAAATTAACTGATAGAATTTTGTCGATGTTAAAGTTTGAAAGTCGTTTTATCCCTTTAGGTCAGTGGTATTTAATCTTGGTGTAATTCGGCCTTCTTCAGGATGTAACGCGCTGACGTCACTGTCCAAAACAAAGTTCAGTTATGGTTCCACTAAAATTTTATTCTTTCCTAATTTTCCTTTTCTCATATTTGCCATTATTAAAGGGGGACGGTGTGATTACAGTTTTATTGGCTAGCTCAAGGGGTAACAGGGCAATAAAAGTTAAATAACACTGCTTTAGGTGTTATTATTTTTCATCGTGATATCAGCTGACGCTTTCAGCCTTGATTATACAGTGACATAATTTCTTTAAGATTTTAAACAATAACACTGATAACAGTGTTGTGTTGACGCTGAATTAGAAAAAATTATTAAAAGTTGTAATAAATTCTTGAAACAAAGTTGAAATGAGGTTGAAACTAAAAGTAGTGATATGCTGTACACTGACATAACTGATTTTTTCAAAGTTGTTTTTAAGATTAGTGTTCAAATGTCAAAAGGTTGTTACGATAACTAAAATTAAATTTCATTCCGTATGAAACTGAAATTAATTTTTTCACCACTTAAAAATAGTGTTTGTTACAGTAACTTCAAAACATGAAAAGTCGAACAGTGTTTTCAAGCTTCTACTGTAATGAAAACATTAAAACAAACCTTATAGAAAGACATTTTGTAAAGATATTTGTACACCAACTTGAACACTGACTTTAAGAATCAACGTTGAAAAAAATTTAAGTGTATGTTACTGTACTACTTTACTTCTCGTTTTAACCTCACTTGCACTTCGTTTCACGAATTTTTGTTTCAACTTTTAATCAGTTTTCCATTTCACTGTTAACTATACAGTGAATCATACGCTTCCGCGTATTGTCAACATTACACCAACGCTGTCAGCTTTTATTCAACTTTTATTCAACATCAATATACCCGGAATATGTACTGTATGCGAGGCCCGGAACAGGAATCACGGGCCCTGGTGTTACTTTAGGCTCCGGGACCCTTTACTCCCGATGACCTCCTTCTCTATCTTCCAGCTCGGGTTCCCCTGAGGCCCGGGCCCTGGTACTTTGACACCTCATGCACCCACTCTCTTTCGGGCTCTGACTGTATGCGGTGAGTATCGCTGACTACAAATCTATCGAAGCATCCCATCCCGGTCTGAGTATTTCCCGCTCTTTTCTTAATTCCGGGAAACGGGATTCAAAACTTGCAATCCTGGGATCCCGGGAAATTCCCCGGATTAAAAAAATTAAATAAAGGTCAAGTACTGGAATAAATTAAATAACTAAACAGAAAATTTCTTTTTATTGAACAAAAACATGCTTTGATAAAAACTTTCTAGAGACTAATAAAACTGAAATTATTGATTTATTTGGATTATGTCTTAAAATAATGCTTTAAAAAAAACAGATGATCAATACTATTATCACAAAGATATTCGGAGTTTTGTGGTGAATAATCCTACAGCAGAAAATGCTCTTTCTGACTCTATTGAAGTTGGAGGAATTGTCGCCAGAGCATTAAATAAGGGGTTTAAATTTTCTGTTCTATTACCACTGGCTTCATAAACATTGATTTCTCTTATGTTTGTTAGAAAATCTAGAAGAGGAAGAGCCATTGTTGTCCCAAAGCGATATGATGACTAAGCTGATTGATGCAGCATTGCTTGTATATATTAAGTTAAGGTGTATATATATCCATCTCATAATTGTAAGGTTAGTGAAAAATTCACTTAATTTAGAGCTAGCACTTTTGGGCTCTTGTGGTATCATTGTTTGGGCACTCTTGTGGCATAATTGTTTTGGGGCACTGGCGCGTCCTTTCTACTCGTTTGTTGAATGCGGCACTTACAAGGCGTGGTCTTATAGAGAGCTCTCTTGCAATTCAGTTTGGTTGTTTAGATACAAGATTGTTGCATCGTGCCAATGGTGCAGGTTGTGTTGTTATTGTAAGGTTTAGAAAGAAGACCATAAATAGTGCCCTTTTTGGTTTTTATCTTAATTTTATGCAACTGAGGCCTAAGGTAGGCCCACATCGAATCAGCAACCCTGAGGTAAGACCTCATAGGACCTCCAAGTCCGTAAGTTTGTTTAGTCTAGCTTGACTAGGGCTGTAGGTTGAAGTAGTCCCTCAGAGCTTGGTCGTTGAAGGCTCAGCTGGGATTCTGAACCCACTCAAATAAAATAAAATAACAATGATGTTCTTTACGTCGTATCTCAGGAGCAAATCTTGTTGCGCTGTGGTTCCATTTCTTTCTGCACAACTGCATCCAAATTTTCTTCCAAGGACCTTTGATTTAAAGATGAGTTAGAAGAAAAGATTTCGAGTTCTAATGGTGTATTAAAAAACTGTTGGGGTTCATTTACATCAGTACCTTCTGCCACTACGTCCGTCTCACTTTTTCTGAAAAGCTTGGCAAACTCTTTGGCAGTTGTTTGCATTGTTGATTTAGAAGGCAGTGAAAAATTAGGACAAGTTGAATTAAATGCTATTATAGGATTGTATAAATATTTATATAATCCTACGAGCTCCTTATTATATCTCTCTTGAAGTTTTTCTACTGATTGTTTTAAGATGGTAGAAAAACAAGTTCTCCGTTCTCTCAATTCATTTATAATAAAAGCATACACACCTTCTGCATTGAGCAATGTTGCATCTCTACTACCATAATAAATAAGAATAAAAATAACATAATAAATAAGAAAAATGATAAATTCTAATGAAATTTAATATAAAATATATCATAAAATTTTTTGAAATAGAAGTAAAATACATTCTAGGAGTTTCTAGAAAGAACGAACTCAAAGCGATAAGATAGTTACCCATTGGTTATTACCCAATCAATTTTCAGCTTCACTTTTCAGTAGGAAGAAAATTATAATATTTCACCCCATACTCAAGCGAAAACGGTTTTCAAAGTTTGAAAAATAAGTGAACGAAAACTTCAATTGTGAAATGCCTTTGCATGAAATAAATAGATCTCATAATAAAACTGTGTTTAAAAGTCTCCCCTGAAAATAGAATACCGAGAAATCTCGGGATCGATGACAGTTTTCCCGGGAAATGAACTATCTACTTTACTTCCGGGATCCCGGGTCCCCGGATGCCCAGTCCTAATCCCATCGTGGACAGGTGGCGCACAGCTCACACAGCTATTCATTCTTTCTTCGACTAGTAGATAAATGAGCAACATAAAAATCCCCAAATGAGGCAGGATGTTGCAGATGTGGCGAACGCAGGTCGATTTTGAACATTTGTTCAAACCTCCTTCCCCAACAAAAAATTATATATATGTACAGTATATATAGATATACTTAGAGAATTTAACATTGATTACAACGAAATGTTAGTAGTATTCGAATAAGTTTGACTTTCGTTGTGTGCGAAATATTTTCACACGCTGTTTGAGTTTTCTCCTACTTCCTTCTTTTTTCACATTTGGGACGAAGATGAATACATTGCTTACATACGTGATAACTGTTCTATATATATATATATATATATATATATATATATATATATATATATATATATATATATATATATATATATGGACGTTATCTCGTACTATATTTACTTGCTAAAATATAAAAGCATATCATTTCAGTTTATGAATATTCTGAATATTCGTACCTGATAATTTTCAAATTCAATTAACGCTTAGGAGAAATCTTAGGAACTGAGCATATATATATATATATATATATATATATATATATATATATATATATGGACGTTATCTCGTACTATATTTACTTGCTAAAATATAAAAGCATATCATTTCAGTTTATGAATATTCTGAATATTCGTACCTGATAATTTTCAAATTCAATTAACGCTTAGGAGAAATCTTAGGAACTGAGCATATATATATATATATATATATATATATATATATATATATATATATATATATATATATATATAGGGCGTCCCAAAAAATGTATACACACTTTAAATACTTATAAAGGCAGTGTTTATAAAATACATTTCATTTTCAAAATGTAATAGAATCTACAGACATTATTTAATTGTTTTGTCAACGCCTGTTTTCAAACTGACGTCCGTTCTGGTCCAGGCACTGCTGATAACGCGAAGCAATGGAATCGCAAACATCACGAAACATTTCGTTTGGTATTTGTGTGCATTCTCGTTCAATGGCTGCTCTCAATTCAGCGACTGTTGCAGGTTTTATAGCGTAGACTTTGTCTTTTAAGTATCCCCATAAAAAAAAGTCTAGTGGTGTGAGGTCTGGTGAACGCGGAGGGTATTCTACGAAACCCCTTCGTCCAATCCACATCCACATCGTGCCAATACCACTCGCAATACTCCACTCTTCGGTCCGGATCATCTTCATTAATAGCATGGACTAATCGTGGAATGTAACTTTTCCATTGACAGCGCTTCAAAATGCGTTGGACAGACGATTCTGAAATTCCTACCTCACGACTCGCTTGCCGCACAGATTTTCTTGGACTTTGGTGATACGTTTCCAGTACTCTTTCTTGCTTTGTGGGGCTTGTCGATGTCCGTGGTCTTCCGGAACGCTTCTTGTGGACATTCTGAACAGTTCCATCGGCTTCAAACTTATCTCTCTAATTCGAGTGATGGTAAGTCGCGTTGGTGGATCTGTTTGAAACTCCCTCCTAAACTGTCTTTGCACTTCAACTGCGTTTTCACACTTCCAGTAGCATTTTAGAATGAATTTCCTTTGTTCAAAGCTTAGTCTGACTGCCATTATTAATTCTAATGGGTTTAACTTGGAAAGAAAGAAACATCAATTGAGCTATCAGCTGTTAAAGTGTGTATACATTTTTTTGGGACGCCCTGTATATATATATATATATATATATATATATATATATATATATATAATATCAGTGATGTAGGTCTCGAGATCGGTCTCGTCTCGAGACCGATCTCGAGACCCAATTTGCAGATCTCGATCTCGATCTCGGTCTCCGCTATTTAGATCTCGGTCTCGATCTCGGTCTCGACAGACGCGGTCTCGGTTTTTCTCCCCGAGACCTTTCGAGACCTCTCGAGACCGTAATGAAAAATACCGGTATATTTTTTATCATTAAAATTCATTATAGATCTCTTTGGGCTGAGTGGATGTTGAATTAATGTCATATATATATATATATATATATATATATATATATATATATATATAATATATATATATATATATATATATAATATATTAGACCTTATGCTAATTGCCATGCCTCTGTTTATAGTACCGATATATCAATTTATTTTTCATAGAAATGGTGTTGGAAAAATGCTATACAGGAAACTCAAGCACGGAGAATGAGCAGATACAGAGAGACAGCGCTCATTCTCACAGCAGCGATGACGAAATGAAACAGAGTCAAACCAAAGTTCCGAGACTAATGGCAAAATATCAAAGCTATCGGTCCAAGCAGAAGAACGTTGAAACTGGGAAAATTTTGAACCGCAGGGAACAGTTGCGGCGGTACCTCTTCGAGATCGATGGATCTCATATTTTTGACAACTGCTCTCCAATAAAGTTTTGGCACCAGAAAAGGGATAAATTCTCATCACTGGCCAATATTGCCATGACTGTTTTAACAGTGCCTGCCTCTAGTGCTCCAATTGAGCGTGTATTTAGCCATGGAGGCATAATAATGAGGCCCCACAAAAGTCGAACTTCAGCAGATCTTCTGAGCATGCTGATGCTCTTTAAGTGTAATGAGCACCTATCATGCTTTAAATAAATGCACAAGTCAAACTGGGTAGTGGGTACGTTCATTAAACCTTCTGTAACAGATATAAAAGAAGTAAATAAATAAAAAGTACGTGTATATATATATATATATATTCATTTGTTAATTTATAGGCTACACTTTTTGCATTCAACACACTACATCTGAGAAAGTAGTTATTAGTTTATTAATATACTTAACATAGTCTAATTTCCATAGTAGTGTAAAACAAATTGAAAGGGCATGAGCTTGGTCTCGATCTCGATCTCGGTCTCGAATTTTAAGGGTCTCGATCTCGGAAGGTAGATCTCGATCTCGAACCTTTGATCTCGGTCTCGATCTTGGTCTCACAGGATCAGGTCTCGGTCTCAGTCTCGGACTTGGTGGTCTCGACTACATCACTGATATATATATGATGCAAACCCACGAGGAAAAAGAAAAATGATTCCAAGGCTTTTCGTGTACTCAGAAGTACACCTCGTCAGAGAATGAAGGGAGAAGGCGAGATGCCCAAAATATATACAGCGGGACGGAAACAAAAAGATTAGCACATAATTAACAAGATTTAATGAGAGGCAAAAGGAATTTAAATAGGATATTGTCAATTTTATACATTCCCGCACTGTTATTGAAATTATTTTTAAAATGGATAAATGCACATTCTAGAATATTCCTTTCAATTATATCTCTGTTTTTAACTAGCGCTTTAGAACTATCCCATTTGATGCTATGATTACATCTATACATATGGTTAAATAATGCATTAGAATTATTTGCTGTTCTACACGCATATTTATGCTGTTTTACCCTAATATCTAACATTTTACCCGTTTGGCCTATATATACTGAGTTACATTGTGTACATACGATCGAATACACACAGCCAACCACATTATCCGGGCTATTCTTTATTAGGTGTGATTTAACAGTATTATTATACTTAAAAACTACATTGATACCAATTGCTTTAAGTAAAGTCAGAAGATATTGAAAATTAACATGGTAAGGTAGGCTAAGGATATTTTTACGCTCAAATTCCTTTACAGTTACACTATTATAATACTTATTTTTGGCTTTCCTAAGGCAGTTATCTGAAAATGAAATAGGATAACATAATTTAATACCAATATTCATGATATTGCATAACTCGGAATCTAAAAATTCAGGACTGACAACTCTCAATGCTCTAAGAAACATAGCAGAGAAAATAAAAAAATTTAATCGAGGGATGATGGTCAGAATAAAAATGCACATAAGAGTTATTATTAGTAGGCTTACGATAAACTTCAAATTCTATTTTCTTTGCTATGTTTCTTACAGCATTGAGAGTTTTCAGTCTTAAATTTTTAGATTCCGAGTTATGCAATATCATGAATATTGGTATTAAATTACGTTATCCTATTAGGCCATTTCATTTTCAGATAACTCCCTTAATTAAGAAAGCCAAAAATAGGTATTATAATAGTGTAACTGTAAAGGAATTTGAGAGTAAAAGTATCCTTGGTCTACCTTACCATGTTAATTTTCAATATCTTCCGACTTTACTTAAAGCACTTGGTTTCAATGTAGTCTTAAGTATAATAATACCGTTAAATTACGGGCTATTCTTTGGTTGGTTGTGTGTATTCGGTCGGATGTACACAATGTAATTCAGTATATACTGTATAGGCCAAACGGGTAAAACGTTAGATATTAGGGCAAAACAGCATAAATATGCGTGTAGAACAGCAAATAATTCTAATGCATTGTTTAACCATATGTATAAATGTAATCATAGCATCAAGTGGGATAGTTCTAAAGCGCTCGTTAAAAATGGAGATATAATTGAAAGGAATATTCTAGAATGTGCATTTATCCATTTTAAAAATAATTTCAATAGCAGTGCGGGAATGTATAAAATTGACAATATCATGTTTAAATTCCTTTTGCCTCTTATTAACTCTTGTTAATTATGTGCTAATCATTTTGTTTCCGTCCCGCTGTATATATTTTGGGCATCTCGCCTTCTCCCTTCATTCTCTGACGAGGTGTACTTCTGAATACACGAAAAGCCTTGGAATCATTTTTCTTTTTCCTTGTGGGTTTGCATCATTCATTCATTTCACGTGTTTAATTGTGAAATTCATCACACACACACACACATATATATATATATATATATATATATATATATATATATATACAGGGTCCACACAAAAAAACATGCGTCTGTACTTTTCCTTTTAAACGCAATAATTTCTTTTAACTTTTGATAAAACTTTAAGAAAATAAAATAACGTTAGCTGACATTTCTTTAAATTTTTAGCACAGTAGCTGAATAGACCTCATTTTAGCACGTAAACACAAATAGAATGTAAAGATAACGTAAATACTCAAAATTTCTTTATTATACAACCAAAAATTCCTTTCATATAAAATTGTTATTAAAATGTCAAACTAAAAATACTGTTCAATATGTTTTCTTCCAACTTCTATTACTTTTCGAAGTCTTGGTCTAAATTGCTCTCCTGCTGAATCAATCTGGTCTTGTGGGAATTCGGCCCATTGTTCAATCAGAACATCTCTCAGGTGGTTAACATTTCTGATTTTCTTACCGCGATAAACTCGATGTGACTACTTTTTCCAGATCCCATAATCAACAGGATTCAAATCAGGACTGTTCGGAGGCCAATTCTCCAGTTCAATAAATTCAAGAACATGTTCATTTAAATAAGCAACAGTGTCTTTTGCCGTATGTGCCCTTTGCTCCATCCTGTTGAAAAACAAAATAACCTCCATTTGCCAGAGCAAGAATCTCTGGAATCCTGCTTGCTAAAAGAACATTTCGATAATATTCGTCATTAACTTTCACACCGGGCTCAACGAAATGAAGAGATGTCTTTTCCAGCTTGGAAACACCGACAGACACCATAATACTTTTGGAAAAGTGGCTCCTTGTTGCATACAGACTTTCGTCTGAAATTCGATTCTTTAATTGATGGGATTCTGAGTATACTCTATTGTTCTAAGAGTTCATTGGTGGTTCTACAGTGAATATGTTTTCATCAGTAAAACCTGTTTGACTTGCTTTCATAACTGATGCGTCTTAGCATTTTTTTTCATTTATGACTCGTTTTTCTTGGTCAGTGGTGCTGATCTTCTGTCCACGTACACGTTTGTATGGTCTAAGTCCGAGGTCTTCTTTTACAATTCGCCTTACACTAGTTTCTGATATTCCAATCGACTTTGAAATCTGCGCTGGAGTCTCGTGAGTGCCTGGCTTATCTTCTTGGCTAAGAATTTGGGAAGAAACGTCTTCAATGTTTTCTTCCGTTCTAACACTCCTTGGGTGACCACTACCTTTTTTCTAACAGTACTGCCTGTAGCATCAATTTTGTTTCAGCAACGTATCCAGTCCGCCAAGTGTGTCCATCCTTTATTGGGGAATCCCGCCAATATTTTGTGCCTTCCATATCCCCTATTAAGCCTATAATGCTTAATAATTATTTCATTTTCATCGGAGAATGGCATTTGAGGGATATTTACGGTAATTTTTTTTTATCTGAAAAAAGAAAAATTATTTCAATGTGCACTTAGATTTATGGAACTAAAAAATCAAGTTAATATTAAACAACCAAATTTAATCATTCAGTTATAAAAATTGGCTGGCTTATATAAATTCAATGATAATTATTACTGTAGATTTTGTATAAATCATCCAAACACATTTTGACTTATTAGGTTACAATCAAACGCATGTTTTTTTTTGGCCGACCCGTTATATACAAGCATAGAGGGGGGAGATTGTAGACACCACTCGACCAGAGAAGTACTCCAGGGGGACGTTAGAGAGGAGTCAGGGAGTGCTGGAACTCCCATTTCTCTTGTCACTGTCCCATTTAGCCGATCTTTATCCGCGTCTCATCTACAGTACCTTGTGAGCAATCCAGCATGCTCTCAAACACACACTTCTCCCTCTATTCCTTACAGCACATACATGCATCTTACACACTACATACTTTTCAAAATTTATTAAAAAAGTGGTATCGTTCAGCCTTGGAGACCTTGTTTTCAGCTCTCTCCTCCTCTTAGGGAGTGGTCACTTTTGCAGGTGCTCGCCCTTCGGCCCCTCCTTAAATAAAAAGAAAATTATATACATTCCAACTCAGTTTCCCCAGAGATAATTTTAATGGAAAGCATTCCATTATACACACACACACACACACACACACACACATATATATTAGTATAATTGGTGACCATTGGAATGAACGAATATTATTTTTTTTTATAGTTAAATTTATACACAACATTTTCGTGACAATTTCAAACATTTTTTCTGCAGTGACATTAATTCATTTTCATTTAAATACGATACTCGCAATTCCACAATAAAATTTCGCGGACTAGGCCTACTTGCAATAACAATGACTCATGGTTTCGGGCTTTCTGCAACAAACGCTATGTACAGGGTGTCCCATAAGTCCGGCATCATAGGAGAAATTCATATTTTTCTATTTCTACAAACCATAATTCATATTTTTCACTTTCTACAGGCCATAATGTTTGTGAGCAAGGAAGAACGAATCCAGATAATTCTACTCATAGATTTTTATCTCTGGGGCCACTTGAAAGCGCTGGTATACGCAGAGAAAATTAGGAGTGTTGAACATTTGCGGCAGCGCATTATTGGGGCATGTAACACCATTACTCCTGACATCATTCACCGTGTGCTTGCTGACTGGGTATCACATCTGAATTTGTGTATTGAAAACAATGGTGGACATACTGTATTGAGCACGTTCTGTAAATAAAAGCTTTTGTTTTGCCTTTTTTTATTATTTTTCCTATGATGCCGGACTTATGGGACACCCTGTATAATAATTCGCGCGGCACATAATTAATAATGGCTCATAGTTCCGCGGTCATTTGCAGCAACACAACCGCTCCACCTTCCGGACTCAAGATTGCATTCACTTGAGTGTCACTGCCCTCCACACGGCATGGGAGTGGAGATCCCCAGCAGTGCCACCACAGGCACTGTGTCCTGCCCCGCTCTCACACGGATCTTGGAGGGACTTACAGAACTTACAGCATGATAGAACTTACAGCTTACAGCATGATAGAACTCTACCAGCGAAGACAACGAAAGCAACTTCCGCGCCACCGAAGACAGTTGCGAAACCCCCTTCGCACCCTTCGAGGACTCCATTTTCCCACAATGACAGCGGCAGGCCCGTGCACAGGACACTTCAGATGGAGGGTGCTGAGAGTTAACAAAAGGGGCGCCATCTCCTTCCCCCTCAAAAAAAAAGTATCTTCACAGTATTTATACATTTATGGAAAAAAAGGGCATTTCTGAGGCATGAAGGGGCAAATGGGAGGGTTCAAGCCCCTGTATCCCCCCCTCTGTACGTGCCTGGACAGCGGATTATGTTGGTTGCACCAGCGGTTCTGTAACCAAGCCCGTAAGTGTTCAATTCCCTGTCGTCTAGCGGGAAACGCCCAAGCCGGGCATTAACGGTGTCTAATGCTCAGGGCTTCGACCCCGACGTCTAACTCTCTCACATTGCTGACGCCAATGCTAAGCTCTGTTTCTTGTTCGACACTGGCGCTCAGGTTAGCATTCTTCCGCCCTCTCCTCAAGAACGTTTGTATCCCCGCCATGAAACTGAAATGCATGCGGTGAACTCCTTTCCTGTACACACCTACGGAGAAAAATTCTCTCAATCTCTGTCTTTGGTGTGCTTTCCGTTGGGTTTTTCTTATCGCTGACGTGCAACAGCCCATTCGTGGGGCGGATTTCCTGCAACATTTTGACCTCACTGTGGACCTGCAACGCTGTCAACTCGTCGACCAGATTACCACCCTCAGCGTGCAAGGCGTCTTTCTCTCTTCTTCAGTGCCTCCGCCAATGTATTCGGCGACTCGCCTTGGGTCAACGTACGCTAACCTGCTGGCGGTGTTTCCTTCAGTGACGCGCCCTTGCAACCGCGAAGTGTCAATCAAGCATAACGTTCTGCATCAAATTCAGACCCCAGGTCCCCCCAAAAAACCCACACCCTCGCCGCCTTGCTCCTGACCGCCTGCGAATTGCAAAGGCTGAGTGCAATTCACTGACTACAAATCATAGGAATATGAACTTCCCACATGATGAACTTCCCACATGGTCGATTTTTGGTATTGTCAGGCCCTCCGAGAGCCCTTGGGGATCATCCTTACATATGGTGCCCAAAAAGACACAACGACTGGCGCCCCGTGCGCGACTATAGGGCACTCAACACAAGCACAGTGCCTGATCGCTACCCCCCGCCTCATTTGCAGGACTTCTCCGTCAACCTCCATGACACAAGATTTACTCCAAGATCGACTTTGTCCGCGCATACCACCAGATCCCAGTAGCACCCGAGGATGTCCCTAAAACAGCTACTGTCACGCCCTCCACACTTTTCGAGTACGTTCGCATGTCGTTTGGACTACGGAATGCAGCACAAACCTTTCAACGATTTATGGACGCCGTCCTTCTTGGTCTCCCATTCTGTTTCGCCTACATCTCCTCACCGCCAACCTCGACGAAATGGAGCACGCGCACCACCTTCGTCAGGGTTTTTGGAGTCGTCATAAACCCCGACAAATGCAAGTTTGATGTCTCCAAGCTGTAGTTTTTGGGTCATCAAATTACAGGCGATGACGTTTCACCCAACCCCCCCAGAAGGTCGATGTCATCAAGAACTTTCCCTCACCACCACCTCCCAAAGGAAATTGCGCGAATTTTTGGGCATGGTCTGTTTCTATTGCAGATTCATTCGCATTGAGCCGCCCTTTTTCGACACCTCTATGCCCTCCAGCGCCCCCCGAAGAAAGGCTCCCCCACGTCCGTTCCATGGTCCTAGGACGCCCAGCTGGCGCTCGACGCAGCTAAATCTGCCCTCTATGACGCGGCCCAATTATCTCATCATCATCCTGAAGTAGAAATCAGCCTCGTGGTGGACGCGTCACTCTCTACTGCGGGTACCATCTTACAAAAAGCGTCTGGCGTTTGGCAACTCTTGACCTTCTCACGCGTTTTCAAACCAGCTGAGACGAGGTATAGCACCTTTGGTCACGAATTGTTAGTGGTTTATCTTGCGATCAAGCATTTTAAGCACTACCTCGATGGAAGGGAATTCGTCATATTCACGGATCATCGCCCCCTCACATCTTCAATTAATTTCCACTCAGACCGCTATTCCCCGAGAGAGATGAGACTTTTGAACTACATCTCCCAATTCACCAGTGACTTGCCTCATATTAAAGTCCGTGAAAATACCGCTACAGACGTATTATCACGTGTGACGATTAACGCATCTTCTTTTCCGGCCAGCGGTGACGTTATCAATTACGAAGCAATTGCAGAAATTCAACGATGCGATGATGAACTTCAGCAGCTTCGTAGTTCATCCAGGTCACTGTAGTTGGAAGATGTCACTGTGCCTTCTTCAACGATGACCCTCACATGTGACAATTCTACGGGATCACTTCGCCCGTACATCCCCAAAGAATTTTGACGCAATATTTTTAATCGACTCCATTGCGTTTCCCACCCCGGCATTCGTGTTTCCCAAACTCTCCTTACATCACGTTTTGTATGGCTCAGCATCACTCGTGACTTCGGACGTTGGGTCCGTGCATGCACAGTGGCAGAGGGCCAAAATACATCGTGACACGTCGGCCCGTTTGACTGTTTTCAACTCCCCCCGACACACGTTTTGATCATGTACACCTGGACTACTTTACTCCCCCCTACCCCTTTTGATGGCTACACGTACCTCCTGACATGCATCGATCGCTTTATGCGTTGGCCCGAAGCGATTCCCATATGAGATATTACAACGGAGTCCACTGCCTGTGCCTTTGTCAGTGTTTGGATTTCACGCTTCGGCGTTCCCTCCACAATCACCACTGACCGTGGTCGCCAATTGGAATCCACTCTATGGAGGAACATGACACGTATTTTAGGCTGCTTCCAGATTCGAACCACTGCGTATAGGCCAGTGGCCAATGACCTCGTCGAACGGCTCCACTGCCACCTGAGGGCGTCCTTGATTGAGGATGGCCACTTTCGGACCACGTTGGACCGACGTCCTCCCCCTCGTCCAATTTGGAATACGTGCAGCGTTCAAGGCCAACCTTCAGTGCACTTCAGCCGAACTCGTGTACAGTACTTCACTGCGACTCCCAACGAATTCTTCACTGCGTCAGGCGTACTCTCTTCAGTGGATGGAAGCACTTATGCCGACGACTTACGGACGACCATGCGTGAACTTCGTCCGGTTTATCCCCGCTACCATAGCAATCGTCGTACTTACGTCCCCGCCGATTTGTCCTCGTGTGCCCACGTCTTCGTCAGGAACGACACCATCCGCCCTCCTTTGCAACACCCATACAACGGACCTTTCGCAGTACTTCAAAGGTTTGACAAAACTTTCACCCCTGATAATGCTGGACACAAAGACGTTCTGTCGATCGACTGCCTGAAGCCGGCGTACTTCGAGAACGATCCCCCCTCCCCCTGAGGATCCCACACATCCCACTGCAGCAGCGGCCCCCTTGCCCGACTATTCGTTGCAAGCTGACCCTTCAATCCGCCCTGCAAACAACAAGCGCTCCAGAACGTGGAGCTAAACCAATGGAGTTAAACCAATAATTAGAATGAAAAAATACATGATATTTAACAAACAGCAGTAATCCTACTTACGGTATTGCAATAAGAAATTATGCGAGTCCGATTTGGCGGCATTGAAAGAACACTTCAAATAGCCTATGTGGTTTGGCTGGGGGTTTGAGTTTTAGGCTATATAACAGTAGCCTAGCAGGACGTAGTAAATACTGTAGGCAAAGTGAGTTGGGCCTATGAAAAGGTTTACAGATCTGGGTTCGGTGATGGGTATAGGCTGAGAGACGCACGAGCCTATGAATAGAATAAATGATAAAAGCTTGAAGACGGACTTAGTTTGTGGAAGTGACGACGATTACGGTGACAGGCGGTTAAAGGAGTGATTTATAAACGAGTGATTTTATACAGCGCACGAGTCTATTAACCCTTCCCAGCCGGCTATACTTGTTAAAAACAACTTTCGCAGACGGCTATATCATCCTTGTAAATGTTAAAATAAATATAAAATTTCAATAATATATGTAGACGAATACCATTTGGTAACTCCCGGCGGGAAAGGGTTAATGCAATGGACTCAGTCCATTGCATTAACCCTTTCCCGCCGGGAGTTACCAAATGGTATTCGTCTACATATATTATTGAAATTTTATATTTATTTTAACATTTACAAGGATGATATAGCCGTCTGCGAAAGTTGTTTTTAACAAGTATAGCCGGCTGGGAAGGGTTAATAGACTCGTGCGCTGTATAAAATCACTCATTTATTGTCAACAGTCATTAATCATAATATTTTACAATTCATTATAACATAACTGTTATTCACTGCAAATAATTATTTCTTTATTTTGCTAATTAAACAAACTACAAAGCCTCTGTATCTCTTATTAAATAAATTATTTATTTGGTCGAAAGACCAAATTGATGACCCATTAAAATAAGTTAACTCAATTACTTTATTATAGCGGACCTATTGTCAACAGGTCTCTCCCTCTTTCCCTCTCTCTCTCTCCCTCCCTCCCTGCCTGCTTCCCTCCCTGCCTGCCTCCCTCCCTCTATATATATATATATAGTTAAAAAGTTCTAGGTAAATAGGTGAAACTAAAGTTTAATTTATATTTCAATCATCTTTGAGTGTGCCTTCATTTTTTCTAAAGTAATTTTTAATTCCAAAGATGTGAAATAGATTGTCAAAAGGTATCATGAATTAAAATTTATAAGTGCGATAAATGCTATTACATAATTTAATGAAATTTAAGTAATACAAATGTAATGCTGGAGTTGGTTAACCTCCTTCGCGACATTAAGGTCATAGGACGGAAGGGACCTACATGGCTTTACGTGGGATCCGAACCACGGGTAGCTACATAATCTGGGCGCGGAGAACGGTTCCCCGATCCAACTACTCTCCAAACCCAATGTCGCTCAGCTTCACTGATCGACGAGAAATGGTGTTACGATAACGGCCAAGAGATAACCCAAGTAATGCAAATAAGAATTAATTCACAAACAAATATAAGTTATAACCAAATGATGGTTATATTGTACTTACAAACTTATTATTATTAAATTATTATTATCATTATTATTAAATAACTGAACTACAATGTTAAGTACGGAACGAAAAAACCTAACAACATTGAAGAATATATTCTTATGATTACGGATCGTAAGTTAGTAGGATTTACCATTTACCATTCGAGAGTAAATAATGTCCAGAAATTTCTGCTCACGATTTGTACGTAAAGTAACGTATTTAGGATTTTAGTACCGATAACTTCAAAAAGAAACTCTAAAATTTACGACAACCAAGATAAAAAATAAGTTATTTAAAAAAAGTTGTTAAATGAGTTACCAAACAATATAATAACAATTTAAGAAGACTTTGAATAAAAACAATATTTCATCGTTCAAAATTGACAATTTGTTTCAAGTTAAAAAAGTTATAATCGTATTTTATCCTTTATCTTTTTCACTCAGAAATGAAAGTCAATAAAGAAACAGTGTAATTGAAACATATATATAATATATATATATATATATATATATAGAACATCATGCATGAACACGCACGATTTTGCAAAGTGCAAAAATTGCCCTCACCAGCATTCGAACCCACTACCCCTTGAGTAAAAGGTGAGGGCGCTAGCCACTGCACTACGACGGGACAAAAGTTAACACATTCATACATTTAAACAACCAGGAAACGCATAACACTTTCGCGTCCAGAGGCATTTTACGTATTAACCCCTCCCGCAAAATCGTGTGTTCATGCATGATATTCCATTCATGTGAACCCTGCGTTGCACGAGATACTCGTAATTTGAAAGAAATGCTGGACGTTACCTCGAGTGTGGGAAGGTTAACGCGTAAAATGCCTCTGGACGCGAAAGAGTTATACGTTACTTCGGTTGTTTAGATGTACGAGAGGTTAACTTTTATCCCGTTATAGCGCCTTCACCCTCGACTGAAGAGGTAGTGTGTTCGAACTCTGATGGGGGCAATATTTGCGCATATATATATATATATATATATATATATATATATATATATATATTCCCCTCTTACATTCTATTTTTTTTAACATTTCATATACAGTGCGTTCGAAAAGTCTCTCCGCAGTGCTTTGTTAAACGCATAAAAAATTGAAAAATTACAGTTTTCATTCAACCATGATTTAATGATTTTATTACATAACCTTTTGATTTTACAGCATGTGTTGGAAGTGTTTTCCACCATTTTGCCGGCACAGAACAACTCGTCTACACTTGTTGTCAAACACTTTTTTTTAAAGTGTTGGTTGACTGCGGAGAGACTTTTCGAACGCACATAATTGCTCCTCATTTACTATTTTAAAACAAAGGGTTTAAAATTTTCGCCAGTTTTTTTCCCAACTTCTTTGTTTTAAACTTTCATTTTATGTCGTTCTGAGACAAAATAGGTTTTAATTTTTTGGATGAAGTATATGAATATCATAAGACCAAAATTAGTTTTAACTTAGAATGAAAAAACAACCGATGGATGTTAAGATAGGTTTGGAGATAGGTTTGGGGATTTTCTTAGTTCTCAGAAGTTTTGTAAATTTAAGTTTATATTGTAATATGCAATTATTTTTCTATTCTCTCTCTCTCTCTCTCTCTCTCTCTCTCTCTCTCTCTCTCATATATATATATATATATATATATATCCCCCTCGATTAGGTACTCCGGCTTGCCGGGCCGAGGGGGCTCGCACACCTCGTGGGTTGTTGGGGTTTCATAAACTCCTCGCTGGGTGTGGGCGAAGAGTTACCCAGGTCTGTTTTTTTTTTCCCTTTTCTTTTTGCTCCCCTTTTTTTTTGTATCTCCCGGAATTTCTTTTGTCTTGACTCGGTCTTGGGCCTCTGTCAATTGTAGTATCCCCCCCCCTCTGTTTGTATTTTGCAGTCTTGGGGTCATCGGGTGCACCCGCTGGGGGGCATCGCTCCGTGGCTGAGCCGTGCTCTGGGGACGGTACGGGCGCCCGGACCGCTGCTGCGTCTGGATTGGGTCTTTGCTAGGCCCTTAACGGACAAATCTCCGTAGAGCCAATCTGCTGTTTTTAAAACGACAGTCAGGTTTGGGGGCGGGCTACCTGGGACGTTGGGCCTGCGCCTTGAAGGATGCAGCGGCGGATGGTGCATTGCCTTGGATCCGAGGCTGTCGTTTTTGTAATGCTATTGTTTATGGGTTCAATTTCAAAACTTCAATCCCCTCCTGTTGACGACTCTGGCGGCCCGCCCTTGGATTTGGATAAGTCTCCTACTTCTGGTCGTTCAGCGGCCTCTGCCTCCGCTGGATTGACCTTAAAGCCGTATGGCCCCCTCTCGTCCTCTGCGGCGTCTGGCTCTCGTGGCCGGACTCGTGGTGGCCGTAGGGCGGGGTCTTCGCGGCCCTCGTTCTCTCGCCCACTTTCGGTTACCGTCACACATGGACCTGGCTCTGCTGACAATTTCTGTCCGGTGGACAGGTTCCTTGTTCTCCGCCCTTCCGCTGGCTCCCTTCCGGGCAACTCGAAACGGGTGTTTCAGCGTCTTAAGACGGTGGGGGTTCCCTGTCGTTATGATATCCGCCCTCTGAAGGATGGGTCTCTTCTTTTGAAGTCCCATTCTTGGGGGGGGGTGACTGAGTCTCTTCTACAGTTGCAGGATGTTATGGGTTGCAGAGTTTCTGTGACTCCCCATCCGCAATTGAATAGCTGTCAGGGCACCATTTTTGCTTCCCGTCCGCTGTCAATCCCGGTTGGCGAGTTGCAGGAGGATCTTGCCCCCCAGGGGGTAACGAAGGTCTTCCGCTTTTCGTCGCGCCGGGATGGTGCTCTTACCCCGTCCGCTCGTCTGCTCCTGACTTTTGACTCCCGTGTGACTCCGGCCCAGGTGTTCTGGGACGTGGGTGATCGCCGGTCGTGTGAGTTTTCGGTGCGACCGTAAGTGCCTGACCCGGTTCGCTGCTTTGGCTGCAACCGGTTCGGCCACGGGTGGGGAAGGTGATGCCCCGAAGGGGAGGAGGAAGCGTCGCCGTGGTCGGAGTCCTCCAGACCCGATCATAACCACTGCTTGCCCTGCTTCCCCTTCTTCACCGGAGGGGAAGCGCCGCGCCGCTCCTAATCCGCTAGGGACTCCCCCCCCCTATACGGAGGGTTGGTGGGGCGTCACCTCCCGGTGCCCCAACTAGTGTCCGGGTGTCGGTTGAGGTACACCGCCCCATGACACCCTCAATTACTGACTCGGTTCCCACGGTGGACCCGGTCGAGAAGAGCCTGGCCCTTCTTCATGGAGTATCTCTCCCTTCGGCTCCTGCTGAGAGTGGTCGGGTCTCTCTCCTGGATCTACCTTTCCCACCTGTGGTGGACCTTTCCTCCCCCCCCCGTCAGCACTTGTCTGGTGTGACGAGCCCTCGAACATCTGGTTCTCCCCGCCCCCTCTGGTGGGGAGTCGGGGGTTTCGGCTGGGCCCGTCTCGTCGTCTCTCCCCCCCTCAGGGGAGCCCCCCTCTGAACTCCCTGTTCCACTTTCCACCTCTCGTTCTACTACGGGTGAAGCAGCTGCGGGTCGGTGGCCCCCCCCCCCGTTCGGGGTGAGTCGGGGAAGCCGATTCCGTCCCTGGTTACGGACCGTTGAGTTTGCTGCTCAGCTTGGTCCGTGGCTATTTCTCTGCTTTCTCTGCTTCTTATAATGCCACTTCCCCTTACAGTTCCATTTTGCATTGGAACTGTAGGGGGCTTTTAGCTAACTGGGAGAACCTTGCCTCCCTGCTGGAGAGCGAGCGGCCTTCCTGTGTTTGTCTCCAGGAGACTATCCTGGCTGCGCGGGGCTCCCTCGTCTCTCTGGCTATGTTGGTTTCCCTTGCACCCCGGATGAGCACACACGCCGGCGGGGTGCGGCGATTTATGTACATCATTCATTACCCTCGCGAGGTGTGCCTCTTCGTACTTCCTTGCAGGCTGTGGCTGTGCGGCTCTTTTTAGATCGCCAGTACACTGCCTGCTCGATTTATATTCCTCCTCATGACCCTCCTTCTCGCGACGCGGTTCGCGAGTTGGTGTTGCAACTGCCTCGACCGTTTCTCCTCCTCGGGGACTTTAACAGTCGCGACCCGGCTTGGGGAGATGTCCGGTCGACTAATGTTGCTGGTATGTTGCTCTCCTTAATGGAGGAACTTTCCTTCGCGTGCCTCAATTCCGGTGAACCTACCTACTTCCACGAACCCACGGGTTCATCTACCTGTATTGATCTCTCCTTGGTGTCCCTCGATGCCTTACTCGATTTTTCGTGGAAGGTGTTGGGGGACTCTTATGGCAGTGATCATTACCCAGTCTGTCTTGAGCCGGTCGGACCGCAGCCGGGTGTCTCGTCTCGACCGAGGTGGTGCCTTGCGCGGGCTGACTGGCCATCCTTCAGAGCTCGTTCCGTCATTGCCCGTTCGGTGTTGAGCTTTGGCTCTGTGGATGAGAGCTTGGAGTTCTTCGAGCGGGTGGTGATGGGCGTCGCGGAGGACTGTATTCCTCGATCTTCCGGTAACCCGCGGACGCGTAGCGTCCCGTGGTGGACTCCAGCATGTCACCAGGCGGTGTGTGAGAGGAAGAGGGCAACGCGCCGCTTCCACCGCACCCGGCGCGCGGACCACTTGATTGAGATGCGGCGGGCGAAGGCTTTCGCCCGCCGGACTCTCAAGTTGGCCCGTCGGGCCTCTTGGCGTGCTTTTGTGTCCGGCATTTCCTCGTCTACCCCTTCTGCTGCTGTGTGGCGGAAGGTACGTAGTATCGAGGGGAAGCCGGTCCCTGCTAGTCGCCCTGTCCTTCGGGACGGGGACGGCTTCCTTTCGGATCCTTGCTGTGGCCGATCGGCTGGCCGGGCTTTTGCTGCGGTTTCCCGTTCGCCTTCAGCTGCGGATCGTCCTTTGTCGGATGTTACGTTCCCGCCGCCTGGGAACGAGCCCTATAACCGTCTCTTTACGATGCGGGAACTTCGGGCTGCCTTGGCAACCCGTCGTTCTTCCGCCCCTGGCCCTGATGACATTCCGTATGACTTTATTTGGAATCTGCACCCGATGGCCCTACACTTCTTGCTGGATCTTTTCAACCGGGTGTGGGTTGAGGGGTCGTTCCCTTCCCGTTGGAGGGAGGCGATTGTGGTCCCGATACCTAAGCCGGGGAAGGATCCGGCGGAGGTGGCGGGCTATCGGCCTATTGCCTTGACGAGCTGCTTATGCAAGCTCCTTGAAAAGATGGTGGCCGTCCGACTTTCCTTTACACTGGAGTCGCTTGGGTTATACCCCCCGACCCAGTATGGCTTTCGTCGATTTCGGGGTACTCTGGACCCCCTTCTCCTCCTTGGTCATGATGTACGGGAGGCCTTTTCCGCCGGAATCTTGTTCTGGCCGTCTTTTTCGATGTCCAAAAGGCCTATGACACGACCCGTCGGGGAGTTGTCATGGACCGTTTGAAGTCTCTTGGTTTTGTGGGCTTTTTGCCCACATTTCTTCGTAACTTCCTCTGCCGTCGCACTTTCCGCGTCCGTAATGGGGCGGCCCTATCTGACCTGTATGTTCAGGAGGAGGGGGTGCCCCAGGGGTGTGTCTTGAGCGTCTCCTGCTTCAATCTGGTCATGTCTGCGCTACCCGGGGCCCTTCCGCCCTCGGTGCGCTGTTCCATCTACGTCGACGATCTGGCTGTCTATGCCGCGGGGACGAGTCACCCCCTCGTGGAGAGGCAAGTCCAACTCGCGGTCAATCGGGTTGAACGCTGGACGTCGTCGGTGGGCCTTACGCTGTCTTCCCCGAAGACTTCGTGTGTGGCCTTCCTTCCGTCGAGGAGACGGGGATCCGGCGCCGTCCCGGCCTTTAATCTTACACTCGGGGGTCAGCCTCTGGCCCTCGTTCAATCAGTACGTTTCCTGGGTATGGTTTTCGACAGCCGTTTGAGCTGGGTTCCCCACCTTCGCCGGCTGCGCGAGTCTACAAGACGTACCCTGGATTTGCTGGGACATCTGTCGCATACTACATGGGGCGCGGATAGGCGGACACTCCTCCGTTTGTACGTGTCCCTGGTACAGTCAAAATTAGACTATGGGAGTGTGGTGTATGGCTCCGCCTCCCGTACGGCCCTTCGGATACTGGATCCGGTCCTCTCTAGAGGACTGCGCATGTCATCTGGCGCCTTCCGCTCCTCTCCGGTTGATAGTCTGCAGGTTGAGTGCGACATCCCTCCCTTGGAGGATCGGAGGTCGTTCCTCATTGCCAAGCACTATCTCCGGATCCTCCGTCTTCCCAACTCTCCTCTGTTCCAGGTGGTTGAGAGGGCGTTCTGCCGGGATGGGGGTTGGTATTTCACCGACACGGTGACCGCCCTCCTCGATGGTATGGGCACTCCTCCTCCATCCGTTATACCTGTCTCTTTCGAGGGTGTTGCACCTTGGGAGAGCACCCCTGTTGCGTGCTGTAGGGCGTTGCGCCCCGTTCGCAGGGCCGATTCTGACTCTGCCTTGCTTCGGTCTCTGTTCCTTCAGCATGCAGCGTGTCACTCTGCATGTGTTGCGGTTTTCACAGATGGCTCGAGGTCGTCTGGGGGCGTTGGGGCTGTGGCTGTTCCCTAGTTGTCTGCCCTTGCTCCCCGATGTACCCACCTCCCTGATGAGGCTTCCGTTTTCACGCCTGAGCTCTATGCCATTCTGAGCGCTCTGGAGGTGGTGCGGGAGCATCCGGATGGGTCGTTTGTCATCTATTCGGATTCCTGCAGTGCCCTGGATGGCCTGGAGTGTTTCGACCCTGTCCACCCACTGGTCCGACGTATCCAGCTACTGTGCCATATCCTTGTCACTTTTGGTGGCAAGGAGGTGGTATTTTGCTTGGTCCCTGCACATGTTAACGTGGCTGGAAATGAGGCTGCCGATCGAGCTGCCCGTTCCGTGTGCCGACTACAGGTTTCACCCGTGTCCCTCCCCTTTTCCGATTATATCCCTGGCTTCCGTAGGTTTTTGCGCTCCCGGTGGCAGAGTCGCTGGGATGGCGCTACAAATAACAAACTCTGCAAGATTAAACCTAAATTTGGATGTTTGGCCTCTCTGCAAGATTAAACCTAAATTTGGATGTTTGGCCTCTTCCTTTCATCGGTCGCGCTATAAGGAAGTGGCTCTGGCCTGCCTCCGTATTGGCCACACCCACCTGACCCATGGCTATTTGAAGGCCGGGGATCGGGTGCCCCGATGCCCCAATTGTAACGTTCCACTTACAGTTGCCCACCTCCTGGTGGAGTGTCCGCTTTACTCTGCGCTGCGCGCAGAGTATTTTCCCTTTTTGGTGAGCGTCGGGCCTTGTGATAGGCTTGGCGCTATTCTATCTGAAGGTCCCTACTTTTCGGTAACCGGGTTGTTCTCCTTCCTCTTTCGCTCCTGACTTCTTTACCGGCTGTGACTCCGCTATGATTTTTCTGTATCTGGGTTCTCTCTCTCTCTCTCTCTCTCTCTCTCTCTCTCTCTCTCCTCCTCCCCGTCTATTGTTCATTTCCGTTAGCTGCTCCATAGACTTCGTCTTGTGTTCGCTCTGCTATCCACCTTTCTTTTGGTGGCCATGAGCGGTCATACTTTGAAACAAAAAAAAAAATATATATATATATATATATATATATATATTATATATATATAATATATATATATATATATATATATATATATATATATATATATATATATATATATATACTATATAACGGGTGTGCCATAAAAAAGGGTACATCTTAAAAAGGCTATAAAATCAACATTTGCCATTTAATTTTATTAAAACTTCTACACAATAAACCATATGTATTTATCTATATACAAACAAGTTTTCAGACTAAAATATCAAATAATTCAAATTCTATCAACATTTATCGAAAGAGTATGATTTTTGTACTTAACATGCAAAAATTATTAAACCTTTTTAATATTTTTTTATGAAACTAATTTAACGTAAAATTTACCTGAAACTATTAAAAAAATTGTTCGAAATGCTTTCCTTCCATTTCAATAACTTTTTTTTTATTCTTGGCCGGAATTCATCTATGGCTCGATTTACTTGTTCCTGTGGAAGCTCTTCCCATTTTTGAATGATGATCTCGCGTAAATGAGTGACATCTTTTATCCTAGTCCTGTAGACTCACTCTGCTGAGTTCTTCCATATTCCGGCCAAGAATAAAAAAAAAAGTTATTGAAATGGAAGGAAAGCATTTCGAACAATTTTTTTAATAATTTCAGGTAAATTTTACGTTAAAATTTATTTTTATAAAAAAATATTAAAAAGGTTTAATAATTTTTGCATGTTAAGTAGAAAAATCATACTCTTTCGATAAATGTTGATAAAATTTGAATTATTTGATATTTTAGTCTGTAAACTTGTTTGCATATAGATAAATACATATGTTTTATTGTGTAGAAGTTTTATTAAAATTAAATGACAAATGTTGATTTTATAGCCTTTTTAAAAGGTACCATTTTTTATGGCACACCCGTTATATAGTATATATATATATATATATATATATATATACAGAGTATATATAAAACTTGATTGAAGAGTTTGTTCGTGAGGAACCGTAACTTAGTGAGGAATAAGAGGACGAGGAGATGTAAAAGTTTATTTACAGACGTTTTGGAAATTTCAATTTCCATCATCAGTGCTAAAAATTTAAAATGAAATATAAAAAATAAAAAAATATGGTGAACAGAAAAAATGCATACAATATATTTATATAAACGTATGATATTAATAGTACATGGTGTTTCAAGTCGACCCTAGAAATATGGAAAAGAAATACTTCATATTAGTTACGGAATTACTGTGACAGACTTCAAATCCCAAATACAAACTACAAATTCCGCCAATTTACAGTTTGTATTTGGTATTTGAAGTTTGTCACAGTAATTCCGTAACTAATATGAAGTGTTTCTTTTCCATATTTCTAGGGTCGACCTGAAACACCCTGTATACTTACAGTATATATATTAAGTATTTAAAAATGAAAAGGGTAATTATTCGTTTTATCCCTGCGGGTCAATTTTGATATGAGAATAGGTTTTTCTGGTGTATTTTAGTGTGTTTTATTCAAATCTGACCATTTCTTGCGCATATGAGCGAATTTTAAACCAAAAATACACCAGAAAAAACTATTCTCATAATATAACCAACCAAACCAAAACCTAACCTAACACGTTTAGATTTTTTGTTTGTGGTTTGACGGTTACAGACGAAGGCATGTCTCTCTTTCCTATAAATTAAAGGGTCCACTCGGGAATTGGGCAAAATACCGTGTGCCCTGAAAATACTAATTGTCTTGTCATTAGTATGCACCCAGCGAATTCCGTCAAAATACGACAGCTCACACCAAAGCACGTACCGGGTTCCATTTCGAATTTGTCACTGGATGGCGCGGAAGAAATTTGAAATCAACGCATGTGCGAAATAGTTCCTATCATCTGCGCATGTGCTGAACATGTTACGTCACGGCAGACACAGATGACGTCAGGGATTTCCATATGCACCAGTACTTGTGAACACATCGCGCAATTGAAAGTAGTGCTACCTTTGAGAGTAAATAACTGAGAAACTAAGAATTTGCACAAGAAACGGCTGTTATATTTGGAATCAGTATAAAAAACTGATTATTTATATGATACACAAATAGTTGAAGGCTCCCGCAGGAGAAAATCGAATATTAACCATAAAAAAGTATATAAAATATAGGAGGGAGAACCAATAGTCAAAATGTACAAAGGTTAAAAGGTGAACAAAATTGAGAGCAGTGTCTTACCAGGTTATTATCGGGGTGATGAACTAATTGAACCGAAGGTTGAGAATGATTAGATGTTCGAGAAATCCATATTAGAAATGTTGGAGAGCCAAACGGAGTGATGGTAGATTTCTTTTCCAGTGGTAAGGTATGAGAATTTATCTGGCTATGTTTCAGTTAAAGGCGGAACTATAGTCGTTGAGGGTTAGTTTAATACTGAGGATATATAGGGATTCGAGAATGCATAGTTCGGTTAGTTGGTTTTTGATAATTTTGAAGTTGGAGGGAAGTAGTGGGTGGTTGTGAAGGTGGCAGTGATCCCTTATTGCTGATTTGGATGGTTTACGTATTTAAAGGTTGCGATGTTCTGGTAGAAATACCGCAATGCTTGTCCACTCTTGTTTAATATTGGCGAATGGTGCTGCCAATATAGTTCGCTTTGTAGCGAACACAGTTGAAAACGTAAATAGTGGACGAGGCAAGGGGCTGGGTTTATTTTTCTTTGTGGTTAAGGTATGATTTGATGCTGTTATTGTAAGTGAATACGAATTGAAAGTTAATTTGAGGGTAGAGAGGGGTGAGTAGGAGACGAAGTCCTGAGAGTATTTTGTGGCTGATATGGTCGTAATAGGGAAAAGAAAAGTATTATTTGTCTTTTTTAACGGTGGGGACTTTAAGGGGGGGTTGATAAATATTAAGGAAATTTCTTGTTAAAGATTGTAGGTGTTTTGGGAAGGAGTTGTTAATGCTGAAATTATGAATGAATTTTCTTTCGTTGTGGGAGGATAAGTATGAAAAGCAAAGTTGATAGGCGCGATAGAATAAAATTTTGATGCTGTTCATTTTATGTGGCGAAGGGATGTAGCTTAGGTAATTAGTACGTAGGCCTGTGTATGTGGGTTTCCGGTATATGGAGATGCTGAATTTGTTGTTTTGTTTTGTTATATCTAAAAAGGGTAGGGTGTTGTTGGATTCGTCGTCTTTAGTGAATTTAATGTTTTCGTGTTGGGGATTGAGCTAGTTAAGAAAAAGTGGGGCGTGGTTGGCATTGTGAAAGAGGAGAACAGTGTCGTCGACGTATCTTTTATGCAGGTGTGGTTTCTGGTTTGTAATGGGTGGGGCAATAAAGCATATGGGTGGGGCAATAGAGCATATTGTGAATTACTTCGTATTTGAATTGCATATTAACTTAATTATTGCATTATGTTAAAATTTGTACCTGAATTTAATTTTAGTTTTATCTTTATACACGCAATAGAATTTTTTCGCTTATGCAGAGATTAAAATAGACTTTTCATGTAACAAAAAAAAAAACCTTCGGAACTCTCCAACATTTCTAATATGGATTTCTCCAACATCTAATCATCCCCAACCTTCGGTTCAATTAGTTTATCACCCCGATAATAACCTGGTAAGAAAATGCTCTCAATTTTGTTCACCTTTTAACCTTTGTACATTTTGACTCTTGGTTCACCATCTTATATTTTATGGTTTTTATTTTTATTTTTAAATACTAAATATATACTGTAAATATACTATTAATATCATACGTTTATATAAATATATTGTATACATTTTTTCTGGTCAACATATTTATTCATTTTTTATATTTGATTTTAAATTTTTAGCACTGATAATGGAAACTGAAATTTCAGAAACGTTTGTAAATAAACATGTACCATCTCCTCGTCCTCTTATTCCTAACTAACTAACTATATATATATATATTATATATATATATATATATATATATATATATATATATATAAATATCCGGAAGTTTGCAGAAAGGAGGTAAAAACACTATTTCTGTCATGTTTCCAATTTGTTTCGGAAACTTCTCTCCTGGGAGTTAAAGAAAGCAGTTTTACTGCTTTTATTTATAACAGCAAAATATATATACACTATATTTATTTTATTCAGAGAATAGAATATTTGTTGCGCGTTACCAACATTTTTGTAATTTAGATTTTAATATTTTAAATTAATAACTTGTAGAAATACTTTGCACTATACATTCAAAGATCATTTTTTGTGATAGGGAAAAATGGTGTATATATATATATATATATATATATATATATATATAAACAAACATTCTCAGTTAAAATTTTAAATTTCTGCTATGTGATAGTTTCCAAAATGTTTGATTCCCTATCATGAAAACCGATTCTTTCCACATGGCATGGGGTTCGAATCTATTTTATTTTATTCTTCCATTCCTAACTGATCTCTTCCTTTTTCCACTTTTTATCTCTTGTTGATGCAGTGACCGCATGTCTAATTAACATTTTAAAATATCCCACTCCAACACTGAACTGGACGAGGAGGGTGTCTGTGCTAACAAGTTACATTTAGCGCGGGAAACAAGGCTCTCTTTCTGATCTGAGGCTTCGTTTAACATCTCATTTGGCCCCAATTCAAACCTCCTCCTCCTCCTCCTCCTCCTCATTAACAGCGAAACATAAATTTCACTCAACCAACTAAATATTACTTTAATTGAATTTTAGCTACTGTTTATGTACGACTTAATACGAATATGGAGGACTTTTGAGTGGAAAGAAATGAAGATTTTGGGCAGCCCTTTTATGGTTCGGCATCTCTTTAAATAGAGGAAGCTCTCATTCTGTTGGCTTTGAGGACACTCCATTTGCGCTTTAAGCATCGTAATTTAAAGTAGATTTAGAAAGACGAGGAAGACATATGATGCGCCAAAGCAAAGCTGGAGAAATCTCATCTCTCTCTCTCTCTCTCTCTCTCTCTCTCTCTCTCTCTCTCTCTCCTCTTCTCTCATTTCCTGATTTCCTGTAATACTGTAATCTTCCTCAAATAGAAATATTATGTAATTAAAAAGACCTTATGCATACTGGACCCATAAAACTAAAGCGTTGCTATAGATTCAGGATGTATGATTGTGTATAAGTAAACATACATACATACAATATACATGTAAATGCATATATTACACATAACTGATAATCGCATATTGTGAATTAATTCGTATTTGAATTGCATATTAACTTGATTATTGCGTTATGTTCAAATTTGTACCTGAATTTAATTTTAGTTTTATCTTTATACACGCAATAGAATTTTTTTTATTTAGGCAGAGATTAAAATAGACTTTCCATGTAACAAACCAAAAATACCGGAGCTCGGGTCTATATGAATTTCACAATAATTGATTAAATGTACGGTATGCATAATTCTAATGTACAAAACAAACCAAAGGTGTATAAAATTCATAAAACTTAACTTGTTCCTTTCGTATTTCTGTCGATAGTGCGTGCGCAGTGTTTAAAATTTATATGGATTTCCTTCCAGTTATTTATTATATTTGCGAGGATTTTAAGTTGGATTTCCACGCGATGTATTGCGCGGTGGGTCTGTGGAACAGCTTCTTTCTCGTCGTTTACGCCCTTTTCGACGTATCTAGACTAATGCGATGGTCTACAAGGTCTACGGAAGAGATTTTCGCCCTTTTCATCTCCATCGCCTTCTGTAACGATGCCTTCAATGATGTTAGAAAAAGTTAGTAAAATGAGATGTTAGTTACGGTGTTGAAGGAGTGGTCTTAGTGTTAATTCCCACTCTTAATTGTTTATTTACGGTTTATGTATTAATAGTATCTGTGAACATATATTTATCCCTTTTTATTTAGATTCTGTATCTAATCTTAAATTTAATAGATTTATTATATATATATATATATAATATATATATATATATATATATATATATATATATATATATATATATCGGTCTTTATAAAACACGAATGACAAGGAATTTTCCGTTCAGGTTTTGATGCCAATTATTATAACGAGGCGTGCCAAAACGAAAACCAAACCCTTTTCAACCAATCCCAAAGTCAATACGTAGCGTACAACGTGCTGGGAGGGAACGCTTCTGTTTCTAACCAAACCTTCGCCAACTATTTATCAAATGGATCTTCTAACGCGACTCTCATCCTCGCCGAAGCCTCGGATTGCACGAGGGAGAATTCCATTCTGTACCTCCTCCTAATGTTCGGTACACTTTGGCTCGGAGTTATGCTTTATAACTTTAATAAAACGTGAGTACTGAAACAATTGAATTGTTTAAACTACTTCGTAAAAGCTAAGGTCATATGACGGAGACAGCATTTCGTGGGATCCGAACCCCTACCTCACCAAGGAAGATCCAGAGAGGCACGTTAATTCCTGAAATCCGAAGTCCGAGCCGAGACTCGAAGTTAGGACCTTTAGACCTTCATGCTCTGTACCGCCGTCAGTAAAGCCAGGCTACCGTGGTGGGTTACTGATGGCAATCCTTTCTCAACAAAACTTGAGTGCATTAATACGTACATAAATAGTGAGCTCTGTATGAAATGATATACAAATCCCCCATAAAATTAATACAAAATTTTAGCTTTTAATGAAATAAAATCGGTATTTGTGAGTTTCCAAGATTTTCTTTTTAATGTCCACCTGAAGGAATTTAGTTCTAAAAATTATCCTTGCACTGGAAATACTTTACAGCTAAACTATTATTTTCAATTATTTAACAGTTATTTCGCGCATATTTCAAGGAACTTTTATAATATCATATGTAACTATAAATTTATTATAAGAAACTTGAAAAAGTTTCAGAAATTAAAATTGGTAGTTTTTTATTTTTGTTATTTTGTTTGTACGAGATTTGAAACAATGATTTCATTTTCCTTCATTCCCCACTAGTTTTCCCTATTATGCTTTCAATTACAGCTATTACTAATCATTAAATTTATTTGGAAAACTTTTAAGTAACTAAATCCGTCTTTAACTCTTTACTGACTAAATATTTCGTAGGGTTAAGGTATGAATGCGTGTATTTGAAAGGTTGTAAATTTTTCCTTTTGGGCAGTAAAGGGTTAAATATTGTATAAAATATCTTAGTGTAATAAACATATCATTAGCTAAGATTAAGGTTATTATCAGAATGTAATGAAATATTAGTTGCATTTCCCTTAGATTTATAGTCTTTGCCTGTTTGTAGCCGTCTGTTTTCTCTGTTCAAGATGTTTACTCAGAAATAATCTACAATTTACAGTTCTTATTTTATTAGTAATATACAGATATATCAAATATCTAATAATAAAAAAGGGGGATCATTAAATTTACCTATCGGCCATGTTTTCAGACCGTATCTGAATGCAAACAAGAGAGAGGCTCTGGCCGACTATGCTTTGCCTGTAGCTGTGATAGTTCTCTCTTTCATCGGTTCTTACATCTTCCGAGCTGTCAAATGTAAGTAAATAATTGCCCTTAGAGTGAAGTAAGTGACATTGGTTTTACTTTGCAAATGTCTCACTTTTCCTTTTGTTACGTGCGATTAAAAATCGGCTCTTCTATAGTTACAGTTACGTACAAGCATATAGAGGCGGTGTATTTTAGTTGTGTTTTAGAGGCATCATTAGGTTGTTAGGTTATAAAGTTTTATTTGTTTTGCTTGTCCCTATTAGTCTCCAAACTACTACATATATCTGAATGTTTGTTTAGAACATAATTTACTTAAGTTGTGCATTCACGAGTAACTTTTAAATATTTTTAGTAATGGATTTTCTCTTTTTAATTACAAAGTAAAGTTACGCTTATCACAAGCTGATTCAAACGTATTTTTCAATAGTGTACACACATTCCTCCATCAGAGATACATTGTTTCTCGCATACAGTTTATATTTATATATGTTCTATTTCAAACATGAAATCAAGTATATTCCTGTACTAAACCTTACTTAGAGTTAAGTATAACAAAGCAGATGTTTGTTGTTACATATAAATATACATCATTTTGAAGTGCTTTTATAATATGCTAGTTAATTTCCTCTTTGCACCGTAATAATTTTGGAAATGTAGCCGTTAGTTATATCACATCAGCTGCTTTTATATAATTTATCATTTTGCATCTAATTTTATTTTATTTTAGTTCACCTTTTATTTTTTTACCTTTATTTTGAAGTAACGACAAAAATTGTTCTGATCAAATTTTATCCTTTTTTTTTCCAGTGAAAAATAAAAGTAAGTGACTGTAAACTGAAGAGACTCCCCATATCTCTCTCTCTCTCTCTCTCTCTCTCTCTCTCTCTCTCTCTCTCTCTCTCTCTTTTAGAAGAATACTTTGTTCCCCTAAATCACTTTTTCTTTATACTATGATCAGGTACTTTTATCTGTCCCTTTGTCGCCCCTACATTTTTACCTAAATTTGTACTATATTTACTAACTTTCTGTGCCTTTGTCCCATACTCTCTTTTTTTTTACTTCTCTTTTCTGTCCCGATTTTCATGTCAATGAAGTAATTTATGTTTCATATTTTAACCAGAATCAGTTATTGACACGGATAGTTTTTAAGCCTTTCTTCGTTTTATCTTACTTCTTTCACATTGTATTCTGACCTTCTCCCTCGAATCTAATCTCTGTGGGCAAAAGTAAAGTATCATTTCATTTCCCAAATGAAACTGCTTTCTTTTTATCAAAAATAATTTTCCTCTCAGCAACAGTAGTTTTCAAGCTTAGTAATTTCCAGGTTTTGTTTGCATTTCATACTTCAATTTAGGCTAGTTTTCAGATGTCTTAAAACTTTCTTTATGTAAATTTGATCTCAATGAATTACTGATTTCCTCCTTTACGTCAACAGTATAAAGGAACGAAAATTAAAATCCCCTCGTTATTTACAGAGACAAATTGTATTGATTGAATTTAAAACTAAACAAATTATTAATGTGGGCACATAATCTCAAATCATTTAAAAAAAAATTATTCCACTGTTTGCCCTGTTTACCTTCTTGATTTGCTTTTTTGCTCGGTATCTTCATATTTTTTATTAGTTCATTAACAGAAGTAATTGAAAGGCTTTAAATTAATTTAGAAGTGAAAAGTCTCGTATCTTTCATTTTCTTTTATTTCCTGTTATATTTCTGACTCAACATTTTCTTGCTTTGGATGTACAACAGCAGAAAGGTTAGTAAAAAATCAATGCGAGTAGATTTAATGTTTTGCAAACTTGTTACTCCTGTCTATTGAAAAAGGTTTGTATGTTTTCTTGGTTTTAACATAAAGTAACTGTTTTTTAATAAGTTTGGCTTAAAAGAATATCGAAATTAGCCTTTATTAGTAGCATTTAATGATAAAACAACGTTTCAAAATAATTGTTGAGACTTTATACATATATATTTTTCCATTTTTAAACTGAAATAAAATCACAACATAAATTTTCAGAACTTAACTTTTCCTAACTGTATCTAAATGATTTCAGTGGAGCACTTTCGGTATGATAACACCTACAGTGTGTTTCTGTTCGCTCCTCTTCAATCACTTCCTGTCCCAGCTGTTTTCGCTACGATGGGTCTCGGATTTTCTCTCTCTATGCTCTTCTTCATGGACCAAAATATTGGCTCTGCTATGGTCAACAATCCATGTAACAAGTAAGTAAATGTAAAAGTATTATTTAATAAATTAAAGTACTTTTCCAACTTTTTTCTTTCACCTTTTATCTTGACCTCAGATAATATGAAGTCGAGCTTTTTAATGCACTATTCACAATGTGGAAAAAATACCACCAAAAAAAATTTGTAATTTTTGCTTGTTAGCCGAAATGTTCCCCCTACTCCCTTCCCAGGATAAAAAAATTATTTCGAACGGAAAGACCAAAATTAATACTGTAATTAAAGGGTTTGGGTGAATTTTATATTTTTCGGCGAACTTTTTTCCGCAAACGTACATGAATGTCACCGTACTGTTATTAACAGTATTAATAATATAATTGGTATTGATTTTAAATACTCCTCGACTGATGTTACTTACTTTTGGCAAAATATATAACACCTGACGAAGATTGCATACCTTTTTAAAGATCAATAATGAAGAATGTCAATCTTTGCCATTTTATTAATGCTCTTTCCAGCGTTAAACTTTTTCACACTATTTTGAATCATAGTGAGATAAAAACTTGCACCAGTAAAGATATTTACTGTAGTTACAACAGCGAAATATATCGTTAAATAATTGCGAACCAATCCAAATGATTAATATCATTCCAGTAATTTCATGACTAGAAAAATAAGGGATCACCTGAGGATTGGGGGCCTTGATCTTCAGGTGGCAAAATTTATTTTATTTTTAGGTTAAGGTTACACCGATAGGAGTCGTAGTGGTTATGTTAGTTCCCTCTATCATCATTGGGTAAAACTGATCTGGGATCACCTGAAGATCTTCCCCCCCAGCCCCATCCACCTGAAGATATTCCAACCCCGGTCCGCTCCACCTGGAGATACTCCCCCCAGTTTTGACAAATAAAACAAACAATTCATTTAATGGGATATAATGCCCGGTTAGGTCAACTGTATGCCCTTGACGATTGGTTAGGTTAAGTTGTGATATTTTCGTTAAAACTAACGAAAATATCACGACTTAACCTAACCAATTATCAAGGGCGTACAGTTTACCTAACCGAGCATTCACTTAACCTAACCGGGCATATACTGTGTATATATATGGATCACCTGAAGATTATACCCCCCCAGCCCGATCCACCTTTGTTTCTCATAAATTGTTTTTTTTATCACAATAAATTTGTTCTGATCTTATTTTTATTTTCCTTTAATTTGGGGGCCCTGATCTTCAGGTGGGAAAACGTGGGGGCCTTGATCTTCAGGCGATCCAAAATAAGCATGATTACAAGTATAATCATGACATGGTTGAATTAATCATTCGAAGTGGTTTACAAATAATTAACCATGTATTTGGTGGTTCTTGTAAATTTTTTTCGCGTACTTAGTCACGATGTATTATTTAGAAAATAAGCTAACCTCATTCACAATGGACACAGAGAATTTTAGGTGTTAGTTGTGTGTTTGGGGTGGGGTTGCAAAGTTTTTAAAATGCGTCAAAAAGTTGTCCAATCAATCAAGTTTCTGAATGATCAGTAACATTACATCGCACATGATAAATCTTTTAATTAATTGGTTAGTGTAGGGATATGAATGTAAGGAAAATGAATCTGACGACAGTTCGATATAGAGGGGAAACTAATAAGCGGCAAAATAGCTTTGTGATAGCAGTTCGTCTGAATCGTTATTAAGAGTGATGATATTACGGGCTTAAAACACTTAACTCAAAATAAACTTAAAATTTTCAGATTAAAGAAAGGCCCCGCGTACCATTTAGATCTATTCGTGGTCGCTCTCATGAATGGATTCTTGTCTATATTTGGCCTTCCATGGATGCACGCGTGTCTACCCCATTCTCCTCTTCATGTCCGGTCACTCGCAGACGTCGAAGAAAGAGTTGACCAAGGTCATGTCTATGAAATGTAAGTAGGTGTAAGACATTATCAGAAACATCAGTGTAGCCTCCAACCTATACAGTTTCTGTGTGGACGAAATAAATGTTTTGTTTCATTCGAAATTTCCGCTTTTTCAGTAACTTTTAAATTTTCACTTATTTTTATAATTTCCATGAAATTTCGCGGCACCCTGATTTGAAAACAGAGTTAAACGGACATTTGAAATAGAATAGTTTCAGTTCTGAAACTCTTTTTAAAGATTTTTTTTCCAAACCTAGATTAAATGAAGTAGCATATTGGATTCTCATTAAAGTTCCATATGCCATTCTTATATTTGGGGTTCAGGTACTATGTAAATATCATGTGTAAGTTGTAAATCAATCCATATACGAATCGGGCCATTTGACAATGCTTTACACCATTCCCTCTTTCAGTATTGTTAAGGTGCGAGAAACGAGGTTGACGGGTCTCTTCTCCAATATCCTGATAGGCCTCTCTATTTTCCTCTTACCATATCCACTCGCCTATATTCCAACGGCGGTGCTTGACGGCCTTTTTCTATATATGGCCGTCACTGCACTCAATGGCAACCAAATGTTCGAGCGAATAACACTCTTATTTATGGAGCAGGTAAGATCATATTTTCTTAACCCTCAACCACTATCTTAATTTCTTGGTCACACAAAATTTAAATGAGTGGGGTCCTTCCTGACCCCACGATAGTGGTTGAGGGTTAAAAATGAATTAGAAGATCGTTTTCAGTAGCGAAAACACTTTTCCTCCACATTTGCGAGTTAGTGGTGTCAAGACTTGCATGTAATATATATATATATATATATATATATATGTGTGTGTGTGTGTGTGTGTTACAGTCAATGTCTAAAATCAGGGAATTTGTAAATTGACTGAAATTTTAGGCAATGTGTCAAATTGATGATACACACAAAACCTAACCTAACCTAATCTAATGAATTTTTAGGCAGCATATTGGGAAATACCAATGGGCATGCGTATGCAGCATTACCAGAAAGGTTAAGTTAGGTTTTGTATCATCAATTTGACACATTGCCTAAAATTTCAGTCAATTTACATATTGCCTGATTTTAGACATTAACTATAACATATATATATATATATATGTGGAGAAAAGTTATTTGTAACTGAGCACATTAAAAAACGATAGTCACGTGATCTCAAACAAAAGTTCTTACTTTCACTTATCGCAGGCGGCATACCCACCAAACCATTATATTAGGAGAGTTCCACAGAGAAACATCCACAAATTTACAGGTCTTCAAGTGCTGCAGCTCGTTGTCATGTGTTCTTTTGGCTTTTCTCCTTGGCCTTACATGAAAATGATGTTTCCTGTCCTACTACTTCTATTACTTCCAATAAGGTAAACAGTGCTAAAATAAAAGTATCATAACCAATGTTCATTCACTGAATGTTCGTTGATTTGAAGGCAAGTTTACATTCGATTCAACTACACAACCGGCTCCATGATGGAGAATTAAATATATAGTCTCTTTATTCATCCTTAATCACTGAATTTACAGTCAAAAGGATCAATAAATTGACAGTAATGAACGACTTTTAATCAGTTGAAAATGTTAAATCACCAATACTGTTCGTTTCTTCTTGCAGACACCGACTGGTTCCGTTATTAATAGAAGGCAAATACTTGGCTGCACTGGACGGCCAGCACCAATAAACGTTTGGGTCGTGTATAGTAATGACTTCCTTCGTTTATTTCGGAGGGGTTCGAACAGGATAACGTCACAACTGAGATGGAGGCATTCTCCACTACAATCATTTTTGTTAGTTGCTAATTATTAGCTAAAGATTTATGGTGTAGCTCAATAGTGGATTAAACTGTTTGTACACACATTGTAGTGTTGTTACTGAGCAGTTGAAGTCGGGAGAAAAGGGAGGAAACAGAACATTAATACTTAAAGTTATAATAATGACCCCTTCTTCCATTCCTTTGATATATATATATATATATATATTTTCTTTTAGAAATCTTGGATGTCCTACTTAGTTTTGTTTGTTTATTAGAAAGTTTTGGGAAAAGGCTGTACGTTGTACACATGTGAAATTCTGTCAATTCGCATTTTTTATTTCTGATCCACGTCATATTCTGTGTCAAATTATAAAGGTTTTGGTGCTAATGAAAATCGGTAAAGAAATTCAATGTTCGCGAGCAACAATTGTGTGTGGATTTCAGTTCTATAAATAAATCAAACTTCCTCAGGGATATATGTTTAGCATCATCTTTGTTAATGGAAATATTCTCTGTCCTTATCTACATAGGTAATTTCATTTTATACACTAAGAATACTTAAATATATTTCAAGGTGAAACTTTCAAACGTGGTTCTCTTTTCTCCCTTATCCGATGACGTTGTTGAAGGGATTATTATCCCATACAATAAATGTGTGTGTACAAACTGGTTCTGTATTATTCAAGATTTTAGTTTATTAGCTAGTGTTAAACTATATCATAGATAAACTAATTTTAGAATATCATACAGTATATTTGATATATAGAATCTAGTTTTGTGATTATAATTGTAAGCTTTATTAAAATATAGCCACTGACGATGTAAGTAGACTCGTATGCATGCGTGAGTCGGGTCGGCTTCACTTATTAAAAGGGAGGCGCGTATCTTGTGCATTTTTACGCGGGCCGTGTGATTGATTCTAAAGTGATCTGAGCGCTTCGTAGATTAAGATGCCTGCATTCCCTTGGCAAACAGCGAGATTAAGAGTACCTGCACTCCTAAGAGTAAAAAAATGAGTACCTTAAAGAATGCAGACTGTTGTAAAGCTTTTCCAAGGTGAAATTCGTGGTTCATTGCTATGTTATTGTACTTTAAATAATAGAGAATTTAAACAGTAAACATTGTTAAATTTGTTTTATTATATATATATTATAATAAAATATATATATATATATTATATATTATATATATATTATATATATATATATATATTGATAGTTGTTATCAGTTTCCCATTATGAAAACTTTTTTACATACTCAAACTATTGTAACTATTCAATCATAAGTCCTGAGGTCACTATAAGAACAGCTCCTAAAATAAAAGGAGAAATAAACTTGAAGCACAAAGTTCACAATTTCCTTCTTCCAGAACGGTTGCGGGAAATTCTGTATAATGTTGTAAGAGTGAATAACGAAAGCAGAACAGGAATACTTGTGACATTTCATTTCAACAAAATTAACGAAACTGATTTCACAATAACAAAATTTAATACTAACGTTAGTAGTGACGTTAACCTCCAAATAGTAAATTTATGATAGAATGTTATGATTGAAGATAAATCTATTCATGAAGTACAAAAGAATTACTGAGGGGAAAATACGGGATGGATTTATATACTTTATTTTAATATGTATATCGATTCTAAGTGAAAATTCAATGTATAAAACTCGGGACAAAATGACTAAGGAATCATTTTCCCTAAATACAAATAAAACATTCGGGCTGGTTCCCGAGCTCCTTTTCTTCAGACTATTTATGAAATGTAAATCGGAAATCGTAAAAAAACGCTAAAAAGACTCCTGCGTAAGTAACCTTATAAAAATAGGCTAACCAAATTGGGATATCTTCTTTTACTAAATAAGCAATACAATTAGGCCTTCGAAATTCCAAATCACTTTATAGAGTATTATTACATCCATGGAAACAAGACAAAGCTTTTCGTTGATCAAAATCTAATTGAAAACTATTGTTGAAATTGACTATTACAAATTTACGACTAACTCGTTAATAAATGAAATATTTATATATGGTTTAAATTTAACATTATTTTTCTCTAAAAATAACGATCTTAATTTAAGGAAATACTATTCGACTGTAGCTCAAGTAGGTATATATTATTATTATTATTATAATAATAATAATAATGATCAAAATATTATCTGAAAACTATATGATGTTACCCGTTTTGTCTCTGTATCATATTATCATATGTGTCATTCACAAATGATATTCGACATGCTAAAAAAAAAAGGTAGGTAGAAACCCACTTGAGTATAATGAGTTATCTTTTTATTAATAAAGTGGCATTTAATTACAAAAACTGTTTGTAAAACACAATAAAAAGGAACGACAACGGTACTCATTACAAACAATAAAATAAAATTAATCTGTGATTCTACCTTCCTTTTCTAATTCATCTCGAAGCAAAAGAAAAAACATTTTCACTTTTAATCTGCACAAATTGGATAAAATTGCAGTAAAATCCTTTAAAAGGCATAATATACAATGTGTGTGTGTGTGTGAGGATGCACGCATACTGATTAATAGTACGCGATTCTATTAAATGTATGAAGTACGGAGCGCCTACTTTTTAAATTTAAAATTCGCTAATGAAAATTACTCGAAATAATATTTCGTGTAAATATTAACTACATCCTTTTTTATGTCTTGTTTTGGTACTCTTATGGAACGTGAGCAAATGCTTATTTATTTTCATTTGTAACTACATATTTCTTTGAACAAAGATCTAGCGGAGAATTCAGTCATTATATACACGCATCTCGTACGCTCTGAATTCCCGCTACAGTCACAATACTTTCAGGGATCATTATTTTTAAAAAAGTTTTAAGTTTCGACTAAATTCCCAATTTTCGTTCTAAAGAGATCTTAAGATTAAAGACTGCGTACCTTTTTGACTTTTTAAAATTTAAATTAAATCTGTAGTTTTATATCTCTGATTTTCGGCTAACACGTTAATGGTTCTATTTTACGTTCCCGTTCCATCACCCTCTCCTCTCGTTAAACATTTAAAACTTACCAACTCCAACTCGTAATCTCGAAAAAAAAAATAGCTTCCACAGACCATAACTCCAAAGGAATTCAGTGACAGGATTAGTTAAGAACTAAAAGTAGGTACTGACAAGACAAGTAGAAGTGTAAAGGACTTAAATTCGATTATGACTTCTTATAAGGTATATATTGTTCCCGTGTCTAGATTTCTATAACTGATTCAGTAGTCGGTAAAATTCAGTTGATATTGGTCAAAAGCAAATCCTAGAAACTTCATGAACTCCGATTTACCTTTAATGAGTTCCTCCGTTTTCAATAGTGTTTAGGTAAGAAGCTTTTTTAAAGAGGTTACTATGCGTCGGGGTTACGATGCTAAGAGCTTAAAATTTCTTATGTGGCAAGTTTTCCTTACCGATATCTCCTAAAGTAATCTTATTTAAGTATTGAAACCCGTAAACTTTAATTGTTCGTTTAAATCAGAATTTATGTTAACTTTGAAAAAAGCCTCACGATTCTTCTTAAGCAAGTAGAATCAATATTGTTGACAAAATTTATTGTTTTTATGTACAAAGTGTGAAATAAAATTTTTCACAAATAAGTTTATTTTTTACCCTTACATACAAAAATACATAAATATTACAACTTTGTATTCGGTTATAATTTATGGGCAGACATTCAATACAAGCATTCACAAAAGGTATGTGAAAAACCTTCGTCAGACTCGGGTTTCTATAATCTTCTCAAAAATGTTTGGCAGTCTCAAGATCCTTATAAAAATTCACTAAGGCAGTTACAAATTGGCAAAAATTACATCAACCTTTTTATCAAAGTATCATTAATCGCCTACAATGGAAAGTAATTTTAAAAACCTTTCTAATTAATGAGACGAGTTGACTATGCCGTTAAAAGATGGGATATACACGCTTAAATTGGTGGTTGTTTTCTATTCGAAAGGGATAACTACTTCGAATCGCGGTAGCATGCAACATACTGTCTCAAAGTTATTTCTCCTTAAGAAATCTAAAACCTTAAGGAAGTGAGCGGCAACTAGATTCAAACTTTTCGCACTGAGAGCTACTTAATTTATTAAGAACAATACAATTTATAAAAAAAATGTGGCTCAGATACAGGCCCAAATACGGTACAATATTTTTCAGAGGAATAAAATGTGATGATAAAAGCGCTCTTTTGAAACATTAACTTATTTTATTATCATAAAACATGCCATTCAATTATGAATTGCTTTTCTAGAACTGAATTTAATAAAATTAGAGTTTGGAGAAAAAATAATGCGGACATAGGTGAGTCAAGCCAGCGGTCCGCCAGTTGCCGACCACTACCCTTTTCCATGAATCCTTATTCACATATCTACTCGTAATTTACCAAATCAAAAAATTTTCAAACACACACACACGTGTTAATAAAGCATTTAAAAGTAGTTTAATCTTTATTCTAACTCTACGATACTATGACCTTGGCTTTTAACAGATATTATTCAACACCGTTCAATGAACCGTCATGTGCTCTATTTATTTATGTATTAAACCAAAATTTACCACAAAAGTTTGGGAAATGGCACAGCTTGATTAAATAAAGACAAATACTGCAATCACAAGTAAAACAGAGTGAAATAACTGCAATTAATAAAATACAAATAACAATACAAGTAAAACTTGCTAAACTGCAGAAATAAAATCGAAGCTAAAACTACTTTTAGCGATTAAATGCCAACTTCAGTCTGCAATTTCCAAGAACTGGAATCATATGACGTTGGCAAATGACATAATGTATTTTGAACACATTCAACACAAGAGTAGCTACACATTTTATGGTTATCATAAAAAACGGATGACAAAATAACGAGATTTCCAAAAACAAAAATAATCTCTGATATTACAACCAAGTAAAGAACAGATTTTTCTTTGTATATTCTAATAGCATAAAGTTTCTAAAATTATAATTGTTTAATCTACAGGGTGATTCAAAAGTCAGGTTACATAGGGCTTTTCTGTTTCTTTGCAGGTAAATGAGTTATGAGATGTTATCGAAGGAGGAGCGCATTGATGTGATATTCCTAGCTGGCTACACGAGTGCATTGCCGTTAACGGTGGCCATATCGAACATGTGATGTGACTATTCCCCTGTATCATTACATAATACAGTATATCCCTATGTAACCTGACTTTTGAATCACCCTGTATAACGGTCTTTGAATAAGTGATGTCTGAATGAACCTCTCGGTTAATGTATTTCTGATTTTCCTTATAGTGAGATGTCTAGTACACTTTTTCGAGAAATAATTCCTTATACATATATGGCAACCTTAATTAATTAAATTATACAAGTACACAAGAGCGTAGCGAGGAAAGTTGGGGCCTCTGAGGGATCAAGCCCCTTTCCGAATTTTCTCTTACACAGTTTTAATAAATTCTTAAATATTCCATTATATATGATATAAATAAATTTACAGTAAATATAAAGTAACCTTGGTTAACTTTGGTTTTGGTTCCGCCCAAATTCTGACGAAGCTAAAGCTCGTGCTCCACCTATAGCTTAGCGTAGAATTCGAACCACGACCCACAACGGGTAGTCAGAAATTAAAAAGTCCTCGCCCAGACTCGATCTCATGACCCTGCTCAGCAGCCCAGCTGCTTAACCACTAGGATACCCAGAGTACCCATTTATCTACCAACCAATTTTATTGAACGGAAGGATGAACAGTTGGGCTTGCTGCGCGCCGCCGACTGCCGTCACCGAGAATCGAACCCGGAGCCCGGTGGATTTGTAGTTAGCGATGCTAACCACTACACCACCGAGCTGCATTAAGTATCAGCAGCAAACTGTGACTCCATCTGGGACCTTTCCATCACATCTATACACGAAAACTGAGTATTTTATAAATAATTCCTGCAACAAAGTCTCACCTACTCTCCTGAGTTACGCCCTTCAAACGAAAAGGTATGGCTACCTTTCTTACAGTTTTAAATTTGGGAAATATTTATCCCGAGCGAGTCTTTCGTCGGGGTACTCTGCCGCTAGCTCGTAATTGGCAACATAATGATGACCATTAAATTCATCAAAATACTTGCCAATTTCTTCATGAGGAACCAAAACTGGCTCTGTAAGGAGAAGGTTTTCTTGCGCCGCGTACCGTTGTGATCCATCGCTTACTAAGACGTTATAAAAGGGTTGGTCGTCTTTGTACTTAAGGGTGTGAATGTTCGCCTGATATTTCCAGTCTGACGACATCATGCACTTCTGTGAAGAGTAAGAGCAATGTTTATTGCCATGAAAGATTGTCATCATTAACTCATATTTAGCAAAACTGTATTACTTAAAATTATAAGTTCTTACTGCAAAATTTTGTTCTTTTATTTTATCTGTAGTCTATAGTTTGAACAATAAGGAATTTGAATTTGAACTTTGGTATTATTATTATTATTATTATTATTATTATTATTATATCTACTAGCAGGATTACCTGGCTTCGCTCGGGTTCAGTATATATCAAATTACCTTGACTGTCTTTGATCAGAATTAAATTTAGTCTAAAAAAATGGTAACTATAAATTGAAAACAAACTATAACGTAAAGATAGGTTAAGTAAGGAAAGCAGTCTTGAAAATTATCTTTATTTTTCAATAAATGGTTCGAAAGTATAAATAAAGTGCATAGATAATTGATATTTAGTGAATTAGCACCAAGTAGTGATCTTTTAGATGTTAATGAAAGTTGCATGAAATGAGAAATCGAGAACAATACAATTATTGTTACTGTAAATGTTTGAGAAAAATACATTGAATCAAATATCTATACCATATAATCAATGACATGTTATCGCTGCAGTGCTTCGGGATAGACTATGTTGACTGTTTTCCTATCAGCACCCAAAATGAAAAGATTTTTACTGTCACAAACTCTTGAGTATCCAACATAAAGCTGGCCATGAGAAAAACATGGTTTCTGTGGGTTGAGGCCAACTACCTTAAGCGACTGGCCTGAGCTTTGGTGATGCTCATGGCAAAACTTAGTCATATTGGGAACTGGAGGCGCTTGAATTGAAATGGCAAGTCCGATGGAATGATTGGAATTCGTGGAATGAAGACATCTTTTCCTGCTGCATGTCCAGTCATTATTGTGGCCTCAATGACATGCGCCCACAGCTTCTTTACAGCCAACCACGTTGCAAAGCAAGGGTTCTGCAGGAGTGTAAGCTCATTGTCTGGGATGAATGCACCATGTCTCATAAAGCTGTGCTTGAAGCTGTGGACCGGACCCCGAAAGATCTTCGACGTACTGACAAACTAATGGGAGGTGTCACTATGGTCTTGGCTGGTGACTTTCGCCAAACACTCCCAGTCATTCCACATGGAACCAAAGCAGATGAACTACAAGCGTGCATCAAGGCTTCATATATCTGGAACAACATTCACCGACTGACCCTAGCAACCACATGCGAGTGCATTTGACGGGTGATGCCTCTGCTGGAAATTCTGCAGGAAGGTTACTTCAGTTGGGAAATGGCAAAATGGTTTCTGAGAACATGCATGGAATGGTATCAGTCGAAAACATTGGTCAAGCAGTCACAACACTTCAAGAACTCAAAGATTCAGTTTTCCCAAATATTATTTCTCATTTCAGGAATCACAAGTGGCTTTCTGAAAGTGCCATCCTTGCACCAAAGAATGCTGCAGTTGATGCCATAAACAGAGGGCTACTCCTACAGAGTAGTGAGATGGTGAGATGCACCAATACAAGTCAGTTGACTGTTCCAAACACCAATGATGCTGTCAATTATCCAACAGAATTTCTCAATTCTCTGGAGCCACCAGGTGTGCCACCACACAATATACAGCTCAAGATTGGTGCACCTATCATTCTTCTCAGGAATATGGACCCACCAAAACCTTGTAATGCAACGCGGTTGGCTGTAAAGAAGCTGTGGGCGCATGTCATTGAGGCCACAATAATGACTGGACATGCAGCAGGAAAAGATGTCTTCATTCCACGAATTTCAATCATTCCATCGGACTTGCCATTTCAATTCAAGCGCCTCCAGTTCCCAATATGACTAAGTTTTGCCATGAGCATCACCAAAGCTCAGGCCAGTCGCTTAAGGTAGTTGGCCTCAACCTACAAAAACCATGTTTTTCTCATGGCCAGCTTTATGTTGGGTGCTCAAGAGTTTGTGACAGTAAAAATCTTTTCATTTTGGGTGCTGATGGGAAAACAATCAACATAGTCTATCCCGAAGCACTACAGCGATAACATGTCATTGATTATATGGTATAGATATTTGATTTAATGTATTTTTCTCAAACATTTACAGTAACAATAATTGTATTGTTCTCGATTTCTCATTTCATACAACTTTCATTAACATCTAAAAGATCACTACTTGGTGCTAATTCACTAAATATCAATTATTTATGCACTTTACAAAACTACAACAAATGGAAAACAGAAAGCATAAAAGACAATTCTTTAAAGATAAACAAAAGAGTTTTGTCCAGGAAATGCAGTTGAATCCTTGTGATATTGGTGAGACCAGTTCTGAAAGTGAAAAAGGTAATCAAAATGAAGATTTCGAATTGAGCGAGTACGAGTTAGATCCAGAAGATAGCACTTCTCAAAATCGACACCAATATCCAGAATTATGCAAGGCAGTTGATCGATGCAGAATAAGCAACCGTGATGCTTGTTTAATTGCTAATGCTGTCTTAAAAAATCTTAATCTATTATCTGAAAATACTACGATTGATCCCAGTAAACTACGTCATCAAAGAACCTTGTGGAGAAGCATAGAAAGAAAGAAGCATGAAAAACAGAATAAAGGCATAGTTTGCCTTGGATTTGATGAAAAAATTGATAAAACTCTTTCAAAAGTGGGAGAATGCCAGCGGACCTTGAATGAAGACTACTATGTGTTAGTTTAATTTCCAGAAAACGAATATATTGACCATGTTGCTTCTGAAAGTGGAAGGGCAAGTGATATTGGTAAAGAAATTATATCAGTAATTACTGACACCAACTCTGCATCGACTTTAAAAGCAGTAGTTTGTGATGCAACTAATATAAATACAGGTAAATCAAATGGAGTAATTAGAAAACTAGAGGTGACATTGGGAAGACCATTACAATGGTTTATTTGCTTACTTCACACTAATGAGCTTCCCTTGAGAAAATACCTGGAAGTTCTTGATGGGCAAACGACAGGACCTAGAAGCAGGGGCATGTTAAGGACAGGGCACTTAGGGTACGTGCCCTGGGCCCCGCGCTTTAATGGGTCCCGCACTCTAGAGAAGACACTCTGCTTATTATATAAAATTATATCAGATTTTGTGTCATTAGATGTAGGTTTTTGGAAAGTGGAAACACATCAAGAAAAAACTGAAAATGGTTGGAAAATAACATTATTATTGCAATTTTATTTTTACATATAGGTAATAGCTAATCCTGCTAATGAATTGCTGTTTTTACACTTTACACCGATTTCCTCCATGTTTTTTTTTTATTTTCCTTATTTGATTATCCTTTCAAGTTTCAACACTATTTCTTACGTATAACGTAGAGTATTATTACCTTTCGTATATTTACATTGGCGCAGAATTTTCCTAACAAGTTAACTGCCATTTGGAACTGCCATTTGGCAACTCCGAGTCTCGCCCGTAGCACCAAAGAGAGGTAGGCCTAAAGATGCCGAATGCTTCTAGCGTTCAGTTTTTGATTTGTGTGTGTGTGTGTGTGTGTTTTCTTTTGAATGACAACATAAAAAACTTGATACATATGGTACCATCCACATACGTTGGGTGCTTTTAAGATGGCAAGATCGCCTTTCGTCTTTGTTTTGCTATGTTTGTTAAAAAAAGGTTGATTTTTTTAACTTAACTGTAAGTGTTACAATTTTCAGGACATTATTGTCGTCAAACTGTCAAATGTAAAATTATTTTGCAATAAGTCGCTAATTATTTCAATTGTTTGGTACAAGAAACCTTGCATTTATTCATATTACCAACTATTTCTTATATTCTGCCATGTTATTGTAACTAAAATATATATACTATTAGTATAATTTTTACAATTTTTTTCACATATTTTTCATATTGTCGACCTTATTTTTTGTAAGGAGGAGATATTTAAAACAGCTGAGTCCACCACACTGTATGCCATGATTAACCCTGTAAATTGTAGTATGTATTTTATTCAAATATTGTTATGGTTTCCATGTATATTCACGGAACCAATGGGCCCCGCGGTAGCTAAACACGCCCCTGTCTAGAAGTTCACAGGGCAAAATCGGCAAGGATCTGAACTTTGATCCAAAGAACAGACCAATTGCAAAATTTACACCTCTCGCTGGAAAAGTGATGGACTTACCAGAATTGCTAGCAAATCTCAGCAGTGACCAGCAATACCTCCATAAGGCGTGTTCGTCAATTCAAAACGGTCATGATAGAGGTCCAACTATCAAATTGTTAGAAACTGCTCAACCTGCGTCTCAATAATGCACGGTGGCTGACAAAAGCAAATCGTCTCTTACGTTATTACATGTCGCACGAAAAACCATCAGAGATACTTCAAAGGACGGCTCATTTTATACTGAACTTCTATGCTCCTGCATGGTTCTATGTCAAAGCAAACTGGTCTTGCCAGGATGGGGCCAAAAACTTTTTCGTCATGATTGAGCTCTATCAAAAACTACATACAACTGACCAAGACATTATTCGTCCTGTGTTACAAAACAACTGTTACTTTTGTCATCCTGAAAATATCCTTTTATCTGCTATTGCTGACAAGAAATACGAATATTCGGAAGCTGGCATTCGGAAAAGTGCTACAAGCGAAAAGGAGTTATACCGGGTGAAATTCGAATGTTTGACAAGAAATCCATCAGGCTCAACTTCTCAGCTTCGACCTATATAGATATGATTGATTGGAACGAAATACATATTACTGTTCCTTCCTTACTCTCTGATGTTATAAGTAGCACTGATGACTGCCAAAAACCCATAATTGTTGACACATACCCGTGTCATTCCCAGGCAGTTGAAAGAAATGTGAAGGAAATCTCCTCTGCAAGTGAAAAAGTCTACAGACATGACGCCCGCCATGGAATGTTATTCTCAGCAAGAAATCTCGGCTAGAGAATCCAAAAAGGGAAACAAAGTCAGATTTAAGTGAATCAACAAGAGGATAGCAGTTACACTTCGTATAATTTAGTGATGAACACATGTTTTGGTTTATAAAAGGGAATATTGTTATAATTTTTAACCAAACTAAATTTGCTTCAAAATTGAGATCAAAGTTGCGAGAATGCACATATTCATAGGCTATAAATGTTGATGTTTTTATGATAGGTGGGTACTAGAGCACCTTTTTAGCCATGTTTTATACTGACAACTTGAGTTCGATATATTTTCGCCACGCCCTACGCGTACATCAAAACGAAGCGAAGCATACCAGAGTGTAATGGAGGCAACAGCTAGTCAAAGGTCAAGCGTAGGCGCGGGGTGGGCTGAAAACAGCCATTAACACGCTTCGTAAAACGAATGTACAGAAGACACTTTCCGCTCTACAAAACAGGAGCGGGGATCTTCCTCCGAGACGTCTAAGAGTTGAGGGGCATAAATCGTACCTTAGCAAGAGGTCATCCTCGAATCGAGGACGCAAAAGATCGGACAATCGCCCAGAGGGACGGGAATGTTGAGGCCACGGAAACGGGCTTCCAAGACCGATGGGTTTGGCGGTGTTCATGGGGAGGAGAAAGGGTAATTCGAGGGGAAAAATCCCGAGGAAACCCCCGAAAAGGAGCATAAGGTTCCAAAGTGGCAATAGTAGACGTTCGAGGGAGAGAATCAACCATCTTCGTGGAAGATACCGACAAAGAGATCGAAGGGGAAGTAGTCTGGACAGGACCATCTCTCGAAGAAACATCAGGGGCTAGAGAAGAGAAAAAAGTATCCAAAATCGGAGTCTAAGAATTAGAAGCAGGGGTATTAAGCCGAGAAGAAGCCATAGCAAAAAAAAGTTAACTTCATCCCCTGCGCGCATCCAGCCAATACCGACTCCAAGAAGGGAAAGGCGAATCGTAGGCACACTCGGTCCCACCGCCAATAGATGTCACGCAGGGAAGATACACCCATACCCATTCCCCGTGCCTAAAAGGCGGTCACTCTCATCCAACGTGCGGTGAGAATTGGCAGGGACAGGGCTTGGGTTTGGTTTAAGGGTGACAAGGGTGAAAGACAACCACCTCCCTCACCCAAAGTTCAAGATGAGGGTCAAGTCAAGGTCCAAAACATCACCAAATACGAAAAAAAAAGCCAGAAAGAGAAAGAAACAAACATAAGCAGGAGATCAGCCGGGTCCCCAGACGCGTCCAATGGTCCACGAAGGCAGAGAGAGCCCTTACATCAGAGGAAGATATATATATATATATACAGGGCGTCCCAAAAAAATGTATACACACTTTAAATACTTATAAAGGCAGTGTTTATTAAAATACATTTCATTTTCCAAATGTAATAGAATCTACAGACATTATTTAATTGTTTTGTCAACGCCTGTTTTCAAACTGACGTCCGTTCTGGTCCAGACACTGCTGATAACGCGAAGCAATGGAATCGCAAACATCACGAAACATTTCGTTTGGTATTTGTGTGCATTCTCGTTCAATGGCTGCTCTCAATTCAGCGACTGTTGCAGGTTTTATAGCGTAGACTTTGTCTTTTAAGTATCCCCATAAAAAAAAGTCTAGTGGTGTGAGGTCTGGTGAACGCGGAGGGTATTCTACGAAACCCCTTCGTCCAATCCACATCCACATCGTGCCAAGTACCACTCGCAATACTCCACTCTTCGGTCCGGATCATCTTCATTAATAGCATGGACTAATCTTGGAATGTAACTTTTCCATTGACAGCGCTTCAAAATGCGTTGGACAGACGATTCTGAAATTCCTACCTCACGACTCGCTTGCCGCACAGATTTTCTTGGACTTTGGTGATACGTTTCCAGTACTCTTTCTTGCTTTGTGGGCTTGTCGATGTCCGTGGTCTTCCGGAACGCTTCTTGTGGACATTCTGAACAGTTCCATCGGCTTCAAACTTATCTCTAATTCGAGTGATGGTAAGTCGCGTTGGTGGATCTGTTTGAAACTCCCTCCTAAACTGTCTTTGCACTTCAACTGCGTTTTCACACTTCCAGTAGCATTTTAGAATGAATTTCCTTTGTTCAAAGCTTAGTCTGACTGCCATTATTAATTCTAATGGGTTTAACTTGGAAAGAAAGAAACATCAATTGAGCTATCAGCTGTTAAAGTGTGTATACATTTTTTTGGGACGCCCTGTATAGAAGGAAACCATTCTTCAGGAAGATGTACATTTTTATTTCTCAACACCAATACAGTTTCGGCTCCTTGCGAGCCCTTGTCAATGACCGCATAAACAAAGAACAGAGTTTATATACACCTGAAAGTTAATTATCAGGGATTAGCAGACTGAACCTTTCCATCCTCTTATCAGGGGATAGTTAAGTGACCCCTCCGACCCAGATTTGACATGATGGATGTACCTGTTGCCTGGGGATTTTTGGATGGTAATGTTACAAAATTCTTAATTCTCCCACCTCTAGTGATCACTCTTTTTGCCGGCTCCTCCGAGTTCCCCTGTTTCCCTTCGCGACCGGCCCCTTCCCTCCTCTATTCCTGATGGTGGTCATGCGGCCTCTGAAATTCAAGTTCAAGCCGAACTCCCTCGGCTCCCTCGTTAACCTCCCGATACCCTAGGCATCTTCTTCATCTCCACCTCGAAAACCGGATTCACCCCGCCCGGCTTTGTACTCCCCTTCTCCACTCCGCTCCCTCTTTGACCTCCCGATGCCCCCGGCATTCTCTCCTCCACCCCCACTTCAGAAATTGGATTCACCCCCTCCCTGCTTCGTACCCCCAATCTCGTATTCTCCCGAAAACTAAACCTCCTCCATCTCCTCTCATCCGTTCTTTGACCACCCCTTCTTTAACCCGGCCCACAGTTTCGTCTGCTCGTTCTTCTAGTCACACTTCTAAATCTCGCCCGATTACGTCTCTCGCTCCCACTATATTGCGCTCTTGATGGCAGCTATCCTTCAATGGAATTGCCGAGACCTTCTCCCTAGTTGGGAGGACTTCCTCCTCCTTATCCAGGATTTTGATCCAAGGTGCCTCTGCTTTCAGGACACCTAACTTGGGGTTCGCCCCTTGTGCCCTCTCCGAAAGTTTTCTTCGTATCTCTCCCCCCCCCTCCGTCCGATGCACCCCCCGTGGGGGTACAGCCGTTTTCATCCGATCTGATGTGCCATCTACTCCCCTTTCCCTCTGCACCCTTCTCCAGGCAGCAGCGGCCCAGGTTTTACTTGACCGTTTATATTCAGTTTGTTCTTTACATCTCCTCCCGTCCATGGAAGTTTATGTTGACGATCTTTCTGCTCTCCTCCTGCAGCTTCCTTCCCCCTTCCTCCTTCTGGGAGACTTCAATGCGCGCCATCCTCTGTGGAGTGATACTGTTACCAAATCAGCGGGTTGGCTTCGTGGTCTCCCTTCTCTCAACTACTTCTGTCTGTCTTCTCAACACCGGTCAACCCACAGCTTTTCACCTCCAGACCAGTACGTTTTCCTCCATAGATCTTTCGCTTACTTCTCCTTCCGCCTTCATTGATTTCTCTTGGCCTGTCACTCCAGACCTTTACCGGTAGTGACCATTTCTCCCTCCTCCTCCGTACCTCCCGGACTCTCGACTCCTCCGCTCTTCCTACCCGATGGTCTCTCGCTAAAGCTGACTGGCCTCTTTTCCACTCTGAAAGTCAAACCTCTGCAGCTTTGAGCAACTTCCCGACTGTCGATGCTGCCTCCACCTACCTCACCGATCACATCACTTGTGCCGCTGCGTCCTCCATTCCCAAATCAACATTTCTCCGCACCTCTGTCCATTCGGTTCCATGGTGGGCCCGATATACGCTTTAGCCGTTTGAGCTAAGTCGGCCTTTCGCCGTCTTCAGCACGATATATCCCTTGCAAATTCAATAGCTTTCAAACGTGCACGGGCTTAAGCCCATCGCGTTTCTTGGTGAGCTTACGTTTCCTCTCCCACCAACGGCATCCCTTCCTCCCGAATCTGGAACAAGATTCGGAAAATTTCTGGTAAATCCTCCTCATCCTCCTCCTGCCCTTACGACTGACGGACGTCCAGTGTCCTCTTCTACTGTAATGGCCAAGACCATAGCTTCTATCTCCCGACACGACTACCGTGATCCTGCTTTCCTCCGACGTAAGGCTTTGCTTGTTCGCTCCTCTCATCTTTTCCAGACTCCCAATAATTTCCCCTATAACCGCTTTTTTTTCCATGTCGGAGCTGAGATCGGCGTTGGCTTCCTGCTGCACCTCTGCTCCGGGCCCCGACGGCATTCATTTCGATATGCTTCACCACCTACACCCTTCCGTTTTCTTCTTTCAACTCACCCTCTACAATTGGATTTGGGTAGAGGGCACCTTCCCATCCTGTTGGAGAGAAGCAGTGGTGCTCCCCTTTTCTAAACCCGGTAAGGACCCGACATCTCCCCTCAATTAGCGTCCAATAGCCCTCACGAGCTGCTTCTCGAAACTTTTAGAGATGGTTCTCGGCGTCTGATTAGGCACTTAGAACACCACAATTTACTTTCTCCTACACACACAGGTTTTCGCAGGGGCAGTAGCACCACTGACATCTTAGTTCAGTTGGAGACTGCGGTCCGTGTGTCATTTGCAGAGCGGCGTCACCTTCATGCAGTCTTTTTTGAGTTGGAGAAAGTGTATGACACCACCTGGCGTTGGTGGATCTGCCGAAAACTTTCTCTCTTGGGTTTCCGAGGTTTTCTCCCTTCCTCTATCCCCAACTTTTTGTCTTCCCGTTCCTTCCGTGTTCAGGTGGGTATCTCCCTCTCTTCTGTGCATTCGCAGGAGGAGGGGATCATCCAGGGCAGCGTCCTGAGCGTCGTCTGCTTCGCTTTGGCGATTGATGACGTGGTGATGGTTCTGCGCCCAGGGATTACGGCTACCCTCTATGTCGATGACCTTGCCATATATTGTTCCGGTTCCCGACCTGTCTTCCTTGAACGTCTCCTCCAGTGGGCCCTGGATTCGGTCTCCAAATGGGCCACAGATCATGGGTTTCGATTTTCCCCTTCGAAAACTGTGGTGATGCACTTTTGTCGACGCCGGCGCTGCACTGCCGTTCCTTCTCTTTTTTTCTTTATGGATCGCCACCTCCCGTTGTCCCAAACTAGATTTCTGGGTCTCCTCTTTGATTCCCGCCTCTCCTGGATTCCCCACCTGACGTCTCTGAAGGCTTCTTGCCTTCAGACTTGCACCCTTTTGAAGTTCCTTTCCCATAACGACTGGGGTGCTGGCCGCCATACTCTTTGGCGATTATACGACTCCCTGGTCCAAACTAAATTGGATTATGGCTGTCAGCCCTATTCCTCCGCTCCTGCCTCCGCTCTGCGCATGCTGGACCCTATCCGCTCCTTGGGTGTGCGTATCAGCAGTGGCGCATTCCGATCTTCTCCTATCGTTAGCCTGTATGCAGAAGTGGTCATCTCCCGTTAGATTCCCAACTACCTTCGAGGGTCTGAAATACCTCTTTCGCGTTCGGCAGTTTTCTCCCACCTCGGTCTTCCAATCCTTCTTCGGCTCTTCTACTGTTGCATGCTTTGACAGTCATCCCCATTTGATCCGACCGTTTGGTCTTCGAATGGCCCCCGTCCTGTCTTCTCTTGGGGTGGAGGGGTTAGTGCTCTCCATTTTCCCCTCCGTGTTTTCCTCCCTGACATTTTTTACGATACACACAGATCGTGCATGGAACAAGGAACTCTTCTGGGAAAATTAAATCCACTATAGTCTGAATAAGTAATGGTAAATGGCAAACACTATAGTTTTTTCCTTTTCATGATGTTAGTCCAACGTGGGCAATGGGTCACTCGCAAAGAAGCCCCAGAAATATAGCTTTCCTCACCAGCTATCTGCAAAACAGATAGGATCGCTTTGGGACAGGATCTAGGGTTTAAGGCATTCCAGCCGAACTATATTCAGAACCTCAATATAAGCAAAAGACTCGATGCATTCACGTCCGATTGAATACATCAAAGAGAAAGGGAAAACTACTGTATTTTTAGCCGTAAACCAAAACTTAAACTCTAAGATCCTGTCCCAAAGCTGGATCCTCTCTGCTTTGCAGATAGCTGGTGAGGAAAGCTATATTTCTAGGGCCTCTTTGCAAGTGACCCGTTGTCCACGTTGGGCTAACATCATGAAAAAGAAAAACTATAGTGTTTGTCATTTACCATTACTTATTCGGACAAGAGCGAACTTAATTTTCCCAGAACAGTTCCTTGTTCCATGCACGGTCTGTGTATCATAAAAAATCTCAGGGGACCATTCTGAGTTCAATTCCATATATATATATATATATATATATATATATATATATATATTATATATACTACGTCGTAGCCAATGTCGTAACACCGCTTCCCGTTGATCAACGAAGTTAAGCGACATTAGATTGGATAGTAGTTGGATGGGAGACCGTCCGCTGCATCTAGACTACAGTATGTAACGACCCGTGGTTTAGATCCCACGTAAAGCTGTAGATCCCCTCCGTCATATGACATTAAATGTTGCGAAAGAGGTTAAACAAAGAAAAATAACTCCAAGGCCTTTCGTGTATTCAGAAGTATACCTCGTCAGGGAATGAAGGGAGGTGAGATGACGAAAATATATATGTACAACGGGACAGAAAAATAAAAAGATTAGCACATGATTAACAAGAGTTGATTAAAGGCAAAAGTTATTTTAACAGGATATTGTCAATTTTATACATTCCCGCACTGTTATTGAAATTATTTTTAAAACGGATGAATGCACATTCTAGAATATTCCTTTCAATTATATCTGTGTTTTTAAAGAGCGCTTTAGAACTATCCAACTTCATACTATGATTACATCTATACACATGGTTAAACAATGCATTAGAATTATTTGCTGTCTTACCCTAATATCTAACGTTTTTCCCGTTTGGCCTATATATACTCTGTTGCACTGTGTACATTTGATCGAATATACACAGCCAACCGCATTATCCGGGTTATTCTTTATTAGGCGTGATTTAACAGTATTATTATACTTAAAGACTACATTCATATCAATTGCTTGAAATAAAGTCGGAAGATATTGAAAATTAACATGGTAAGGTAGCTCAGGAGGCTCCGTAACCTATAAGCTATCTAAATGGTTAGTTAGTTTATTAACGCCGTTTGTTGGCTCTATTTCCAAATCATATATTGTAAATAACATGGATTTTATTGACAAACTGAAGTTTCCTAATGACCCTAATTTCAAACTGGTAAGTTTTGATGTATGCCCGCTATTCACAAAAGTCCCTGTTGATGACCTACTTCATTTTTTTAAAAGATAAGATCTCTGAATATTCTTTCCCTGTTCAACACAACACTCTTATTGAGTTAATTAAGCTTTGCATCAAAGATTGTAAATTTCAGTTTAAAAATAAGTTTTATGCTTTGTCGTCTGGATTGGCGATGGGTAATCCCCTCTGGCCGGTATTAGCTAATTTATATATATGGAATTTTTTTAAAGCAGAATTTTGCCTGCTATTGTTATTTTAACCTTGCTTGATACAGGTATATAGATGATATTTTAAGCCTTTGGCCTAACAATTTGGATGTTGACTTATTTCTTGGTAGGCTCAACAATTTAGTCCCATCAATATATTAAGTTTACGGTTGAAAAAGAAAATGATGGAAGCTTATCTTTTCTGGATCTAAAAATTCGGAGATACTTGAATCAGTTCAAATTTAAAGTTTTTTGTAAGCCTACTAATAAAACTATCGTGTGCATTTTCATTCTGACCATCATCCCTCGATTAAATCTTCTATTTTCTCTGTTATGTTTCTTAGAGCACTGAGAGTTGTAAGTCCTGAATTTTTAGATTCCGAGATATGCAATATCATGTGTGAAAAATGCTCTGTATGAATTGGTCCCCAATTAACCCACCCCTAATTAGGGATTGTCGTTTTGAGTCATTTTGTTTATCCCGGGATTCCGGGATAAAATCTGTCTTCGTCCCGGGATTTTTATTTTATATGTATTTAAATTTTTTATACTTTTAAAAAGGAATTAATATAAAAATTATAAAGATTTCATCATTTATTTATTTAAACATATTCCATTAGGCAGTGGTGGGCACGCGCAACAATTTTTGTAGCGCCGCAACCGCAACTCTGCTGAAATAGTTGCGCCGCACGCGCAAGCGCAACCCTTTTCAAAAAGTTGCGCCGCAAGCGCAAGCGCAACCAAAAATGTTGCGCCGCAAGTTGCGCCGCAACTGCCCACCTTTGCATTTAACGTATATCTGCAGTGGTGGGCACGCGCAACAATTTTTGTAGCGCCGCAACCGCAACTCTGCTGAAATAGTTGCGCCGCAGGCGCAAGCGCAACCCTTTTCAAAAAGTTGCGCCGCAAGCGCAAGCGCAACCAAAAATGTTGCGCCGCAACTGCCCACCTTTGCCATTAGGTAACTATGAGTGTGAAATAACTAGCTTAAAAGACAGTTGAGTGCAACAAGACAGCTATTTGTAAGAAAATCAACACTTGTAAAGAATAATATCCTTGTAAAGAATAAGCATGCTCGTAAAAACACAAAAACAACTAAACATATGAAAATGCAAAACATAGCGCATTTAAAAGAACTAATTTGACTTATAATACGAACGTAGAAAACATAGACAATTCACACTCTTATCACTCAGCCGAGTTCTAAGTTTAGTTATAAACAGTCCTGCAGCTGAAAAAGCTCTTTCCGCTTCGACACTAGTTGGTGGTATAAAGTCTATTACTGTATGATCATGATCATGATACAACATGTATGATCGTGTAAACAGGGTATTTATACTATATATACTAATTATTATGTAAGTAATTAGCACCGGGATATCCCGGGATGAACGAAAAAATCCCGGGATATATCCCGCACATAAAATCAACCGGGATCCCGGGATCCCGGGAAACAATCCCTACCCCTAATATCTCCAGTCTAACTATAGAGTAGATTAAGCCTAGCCTTGTAGGGGTCAGCCTAGAGATTCCGGAAATGGTCCAGAGCGGGCAGAGTAAATTGAGGTCCACAGTAGGATTCCTCACCAAATTAGGTTAGGGTAATTTACCTTAGCCTTTGTTAAGCTATGAGTTGATGCTAGGTCTCAGACCACAATGTAGGCCTGATTTTACTGACCCAGCTTATATTATGTCCCCAAACTGGGTTCAAAAACACAACTGATCACTAACTGATTGTTATTAGACAGTCCCTCTTCTCTTTGCTCAATTTTTGAGAGCGTACTTTTTGGTGGGGATCTTTTTCAGGTTTTTTAGCCTCTTCCTCCTCCCCGTTCCGTCTCGTTCACCAGTTCCTTCTTTTCCGTTCTTCCCGCGGCCTTTTCCACCAGCGTCCTCTTGGTTTTTTCGGTTGGTTGATCGGTAATGTGTCTATTACCGAGAACGCTCTATCACACAGTATATAAATACTAATGTGGAGAGTAACTTTGGTGAGCAACCAATTGGTTTCATCCACCCAGTTATTGACGTAAAAGGAGTTTAATAATTGTTAGATTAACCACCTACCTACTCAGTGGACCATTTTCGTTACCTCCCAACTACCCACACGTTTCAGTTTTCCATACCATGAATAGTGGTACTAAATTATGTTATCCTATTTCATTTCTAGATAACTGCCTAAGAAAACCAAGAATAGGTATTATAATAGTGTAACTTTAAAGGAATTTGAGCGTAAAAATATCCTTAGCCTATCTTACCATGTTAATTTTCAATATCTTCCGGCTTTACTTGAAGCAATTGGTATCAACATCGTCTTTAAATATAATAATACTGTTAAATCACGCCTAATAAAGAATAGCCCAGATAATGCGGTTGGCTGTGTGTATTCAATCGGATGTACACAATTAACTCGGTATATATTGGCCAAACGGGAAAAACGTTAGATCTGGGGTGGGCAATACATAAGCCAAGAGCCACACGTGGCTATCCACTAGAAATGTGTGGCTATTTCGCCTCCTGAATTATATTGTATTTTTATTTCTAAATATCTTCAAATCGGGTGAGGCAAAATTCCCCAGAATTTTCCAGTTGATGGCGCATGCGCAATAAGCATCACTTAACAGCAACCTTCACAGATTTCAGATTTATCTGAAATGATTTTGGTTGCGTGAAGATTGGCTGTGGTGCTTTGTGCGCATGCGCGAATAGAATAGTATGACGTCATATGCCAATCTTCATGCAACTATCTTCACCGTGTAAACGCGGCTTAATATTAAATGGCTGGAAGAGGTCACCACCTGACAACTGGCTGGAGATGACTCTTTGCATGACCTGATGAAGACAGTCATTCAAATCGTCAATTACCTTCGCAGCAACAGTGCTCTGGTTCATCAACAGTTTGTGTTATCATTGAAGGAACTTGATGAATGTGATTTCGCTGAAGTAGTTTACTACACAAATGCTCGTTGGCTGAGTCGTGGAAAGGTACTGGAGCGGTTCACTGCCTTGTTTCCTCAGATTCAAGAGTTTCTTGTTGAAAAACAGCAAACGGAGAAATTCTCAGGAATTGAAAGTGAACATTAGCAGTGCGATTTGTGGTTTTTGACTGACATTATGGGTCACTTGAATCTTCTCAACACAAAACTTCAGGGAAAAGGAAAACTTATTTGTAAGCAAGCCCAAATGATTAGTGAGTTCAAGTCGAAACGCATTCTTCTGCTCATACAAGTCCAGAAACAGGATTTCACACACTTTCCCACTCTGGAAAGTTATCTGAAGAATGGGGTGATGGATTTAAAAGTGGAAAAGGTCCAGGTCTATGTAGCTTGGCTTAAGAAATTGGCCCAGAATTTTCAGCAGCGCTTCTCTGACTTTGAAAGGTTCAACTTGGCCTTCCAGCTGTTGAAGGATCCATTCAATTTCAGCATTGAAGAGTCCTCTCAGGAACTCGTCAACTTGCTTTGCTTGGACAAGCGTGGATTCGAAGAGGATATGCTTTTACTGCAGCCATGATTCACATACTCGACTCAACAATCGATCTCTTGCTCATATGTGGGAGAATCTTCTGATTGATGAAGATTTTCCTTGCCTGAAGACCGCGATTTCGAAGTTATTTTCCGTTTGGTTCAACTTGGCTGTGTGAGTCAACGTTTTCATCAGTGACGCACATTAAGTCCAAGTACCGATCACGACTTGCGGACCTGAATTTGGAGGCGGAATTGAGATGCGCATTGTGTTCTGATTTTAAGCCAGGCTTCAACCAATTGGTAAAAGAAAAAGATTGTAAGGTTTCTCATTGATTTAATTGATGCAGAAATGGTTCAATTATGTGTGTTTACCAAGCCAGTATCGTTAAAATCACAAAATAAATTTATTTCACACAAATTCCGAGTTTTATTTATTATGTGGCTTATTCACTGGTCGGATAGCCACGCCTGTGGCTAAAACAAAACAGATTGCTCACCGCTGCGTTAGATATTAGGGTAAAACAGCATAAATATGCGTGTAGAACAGCAAATAATTCTAAGGCATTGTTTAACCATCTGTATAGATGTAATCATAATATCAAGTGGGATAGTTCTAAAGCGCTCTTTAAAAACACAGATATAATTGAAAATAATATTCTAGAATGTGCTTATTGTGCATTCATCCATTTTAAAAATAATTTCAACAACAGTGCGGGAATGTATAAAATTGACAATATCCTGTTAAAATAGCTTTAATCAACTCTTGTTAATCATGTGCTAATCTTTTTATTTTTCTGTCCGTTGTACATATGTATATATTTTCGTCATCTCACTTTCTCCCTTCATTTCCTGACAAGGTGTACTTCTGAATGCACGAAAGGCCTTGGAATCATTTTTCTTTTAACTTATGGGTTTGCATCATTCATTCATTTCACGTGTTTAATTGTGAAATTCATCCTGTGTGTGTGTGTGTGTGTGTGTGTGTAAATTAAATTTTCGAAATTTCTGGCTCTCACCCGCTAAATTTGTTCCATTTGTCAGTGAGGATTGTGTGCAAAGTTATTTCAAATTAGGAGTATACTTAGAGGTCACCCAGGCCCAACTGAGTTAAAGTTTTCACCCTATAGGCCTTCATGTCTGGCAGGTTCTGACACTGACAGCCAGGTTCCCCAGTATTTTCAGTAGGTATTAGCGGTTCTCGGCCATTTTTTTTCATTCATCAAAATATAAAATTTATAATATAAAATGCCCAATCTGGTCCCTCCCTCTGTCCAACTTGTTAAAACAACTTGTTTAAACAAACTCAGACATATACATTTTATTTTTTATTTTATTGCAAAATTACCTTTACATTTAACTTGCCTAACTATTTTACAGAAGTACACTATTGTTTATGAAGCTATTCTACATTTCATTGCCGCCAATGGAGGCAATTCCTGCTGTAAGTGTGAAAACCTGATGTTTGTGTCTCGCATTTCGATGAGTAAGTGCCGCTAGCTTCTTGTTCCTCCACTCATTGTCGTCTGGATTTTACCAGTGTGCTCTTCATGCTGGTGGGATATAGCCGTCGATGGTGTGCGACCAACTGAAGAAGGAACTGTTGATGATCTTCATCCTTCGTCAACTTCTTGTTAAACTCCTCGACCAGCACCACTCCTCGTTCGGCATGATCATTGACGACCACGAGACCTCCAACTACAGTCCGGGTTTTCTGGTACTCCTCATTTCCGTTCAAGGTATCTGGGTCCCTGGACATGAAACCGGAGGGTAGGCTCAAGTGCTCGAACCAAACCATAGAGTTGCTGGTCACAAACTGATCAAGTGTCTTGCTCTGATCTTGAAATGCCTCCAGATCGATTCGAGGGCGCTTCGGAAGTTGCTCTGTGCCTTGTTTCTTGAGAGCTTCAATCATGAACCTCTTCATTGATGTGGGCACCCTCTCATCAAACAGTGCCAAGCCCACCAACTACTACGAGAAATACCAGAGGTGGAGAGCGAGTTTCTTCGTTGTGGCTGTCCAGATTCCAGGATGAATATTGCAGGAAGAGGATCATTAGTTGGAACTCATTGTACAGGGCTGCCACAGCCAGGGTAGTCTTTATCTATGTCTTGAGGTAGATTCGGACAGCAAAAATGGCGAAATCTCTCAGTCCAGTTTCTTCCCTCCAGTGAGCTTGAACTGATTGCGGAACATCTACATTTGGAGAGTGTAGAGGATTTCAACCATCCATCGAGCGTAATGCATGGCTCCTGGTGTCGTGAACCTCACCCCACGTGAGGGAACTTCTCCAAGGAAAATAATGCGCAACTCCAGCTCACGATAGTCATCTCTAGGTTGTCCTTCCTCGAGCTAGTTTTGTGTAAAGTCCAGAAGGTCGTCCCGAACTGAGACCAGTGTACTTTGTACGTATCCATTGCTGGGCCCTGGCTGAAATTTTTTCTGGGCTGAGGCCTCACTGTTCCTTGAATCGCTTGAAAAGGAGAACTTCAGGCCGTGAAGATCCTCCCACAGACTTCTCGAACGCAGCAGAAAACACCAGTTCCAACCCATGGTGATGGCAGGAGAGATGAAGCATGTTCTGCTTCAGTTTTTGTTCCAAAAACACACAAATGCCCGTCTTGTGACCAGTGTTGGAGGCGGTGGTGTCGAAACACTGGGCCCTGACACGACTGCACAAACCCCACTCCTCCAAACTCATCTTCACTGCTGAGGCCTGTGCCTCCCCGATTCCAGTAGTGATTTTGGGCACACCCAGGAGCTGACTGACCCCTTCTCCAGAAACGATAATCGGGAGTCTGTCTACATGTTTCTTCGTCGTCAGGTCCTCCATAAGTTTCCCATCCCAGTGGACGATAAGAGGGCCATCAAGGGGCAATTCCTCCTTCAGGTTCTTGGCGAATTGGGTTCGATGTCGTTCATGATGTCGATGGAAATTTTTCTTCTTTCTTCTGAATAAGGGCTTGTTTTTCGTAGAATTCGAGTACTTATATATATATATATCTGTGGCGGATCCAGGGGGAGGTTCGGGGATTCGATCGAACCCCCCTAAACCAGAAAGCCCCGCTCGCAAAGCTAACTGAATGAACATAAAAGTTATTTTACAAACACAAAAAGCATGTAATATACCCTTTTGTTTCATTTGTTTCAGGTCGTTAGTCGACCGTGTCTTAATTTAATACTCAAAAGTCTAAATAGCAATATTCATTCAAAGTATTTATTCAATAGAATTTTCGGTTTACAATGTCAAGAAGAGTTAAACAGCAGATATATTCCCAAACATCAACTGCTTGTTGCGAATTGCTTGCACCATACCCGTCACTTCTGCTGACAATGAACGTGCCAACAGTACCTTGAAACTTGTGAAGGGGTACCGTACCTTAGGACTACTATGTCCACGGAGAGATTGTCGGGATTGGCGTTGATGAGCATTCATTACGACAAGCCCGTAGATTACGAAGCTGTAGTTCAACGGTTCGCTGAACAGCAACCCCGATGAAAGGCGCTCGTCGATCCAGTCTTTGAGAGTCGGGAGATTAACTGATATCTCAGTCAACACAAAACTTTGTCAAGAAATATAATAACTTCAATTATATTAATGAACAAATCTAGAATGATAAAGTAGGACTTTCAAAAGAAATTTAGATTTTGATATTGTGAAATTTTCGTAGGGTTTCTTTTAAGACTTATCACGAATTTTGTCTTTCCTTGTATAATTTTTTGCAAATCAGTACATAACATAGATGATGTAAAAGCTAACAAACTTGAACAAACACCCCGCAAATTACTTAAAAAAAGCGTTTCTGAGAGCCTTAATTTTCAAAATTTTCCGGGGAAGCAGCATGCCCCCGGACCCCCTTAGAAGCATTCGGCGCTCGTACCGAAACCCCCTCCAGCAAATCCCGGATCCGCCCCAGGATAATATATATATATATATATAATTTTGTTACATATGGGAATATAAGGAAATTGATTACTTAAAGGTTAATTTAACCTATAAATACATTGTTCATGAAAACAAAGAGGGAGCCAAAATGGCGATGTTAGAAAATCTAGAAGAGGAAGAGCCATTGTTGTCCCAAGGCGATATGATGATTAAGCTGATTGACGCAGCATTGCTTGTATATATTAAGTTAAGGTGTATATATATCCATCTCATAATTGTAAGGTTAGTGAAAAATTCACTTAATTTAGAGCTAGCATTTTTGGGCTCTTGCGGCATCATTGTTTGGGCACTCTTGTGGCATCATTTTTTGGGGCCACTGGCGCGTCCTTTCTACTCGTTAGTTGAATGCGGCACTTACAGGGCATGGTCTTATAGAGAGCTCTCTTGCAATTCAGTTTGGTTGTTTAGATACAAGATTGTTGCAAGGTTTAGAAAGACCATAAATAGTGCCCCTTTTGTTTTTTATCTTAATTTTATGCAACCGAGGCCTAAGATAGGCCCACATCGAGTCAGCAACCCTGAGGTAGGACCTAATAGGGCCTCCAAGTCCGTAAGTTTGTTTAGTCTAGCTTAACCTGGGCTGTAGGTTGAAGTGGCCCCTCAGAGCTTGGCCGTTCGGGGCTCAGCTGGGATTCTCAACCGAATCAACTAAAATAACAGGCGGCTCCGTCTTTTTCGTTTCTAAAAGGACGCTATAAATTCTTAAATATATGAAATTAAAAACACATGCATGTTAAATACTCGTGCAATTTAGGAAAAAAGACATGAATTCAATTGTCTATTTAATTCTATACAATTTCAAATAACAATTATGATGGGGCTAGCTACACAAAATTAAATTACATGAAGAAATAAAAAATTCAATTGTGAGAAAGCACGTAGAGTTTCCGCGCTTCACGCCAGACAAAGCAGAGACAATATAAAATTTAACGTTAATTTTTATAAAGCAAACGGCATTCAGAATTAAATTGTTAGAATCGATAACATGTTACAATTATATCTTTTTCTAAAGGTTGATAATTCTTAAAAATAGGATGAATTAATTTAGGATAATCTAATTTGGCAGAGCGTGAACACAATACGCCGGATTCAGGAATAACTTATGTAAAAATGAAATCGTATTACAGCAGAGACCGAGAATGAAATTTATTTCAAGTTACTCTTTACCTATTGCCAAATAACGTTGCATAAAAATATGTTAGTTAAAAGGTGGGATTAATGTCTTCTATTGTGATATCAAACGCAAAGCAAAAGGTGCCAAATAAGAAATACGGGAATCAGTGCGTCTCTGAAGTTCAAACGATAAAGTCATAAAAAGACTGTGTGAAAGTTGAAGGAAAAGTCACAAATTTAATTAGTTTACCCTATAATTTAACAAAGAAAATGTGTGGTTCACTAAGCCGAATAAGCTCAAATGAGTCTCCCCTATAAGAGTATAGAAAACGGACCTAACGCGTAAATCACCCTTAAAGCGAATGTGTTCACTAAAGAAATTGAAACGCAAAACAGACTGCTCTTAAAAATTTAATGGAAGAAAACGGACACACTCTGTATATTAGTCTATGCTTGTCTATAAATACTCAAAAATAGTGTATCCTACATTCTCCGTTTAGAAAACGGACTGAATTCCATGCATTCGGTAGAAATATAAAAAAAACACTATTATAATGCAAAAATTCTCAAGAGGATATTTACCACTGTCAAAAAGGAAGTAGGTAAACAATATAACTAAGGTATACATTAAACATTATAACTGAATTGGTCAAATAACCAGATAGGATTCAAATAATTCTACGAAAACTGTATTATGTACCTAGCAAATAGTCAAAAGGCCAGGTAGAGAAACAACTGTTACTAAAGATAATTCAATCAAAATTGTAGTATGTATGCGTTCATTCATTTTTAATGGCCTTGCGTATTACAATACAACTGTATTCAGTTAAGTAACTACCAATTGTAGATTAAACTTGCATAACAGTCAAATTTAAATTGCTTGTGCATTTTACTAAATTTTATTATTATTGTCTTCCTTAAATAAACCAAAATTTATCACTGTCAACAATTTCATTTTGCAGTGTGAGTTGTTATTTTTTAAGATTTTGTAAATAGTTTTTCAATTATTCCCCTATACCATGGGTCAGGGAACTTTTTTGGGTATTACCCAAAAATCTATTTGAGTAAAATGAAATTACCCCCAGACTTCAAAGTAAACAAAAACAAGCCAATTGCTCTTAAAATTGTTGCATATGGTCTCTCTCATACCCCCAAACGTTTTAAATGTACCCCATTTGGGGTAATTTACCCCTGTTCGCCGACCACTGCCCTATACGGATTGACAGCGAAACAAGACTAACAAGTTTTATATATATATATATATATATATATATACACACACAAAGGTGGGCACCCGGGCCTCAAAAAGGACCGACGGTCCCGGTCCCGGTCCTTGCCTCAAACTGGACCGACGGTCCCGGTCACGGTCCTTTCTGAAGATAGGACCTAGGAACGACTCGGTCCTCGGTCCTTATATATAATATAAGTGAAAAATTTGATTAAAATGAAAAATTGCCGGGATTGCCGGGTTCAGTTCTTCCGCTAGGAGCTCCAGTTGCTTGACTTGAAGTTGAAGCACTAACATCAGTAGATTCTTCGTCTCCTCCAGGTGTTGAAACAAGTTTCAGTTCAGTCTCAGTCTCTTTCTGAGTCTTCTGGAGGAAACGATCCATCTTCTTTAGAACTTCAAATAATCACTAAACACACTAAAATCACTAAAAAAGACCGTCCGGACCGGACCGTCGCTCCTCATTTCAGTCCTCAGAGAAAAGGACTGACTTTCCCGCTCACGGTCCTTAAAAAACCGAGTTCCTGGAATTCGGTCCTTTTGGAACTCGGTCCTGCCCACCTGTGTGTGTGTGTGTATATATATATATATATATATATATATATATATATATAATATATATATATATATATATATATATATATTTTATATATATATATATATATATATATATATGGGAATGAACTCAGAATGGTTCCCTGGGGTTTTTTATAATACACACAGACCGTGCATGGAACAAGGAACTCTTCTAGGAAAATTAAATCCACTATAATCTGAATAAGTAATGGTAAATGACAAATACTATTAGTCCGGTTGCACGGGGTGGGAACCCTGCATTGTTTGTTATAAAGCAAATCTTGACATATTTTGAAAGCTTATACCACCCCATTCAATAATCCATCGGGTGTACACCTGACCCCTGCTTGGCTTTTTCAATATGGCCGCCATTTTCCAAGATGGCCGGCGAAACTGAAAAATCCCATATCCTGGTCAATACTTGATGGATTTTGATGATCTTGGTGTCATTTCTAGGGTTTTTTAGGATGATGAGTCGATCTGGAGGAGTTGCAGATACTTTGGGAGTCGTTTTGACCCACATTCGTCAATACTCAAGGTCATTGGAGGTCAAACGGCCCCCCCGAAATAAGGAATATCCCATATCCCGGGCAGTCGTGGAGATATTTTGGTGATCTTACTGTTGTTTTTATGGTTTTGGGCGAGACTGAGTAGTTCTATAGGCACATGATAACAGTAGGATATCATTTTGCAATTCCATGGGTCAAGTCAAGGTCATTTGAGGTTAAAGTTTGGCCTTGAATATGATAATTCCACAGTTGACATTACTGTATTTGCTTTATTTCAGTGACAATTTCTACAATCTAGCTAACTGCTGAGCATTTAGCATATTTTCTGCAGATAAAACCAGATCATAATGCTTAAATGACATAACCCACATTATATGGATATTCGGATATAAACCACAATTTATGCTGAAGTGCAGGGCACATGCATTCTATGGAAGGTTGCAAAGCTACAAGATATGACCTCCTAAGCAAAACAAAGCTCACACCTAGCTGGGGGAATGGCATTGACAACTTTGACGCAGTTATTCACATTAGGTAACCATTTATTGGGGGCAAATATCAAAAGACATGGTTGTGTCAGGATCGTCAGTCTGCTCTTCGTTTGCGTTTTGGGTCAATGGATTGTTGCAATCCAAGCCGCTGCCACATGCACAGAACATTGTGCAAGGGATTCCGCGTCCCATGCAGCCGCAGCGACTCCGTCTGCATGCTGATTGTGATTCACACCCACATTTGATTAGCTTCAGAACTTCATCTGGTGCTAAGCACACTCCTTCAACTGTTTTTGGGATGAGAACTCTGTTTGTTTCGTCTCTCTCCCACCCATAATGCACAGGATCAAGTGGTGGTAGGTCACACTTCAGTGCATCGAGCCAGTTCGCCACAGTGTAGTGGGCTCAGCACATTTTGATGGAAAGCTTCAGTTGTTGGTGGTAGAGAACATAGTTTGGGTGCAGCAGTTCCCGACTTCCCTGTCTTCTGAGCCCATACTCGCTGACGACACTCAGTAAGAGATGAGGATTTCTTATCCCCATAGCATGCAACAATGAATGCTGTTGCCTCTTTCTCGATATGGTCAAAGCATGCATCAAGGGACCCCAGCTTGTCTAGCTTCCGACCCTTCTTGGCTGTGGCAATGGCAGTGGCTTTGCCCGATGCCATGTATTGCTGGAACTGTGTCACAACCACTCAAAGCGTGTAGTTTGAGGATTTGTGGGATGATGTCTTTGTGCTGGGTTACAGTTGCTCGGATGTCCACTGATTTTCTGCCACGCACTGGAGACTCCATAATCATGGGACAGCCTAGTTTCTTAAATTCAAAGAAGTGAGTCAGCATGGCAAACACGTCTGTGTCATCACAAATGATGGAGATGCGGGCATCAGAGTCTTTCTCAGCTTGTGCGATAGCGTGGTCCAGCTTGTGAACTCTGCTGCTCTTGCTTCTCATTGCCCGAGTGCTTGATTTCGGAGAGAAATCATAGTAGCGATCAAAGGCTAGTACTACAGATTCATGAGAAAGATGTTTCGGTAGCCATACTTTGAAGGTTTGGATAAATGTAGCAACTGTGCCACTAGCAGGCCAGTCGACTGTCCAAAACAGCTGACACATCCATGATAACAACTGTTGGTCGACCCCCATGTTCGCGAGGATGTTTCCACTCCCAAGTTCTGCTTCAATGCGGACTTAGCTGCAGTTCTCATTAAGCCATCTGGTTGGAACAGTGCGGGTGGGTATGCCGCAAGCTCTGTTGAGAATACATGGGTCAAGTCAAGTTCGCGTTCGCTCATCAGCAAACCGATGACGCGTGCATAAATCGCTTCTTGGTCTATAACCAAGTGGGCACCCACCTTGATATGTTTCGTTTTACTTGCAAAAGTGATGACATGTTTGGAAATGGTGCCATAAAAGCCTTGTGGCCATGATGACTCGTACTATGCCAGTTGCGTCTTTCCAACACTAACAGCTCTATCGGCATTGGCATCTGGAGATGCAAGCTGCCCTGTCTGAATATTGTATAAGTTGCCTCCCGGATGTGACTCTGGATCCATTGGGTCCATGCACTTAGAAAGGGAATCATGAAGTGATTGGCAATCTTCTCCATCATGTTTGATGCGACCTCCTGCCTCCTCTTTGTGGTACAGATGGAGTGTTTCTAGGTGCTCACTCATATCTAGGAAGTCAGCAGACTCACACGAGCATTAAGGCTGTATACCCACGTGACCATCACTTGTGGATTTTGGGTGTTACCAATGACACCACTAGGGCCCTTCCCACGACGCATCCAGGTACTCTCCAGGAACTGGTCGATTGGCACCCCCATTCCAGAGTCCATCCATGTGATGCATAGAACCCTCTCCTCTCATAAATGCATCTAAGACTTCTTCAGGTAACCACGTCATAGATCGAACGAAGAAGAGGCCGTGTCTACTGTCGTTGTGATGCCCAGCAGCGAAGAAATATGGCAACATATTTTCAGCTGTTTGAATGGCCAGAGCATAATCACCTTCATGTGTACTGCGCGTGTATTTCATAATGAGAAAAGTTGGCTTGATGATGATGTCAACCCACATACGAGTTGTTCTGCTAGCAGAGGCCAGTTCTTCAAGGACTTGCATCAAGTCAGCCATGGTATTGATACGCTCACCATACTTCAAGAATACAGGTCTGCAGAATTCGTCTGCAGCTTTTGTAGAACCTGAAAAATAAGAATTTTGTTTACCCATTCTTCAGAGTACAAATCGCATTGAAATAATTTATCCTCAGCAAATGAAAACTAAACAATGCTCACCTGGTATATTCTCCATATTCAGCAGTCAAAATACAATTTTGGAATCAGCACAACCAAGACGTCATCAAACCACCAGGTGGGCAGCACCATCAGCAATAATCTCAACAACCTGAAAAAAATAAGAGGAATAATTAGACATATTGGAATTCACCTTACCATGGGGAAAATAATCCCCGATTTCATTTTAAACCCTATAGAACTACTAAGTCTCGCCCAAAACCATAAAAACGACAGTAAGATCACCAAATTATCTCCACGACTGCCCGGGATATGGGATATTCCTTATTTCGGGGGGCGTTTGACCTCCAATGACCTTGAGTATTGACGAATGTGGGTCAAAACGACTCCCAAAGTACCTGCAACCCCTCCAGATCGACTCATCATCCTAAAAACCCCTAGAAATGACACCAAGATCATCAAAATCCATCAAGTATTGACCAGGATATGAGATTTTTCAGTTTCGCCGGCCATCTTGGAAAATGGCGGCCATATTGAAAAAGCCAAGCGGGGGTCAGGTGTACACCCGATGGATTCTTGAATGTGGTGGTATAAGCTTTCAAAATATGTAAAAATTTATAACAAACAATGCAGGGTTCCAGTAAAATCAGGGTCTGTGCTACCGGACTATATAGTTTTTCTTTTTCATGATGCTAGCCCGACGTGGGCAACGGGTTAATTTTCCTAGAAGAGTTCCTTGTTCCATGCACGGTCTGTGTGTATCATATATATATATAAAACCTTGGGTTAAATTTATACAAGGTGGCTTAAAGGAAAATAAATATTCAGCAAAAGGATAATATTCGTTTTAACACCACTCCAAACCATTAAAAAATATTAATATATTCTGAATCCTCATTAAAAATTACTAAGGAAAATGACCTTTTCTTGTGCAAATCAAATAAAAAAGTACAAAATTAATGAAAATAACGTCATCCTTATGCCATCTAGGACCAGCCAGTGACGGCATAGTTATGACGTTATCAAGCCCTTTATAAACGGATGACCGTGAAACAAAGGCCTTTTATATTAATTGCGTTTCCTCCTATAAGTATGTGCGATTCGTGTACCTTACAGTAGATTTTGAAGAAGTTATCAGACGCGTTGGCTTAGACGATAGCGAAGTTTTGAAACTTTTTTCTGATCATGGTGTAATTCCTACATCCTTAAAATGTCCACAGTGCAATAGTGACTGTATTTTCAGAGAAGGTCAGAATATTACCAATTAGGTAAGATTAGGTTCGGTTCGGTTGGGTTAGTTTTTTAATATAGAGAAGTACTTTTTAGGGGTAATTTTGATTTGATATGCACGAATTTGACTTCTGTTTTCTGTGCAAATGTATACCGGTATATTTTTAGAAATCATTTGCTTGTATCTCAAAAACTATACATTTGCACAGAAAAAAGTCAAATTCGTGCATAACACATCAAAATTACCCTAAAAAGTACTTTCTTGTCCTAAAATCTAGAGTGGTGTTAAAACGAATATTCACCAATTTACATCTAGGGTGATACGCACTGTATACTCAATTTTTACATTAATAAAACATATAGCAGTCGAGGGCGACCTCTAAAGTCTAAGTCTTTCACCTACTCAACCGGTCAACTCTGGAACAATCTTCCTCCATCCATCTTTCCCCCCATCTATGACTTCCCATCTTTCAAACGCATAGTGTCTAGGCATGTCCAAACCCTGGGCCTTGATTGATTTTGGCTCTCTTCTTCTCCCAGGGAGGTGGGGACCGCTTTTGTGGGCGTTCACCCTTGGCCTCTCCTTCCTACATAAAAAAAAAAATTCTAAGTAATTCAACTTAAATTTCACGAGGGCACTTTTTTTAATTATAATTATTATTAGAACTAATTTAGAGGGTGAGATGTCAACATTTTGTACTTTTGATTTTAAGGGGCACCCTAATAAATAAATAAATAAATATACTTCGCGTGAGACGGCTATGGCGCATCTCGTAATCTTTCCTGAATAGATCACATATACTCTCTAAAACAGCTTCTAAGAAGTTGTTTTAGTGAGTTTTCATTGTATTCATTGATGCATTCAAAGGTTTAAATGGTACCTTATTCTTGATGACGATCAAATGGAAGTATTTGGCTGTAATTAATGGGGAAACGTGATTTATTGTAGGTTTATAGCGAAACTAAACTCTTAAAATAACTTACTTTCTACTAATTATTGAAACAGATAGTCATTTTCATGCAATAAAATGACCACCATTTTAGATAAGACGTTACTTACTGTATCCCAGCCAAATATGACGCAGATATAACCATAAAGCTTATGAACCATGATCATTCCCGTAGCAAAAGCAACTTTGTTACCAGCCTTTCTTCGTTTCTCGGGTGGTGGGTTTGTCCTTCTTCTCTGAATTTTAAGCAACTCTTCAGCCTCTTCCTTCAATTGTCCGAATCTTTCATTCAAGTGTGGTTTAGCCTGGAGTAGTTTGGAGCACCCCAAGATGATGCGATCGACGTGAAGTTCGAGTGAAAGATTGAGACTGAAATACCAAATGAGAATCTATAACTCAATATAATGAGAGAAATTTTTTATAAAGCTAATCGCTTCATGCGCGACCTATAATTTTAAGATGGTGTAATTTAAACGGTTCTAAAAAAGGAGGACACCTCAAATACAGTTCCCATGATATATAGGCCTATACTCAATTCCTTCTAAAGAATAACAAACGGCCTTTGAAACTACAAGTACAATAAAAATTTGTTTCCATGAAACACACCAATAAATTTAAACGTACCTATACATAAATTCTAAAGCATCTTCATTATTTGGCTTAAATATTGATGAGATCTGAGCCGCTAAACACATCTCTGTGAACATATCATAATTCTGAAAGTTCCTTTGGCCCACATGAAGGGTGTTCTTCGCCATACGTTCAAGCACTCGAGATGTAGAACATGACCAATTTTCTCTACTTGCAAGACTCGGGTGATTTCCAAAGGAAATGCTACTCGAATCCGTTCTTCTTCCTTCTTTGAATGCATCAATAAATTCAACTTCATCTGTCCTAAAATTGAGAAAAAAAAGCTTTCAAGGTAACAATTGGTTTTACTGCAAAGAAAAAAAAAATATTATGTACCAGGTGATTACAAATGATCTTCCCAATTTTAAACATTTATTATGAAAAAACTAACAAAGCTACAGTGAAAAGCAAGACATACAAATAGAGAATATTTCAGGGAATTTTTATTTGTAATATTAAACACGTTAGAGATAGCCCTAAAGTTAGCATGTTTTGTGCTCTTACTGCTGAGAAAGTGTACGGTCCATTCTTCTTTGCTGAACAAACAATTAACGATATCATTTACCGTGATATGCTACAGCTGTGGCTGATGCCCCAGCTGTTAGAGAACAAACCTAATGTGTGGTTTCAGCAGGATGGTGCACTACCCCATTTCCACAATGAGGTTACAACATTCTTGAATGAGCAATTGCCTGATCATTGGATTGAGGGGGGGGGCATTCCTTGGCTGGCTCATTCACCCAATCTAGCCCCACTTGACTTCTTCCTCTAGGGCTATGTCAAAAATGAAGTTTTTGTTCCATCAATGGCAACAACTTTGGAACATTTGAAGGAAAGGATACGTGGGGCTGTTAGAAATGATATGCTACAAAATGTATGGAGGGAAACAGAATACTGCTTTGATGACTGCAGAGCCACAAAAGGAGCTCTCATATTGAACTTCAATAGCTGTAAATAAAACTTTTTGAGTTCTTCTTTATGTATATATATCTTACTTTTCGCTGTAGTTTCGTTAGTTTTTTCATAATAAATGTTTAAAATTGGGGATATCATTTGTAATCACCTGGTATATAAAGTGTTGCAAAAAAAAAAAAAAAAAAAAAAAAAAAAAAAATTTTTTTTTTTGCTTTTTTGCCTTATCTAATAGAAAATTTGTTTACACAGAAAATAAATAGTCTCGATAAATTACTGTTTATATGTTGTAAAGACAAAAAATTTTAAATACATAAAATAGACTTTCTTTTAATTAAACGTAGACCTACATGCTACAGAACAGACTTAACTTTTTTCACCTTTCATATTTCAAACCAAAAATATAACTAAGTATACAACCAATAAAATTATTGCTAAATGTTACAAAAACAAAGAAAAATACCTGGTATGCACATAAAAATTATAAAAGATTTTATATTAATTAATGTTCGGCCTAAGACCAAGAGCAGTTTTCAAACTTTTTTGTGCTGGTGACTCCCCTTCCCTAAACAATGATGTACACATACTACAACTGCAAAAACAGCTTCCAAACTATTTCCCATGTGATGATGGAGAGCTTGGTAAGTGGATACTTAATCCATTCAATGAAAGGGTGGAAGAGTCTGCCAAACTTGCAGGACATTTACATGATAAATAATGATTGAACTTTCTTCTGACTAGACCCTACAGTTGTCATTCCCATCCAAAACCTTGCATACATTTTGAATAGCACAGAAAAGTGAGTATTCAGAACTGGTGTCTAAAGCATTGAAAGTTTTGATTCCATTTGGAACTTCAAATTTATGTGAAATGGGTTTTTCGTTAAAAGTTGGAATTAAAATGAAGCAATGAAATTAACTGTACATGTGTTACTTTGTATTTACTCTATTCAGCCGAATATAAAATTAACAAATGCAAAGTAAGAACAGGTATCTCATTGAAAGAAAGAATCAAGTGTTGTTACAGTTCTTCCGACATTTGAATTCTTAAATTATTTGCTGTAGTACAGTACATATTATATAGGGAAAAACAGGCCACTTGAAATTCTGGGTTTGGGCCCTAATTATGAAACTATCATACAGCTTAGCCCAGCATTAACAGAAAACATTTATTTTTACTTTAAATAAGTATAATCTATTCGCTAACACTGATTTTATAATAGTGTACAGGCAATGACCACCTTACGAACAAAATCCGCAATTACGAATGACCCTAATTTACACCAATGACCACTTTACAAATGTTTGCTTTACGAAAATCCACAATTACGAATCCAACTTTGAAAGGAGCAGCAAAGTTGCCAATGAAGTCCACAATAACATTGCATGCTATAAGGAGATTTGAGAGAGAGAGAGGAGAAACAAGGCCAGACAAACTTCTTTGGACTCATTCTTCAGGAAGCCCACAAGTGAACCTCCCACTCCAGCAAAGAGCACTCCCCCTGGAAGTCCATCTAAGTCTTCTTCAAATTAATGTCTAAAAGTAGCTTCCATGTCTTTTATTTAATATGAAATTTATTTAATATTAATAATTATTTGCATGCTTATTCCTCCTTTAAAATGCAAAAACGTCTATTTTCGTGAATTTTTAGGTCTTGGGAGCTGAGTCAGGAATGACTTAACCCATATTACATTAATTCCTATGGGAAAATTGTGTTCACTTTACGAACAGTTTCCAAGGAACCAATTGATTCATAATTGCGGACAATGCCTGTATTAAAATGCGATGAATCCCATCTTGTAAGCAAAAATTCATTCTTTGACTACCACTCAAAACAGCTGTGGGCATATATTAGCTTTTTATATTGTTTCTACTGCAGCAATTCTTCTTGTGCGTCATAAAGAAATGAAACAGGAAAATGACATACAGCATATGCATGCATGTAAACAGATACGAGATGAACATGAAACTAGAAAAGTAGTTTCTAAAAACGATACTAACCCAGGTGGTCTCCATTTCATCATGAAATGGGAAGGACAATTAACTGGATACAAAATAATTCCAAGACGATGGCAAATTGCATGGTACACAATTGAGAGTGTGATCGGGATTCCTCTCTTGGTTTCCATGACTTTGTTTATAAAGGAACTATCCATCAAGTAATGGTTTGTATTCCCAGTATACTTATTCTGAAAAGGAAAAAGAAATAAATGTCAGCCAATCTATATTTCATTTTGCTTAGACCCACAAATATAAATGAGTCCATTTTTAGGTTCAACTTCCCACACTAATAAAGTTTAAGTCTGTTCTTGAAATTCATTTCTGTACAATGTACAAATAACATAAAAGATGAAAATTTTGAAATCTAATGTGAACTGTAGTTAATTTACTTGCTACCAGATTCATAAGAGAACTCACGACTGAGTAGAGGACATAATTAACACACTTAAAGAGCTCCTGACACTCCTTCTTTGACCACATATTGTCAGTAAGAGGCTCATTGGGATCTAATAAAGAATGAGAGACAGCATGATGATTCGGATATTGTTTCCTTAGATGGGAGAGAACTTGCAGAGCTAAATCATCCAGTTTGGCAGTTATCTGCAATTATATATACATATTACTATGTATATTACAATGTATATTACTACTGTAGAATATTACATAAATTGAGGGGAGCCCTATCTAAGAGACCTAAGAAACATAAGAGGGAACCATGACAGTTTATAAAGAATTATATTTTTAGGCTTTTAAGTATTTTCATTGAAAATGGAAATTTTCAAAATCATAAAACAAAGATGGATTATTACAGTATCCCAGTTCACATTTACAAATGACCTCTGTTGTAAAGTGTATGCACACCTTCAGGGCATGTTGAAGACAAACTGTTCATATTTCTCCATTTACTGGAACAGTTGTGAACCAATAAAACTGTGACTGAAGTGAGAGTGTTACTTTTAAAGGTCTGGGCATTTCATGATTGTCTATTGCCAATATACTTTAAAAGTTCAATGCAGGAAAGACAACTAAGACAAGTGTGTGACAAGAAAGGCCTTCAAAGGAAACACTATGAAAGAAGCACATCCTTGCTTGTATGTCATGCTTGAACTAACTGTCATGATTGTAGTGCTGACATCACCCACCCAAGTGAAATGAACAGAGTACAGACCACCATCATCACTGTCTTGACTACAAAGTCACTGACGTAGACCAGGTACTGATTAAACTGTTTTTGCCCCTCACTGTACCTTGATATCCTTTATCAGAATGGCCACATTATTTTGGAGAGTAGTGTACATATATAATAGATGTATTGAAATATAAATTATTTAATATTTCCAGACATTTCTTGCAGTCATTTTTCTGAAGAATTTGAAGCTTTATAAAATAGGTTACCTTTTAACTTTTTTGCACATTATTATGTTAGCTTATCTATATGGGATTTATAACCTGCCAATAAAGCTTGTCATTATCACCATTATATACAGGGTGTCCCAGAATTAACTATCTATTTCAATGAAATTGGACAAATTTTTTAAAAACACACTCTTATTTATGTTTATCATGTTTAATATGTGTTAAAAATGTATAAATTTCTAAATTTTTTTCAGCATTTTATTTTCATAATTTTTTCATTATCTGGTCCAATGAAAGACCGTCTGAAGTCATAGAATGGCAAAGAGACTCTCCAAAAGTTAACGTGTGGCTTGGAATGACCAAATCCAAAATTTATGGTGCTCCATCTTGTTGAAAACATTATCAGAATGCCATCATCAGAAGCTGTGGTTCGAGAAACTGCTGAAGCATATCAAGGTAGACGGTACCTGTTACAGTTGCTTCCGCAAAGAAGAATGGGCCATAAATTTTGGATTTGGTCATTCCAAGCCACACGTTAACGTTTGGAGAGTCTCTTTGCCATTCTATGACTTCAGACGGTCTTTCATTGGACCAGATAATGAAAAAATTATGAAAATAAAATTATGAAAAAAATTTAGAAATTTATACATTTTTAACACATATTAAACATGATAAACATAAATAAAAGTGTTTTTAAAAAATTTGTCCAATTTCATTGAAACAGATAGTTAATTCTGGGACACCCTGTATAATTGTATACACAGCTCTAGAGTAAATCTATTCTATATTGTATTGGCTAGGCAAAGTGTAGGATATTTGTGTACAGTACAGTGTACAGTGAAAGTGTTTGAAGTTTCCTTACTCTAATATAGGAGTCTATTTAACTTGTTAACTATATCTTACAACTGGAATCTAGTTTTATTTTTAGGATTACATTTAAAATGGAGAGAGAATCAGATAAAAGTAGAGCTACTTAAGGTAGTTATGGATGCCATAAATGTTTGTTAGAAATGTTGTGAGCACTGATACACCAAATGGGGTACAGCATCTGGAGATAGACTATATTAGTTTTACTATCAACAATGAATGTGCTTGGTCAACATGAAAGACCTTTTTTTTCAATAAGTGGAAGCAGCTAAAGCAAGGAACTAGGCTATGTAAATTTACTGATATAACTGGTGGCTATGAAATTGTAATCAAGGTGTGGTGGATATTTTAGGAATCTATAATAGAGGGATCTTAACACATAGTTGTTATAGAAATAAAACAAAATCAAACATACATCATTTAACTCTAAATCGAGGAACTCCACTGGCTGAAACCATTTGGCAAAGAAAAAAGCACCTTTTTCCAGAGTTTGTTTGGATAGAGGGAGACTGAAAAATTTCTTCCACTCCTCTTCACAAATTAACTGATGAACATGTTGAAGAAGACGCAGAGCATAATACTGCTTTGTTAAATCCCTGTGAGTGATGTGAAAGATAAAATTTTTAGAAAGTTTGACAATCTATCAGTGATCTTCAATGATGGTTAATTACATAGTATTCTTTATGAGACCAAACAACAACATATCACTGCAAAGCCTACAGTACATACAAAAGACAAACAGCTATATAGGTCAATGCCACAATCAACTACAGAAAGGATAAAAAATAAAATTAATGGTGAAAAAATCCAAAAATCAGATTAACCTGCACACAGCAAAGTCTGGTATGAAATGTGTGTGTGTGTGTGTGTGTGTTATATATATATATATATATATATGTTAAACACAGACCGTGCATGGAACAAGGAACTCTTCTGGGAAAATTAAATCCACTATAGTCCGAATAAGTAATGGTAAATGACAAATACCATAGTTTTTTTTTCCTTTTTCATGATTTTAGCCCGACGTGGGCAACGGGTCTCTCGCAAAGAGATCCCATAAATATAGCTTCCCTCACCAGCTATCTGCAAAGCAGACAGGATCCAGCTTTGGGACGTGGATCTAGGGTTTAAAGCAAGCCTAGATCCCTACACTCAGAACCTCTATATAAGTAAAAGACTCGTTGCATTCACATCGTGTTGAATAAATCAAAGAAAAAGGGGGTAACTATTGTATTTTTAGCCAAAAAAAACAAAACTTAAACCTCAACCGGGACATTGAGCGTCCACTTTTCAAGGCACGAAACACGTCCGTTTAGTATACACAAACTCAGAATGGTTCCCTGAGAACATTATATGTTAAACACAGACCGTGCATGGAACAAGGAACTCTTCTGGGAAAATTAAATCCACTATAGTCCGAATAAGTAATGGTAAATGACAAATACCATAGTTTTTTTTTTTCCTTTTTCATGATTTTAGCCCGACGTGAATGCAACGAGTCTTTTACTTATATAGAGGTTCTGAGTGTAGGGATCTAGGCTTGCTTTAAACCCTAGATCCACGTCCCAAAGCTGGATCCTGTCTGCTTTGCAGATAGCTGGTGAGGGAAGCTATATTTATGGGATCTCTTTGCGAGAGACCCGTTGCCCACGTCGGGCTAAAATCATGAAAAGAGAAAAAAAAAAAAAAAAAAAAAAAAAAAACTATGGTATTTGTCATTTACCATTACTTATTCGGACTATAGTGGATTTAATTTTCCCAGAAGAGTTCCTTGTTCCATGCACGGTCTGTGTTTAACATATAATGTTCTCAGGGAACCATTCTGAGTTTGTGTATATATATATATATATATATATATATATATATATATATATATATATATAACCTTACTGTAACCTTACAAAGGTTTCGTGCGATGATTCCTCATTTCATGAAGGTCAAGCTTGTCACCCCTCCTCTCAAGTTAGCCTCGTGAAGTAGTGAGTTGGTTTCTTGTGCTCTCCACCTCACATAGCCAGGTATGCCAGGCTCATCGGGATTGTTCCGAGCCAGGCGTCATCTTCTTTTGAAGATGTCCACTGCTACTCCCTTAGTGTTTTTTAGGTCTTTGGGCAACTGATTAAACAGTTTTGGACCTCTCACTACAAAACTATTTTCTTTCAGGGTTAAAGATGTTCCCTGTCTTGCCTTCAATTTAGGAATATGACACAGTCTACCGTTTCTACCTTCCACCATTGTTTGGGGCATTATAGGGTTCAGAGTAAGATTAGGGACTAGTTATGGAAATGTATCCCAAAGTTGGGGAAGTAGAAGTAAATTTCCTTCACCCCCCCATGGACCAAAAGAGTCTTTTGCCTCCCCTCCAAACCCAATGTGCTGACAGTGGATGTGTCCAATATTGTCACAATGATCCACCCTATGACAGCCACTGGAAGGTCATTCACAATCACGCAGAGGGAAACCAATGAAGCCAATAGGATCCTAGAAAACCATGCTACCCAAAACATGAGGTAAAAACTATGGGTGCCATGTTTGGATTGTTTTGATGATGTGTGCTTCTTTGTTTATTTATTATTAATTGTCAATAAGATGTTAATAATAGTTGTAAATAGTCAATAATTGTTAACAATAAACAACAAGTATTGTCAAAAGTATACAAAATGCTCCACCTGCATGACTTTGAACACATCTGGAAAGCAAATCCATGGAGATCCCACTCTAATTTCTGCTTGTGGATGCCTTATATCAAGGACATTTTTCATGCCAATTTTCATGACCTTGAATTTTGAAGGTTTTTCTGGGGTCAAGGTCAAAGGTCATACAGAAATGGAACTTTTTTATTTGATGCTCTATGGTTTTTACAGCAGGAATCGGTTATTCTATGCCCTTTCCTGAGCATTTTGAGACCAAGATTGTCGAAATCGGTACAGTAGAACCCGAGATATGACCTTTCAAACCACCAAGGTCACGCTGTTTACCTTAAACTTTGGAGGGTCATAACTTGGAAACCCATTGACCTAGGAAGCTAAAATTTGGTGGCGATTCATCATTCATCTAACCTAACCATTACACAAAAAGAGAAATCGGTGAGATGAGGTGGCATAAGGTATGTAACATGATGTGTAATGCAGGGTTGTGGAGTTGGAGTTGTGGAGTTGGAGTCGTGGAGTCGGAGTCGTGGAGTCGCACGTTTCAGGGCGGAGTCAGAGTCGGTAAAAAACTTCCAACTCCGACTCCAATTTCTGTCCTGTGTCACCCTTAATTTCTAAATCCTAAATACTAACATTTAGGTTATTTAGTTTTTTTTGGTCAATAAACCTTATTCATTGATAGCCCCTAGATTAAGTTTTTTTAATATTTTTTTTTACATTTTCAGAATATACAATTAATATTTATTTAAATATAAAATATAAAATTTCACACTTAGTGTGGTGGTGATGAAATGTCTTATTATTATGATAATTATAGAGTGAAACACTAGAGGAGTCGGAGTCGTATATTTAAAATGTGAGGAGTCGGAGTCGGATTTTTAGATTTTTTACAATGTGTGGAGTCGGAGTCGAATTTTTGACAATGTGTGGAGTCGGAGTCGGAAAATTTTGGACCGACTCCACAACCCTGGTGTAATGTCCCAGCTATGCCCTACCTGCTACACTATAATAAACTTGCATGAAGTTACTTTTAAAGAAGCTTCCTTAATAAATTTACAAAATTTAAAACATGAAAATTAATACATGCAACTCACTCTCATAAAAAGATTAAGAGACACACAGTTCTTATATATCAGGGGTGTCCAACCTTTTATCATGATGGGCCATATTTCAATTACTGACCCACACTGAGGGTCAGTGTGCAAATTTTAGATAAAATTTTATTGAAATAAAATATGACATTAGATAATGAATTTTCAGTATCCACCAGACAGGCCTGACACAAATCTTTGGCAGGCTGGACTCTGGCCTGTGGGCCATATGTTGGACAAGCCTGTTGTATATCAACATCCTGTTAGTATACTGATATCATACAGTATTTAATACTGTATTACTGCAATGATTTTACTTGGCCAAATGAATTGGTTTTGTTGTCCCATCATTAAGCTGGCTTGGTAATACTCTTATCCAATTGGGTCTCTGTCTCAGCAAAGGATTAAAAGGTCTACCTCTTCTATCCCTTAAATTAATAGGCCTATATTCTTCTTCAAGCAGAGGGTCAGTTGGATGTCTTCCATAGTGTGAAAAATAAAGACAAATACTGTGACAATTTTTTAGTATTAATAGCAAATAGTACTTGGCTTTTAGAATGTGATCACAGGTATTATGTTTAATCAAAACAATTTTTAAAAGGCTGGCCTATTAACCCTTAATAGGAAATCATGGGTCAGAAATGAATTGTGTGTTGGGTCTGTGGAACCTGTGAATTCCTATCCAAAGTTAATCATGTCTTCCACTTAAATAGAATACAGAGCTGCATAAGTTATCAACTATGCAAATGTTTCACAGTATGGTACTTTCTAAGACTAAATGATGAGTAGGCTTGCAATACCTCATGGAGTATCTAAATGACTCTGCCACCGAAGTCTGCAATTTTGGCTATGCTGATTTATATTTGGTGAGGAAGCTGACAAACTGAAGATACTAAGATTCTAACCAGCTCCTATCTTCATTAATACAACAGAAGATTGCCAGTCCAAATTCCCATGCATTTAAGATTCCTGCCACAAGTCTACAAATGCCACCACTCCATTTTCTATGCACTGCCATAGTCCATGCCATTGCATTTTAAAAAACACACCATACTGTATATGCAAAAACACCACTTAAAGTTACAAACACCACTTAAAGTTACCTCAATCTGGGCCCATAGGAAACATCATAATCTATAGTTAAAAAAAATCTGCAATCCAAACACTAATCAATCCTAAGGAATTTGGACTAGTGATCTTCTACTGTAGTGACTCATAGAAAGTGAGTGATGGGCAAGATAAAACTTTAAAAAGTTTGACAACATAATGAAATAACTCACTCATATAATAAGAATAAATATGAGCATGTTATTTTTCTTGGGCAAAAGAGGTTATTTATGCATTAAAAATTAAAAACTACTGTGCATCTATTTTTCTTTACAAAGTGCACATTTCTAAGATGAATTTGTTTAATAGGAGAAGCATTCCAGGACAAACCATGGAAAATAAAATAAAATTTACCACCACACCATCTTCAATTTTCCAATAATTTGGTACATATATGGCATTGTCTAAAACAACAAATTCAAAATATAAAATTATACCTCAACTGAAGTAATGGTTAAAAAAATTATGGTCTCCCCCACCCCTATTTTGGGGATTCTACATACTACTAAATTTCAAATTGTCATACCTCAGTCCCTAATTCAGATAAAAGAATGATTCAAAAAGCAATTCAAAAGGCAATTTCTCAAAAAATAAATCATTATAATTGTAAAAAACAAAGTCAATGAATAAAAAGATAACATTTTCATTTTAAGGACCTCCCTCCCTTTATATAAATAAAAAATTACTTTTTCTTTGAATGAAATTAAGCTTCAACTCTCTCCATCAGTGGATAATGAAAAAAAAAATTTTTTGGCATATAAAAGTGGTGTTTTTACATTTGAATACTGCTAATTTCACTGAAAACTCCACAATTTTGCTCAAAATCAACACTCATTCAAATATGTAGTCACTTGCTCAGTTACAATAAAAATATATACCTACCTACCTAAGAAGTAGATATGTAAATATAGGCCACTGAAGAATAAAATATTTAAGAAACTTTCATTATATACCTACCTATATACAGGGGGTCCTTGTTATCCTCCGAGGATAATGGGAATCAAGAAATCACCACTTAAAGTGGGGACCTAAAACCCATAAGAAATAATGAGAATAAGGTTTAATTGGGACCTTAACACAATAAATGGCACTCAAAATTATGGTTAAACATTTGTAAAATACACTTTTTAAACCATTTTATGTACCTTACCTTATAAAATATGTTAATAAAGTATGTTAAACAGCAAGTTTTTTATTGTCTTACCTTGAAAAGTAGAGGAGTTGGGCTTGATTGGATGGATGCAAGTGGATGCTGGAAGACGATTAGGCGGAGGAGGAGGAGGAGGAGGAGGGAGGGAGGAGGAGGGAGGAGGAGGAGGAGGAGGGAGGAGGAGGAGGAGCAGGAAGACTAGGTGGGGTCATCTACTGCCATCTCTTCATCTCCCCCTGTAATTTGAGGCTGAAGCTCAGAAGGACCTGGTTGAGGTTCAGAATCTTTCATGACTGGCTTGCGGCACACAAAGAATGAATCAAGTATTGTTTGCTTTCCTTCACATAATTTTTCTGATAAAATTGCATGATAGCCTGATAGCAAATCTTTCATTCCACATTCAACCTTGGCAGCATGATCATAAAGAGGGTCATTATCCTTAAAATAATCAACAATTTCATCAGCTTTCCCAAAGGCTTCTCATAGGCCTTTAATTGTCAATCCTTTACCTTTGGGAAGTTCAGCAATGTCATCATCATCATCAGCTCTTGCTTCTTCAACTGTTAACTGATCTAACTCTGCCAGCTCCTCATTTGTTAATGGCAATGCACGAGATTCAAGCAATTCTTTGACATCATCATCTTCCACTTCATAGAATCCTGCATCTTTTGCAAGCTTTACAAGTTTGGTGTGCATCTGGTTGACATTGAAGCCTTCAAAGGAGTGAACAGCATCATGATATAAATTTTCCCAGCAACAATTTATCAAATGAGTGGAAAGTTTCTTCCAAGCTTGGCCAATAAGCTTAACACAATCAAAAATATTAAAGTCCTTCCAAAAATCTTGCACATTATTTTCATTGGTTGTGTCAATTTTGGCAATTAATTTCCTAAAAGTGAGGCATAAATAATGAGTCTTCAAAACACTGATTACCCCCTGGTTAAAGCTTTCTCCTGGATGAGAGCTAAGCTCACAGGTGTGTGCTGGTGATACAGCTCTTCTTGTTATCTTTCCATAATCTCCATTACATCACTCCTTCTGCATGTTATTATAATCTCAGAGTGCCTTATCATTGTTGTAGTTTTGGCTTCTAAATCTGCTGCATTCTTTAGTATAGTATGAATGGTAGTTTTGGGGCTGTTAAGAGCACATGCAATGTCTATCACTCATTCACCATTTTTCTTGTGTGTAATAACATCTAATTTCACATCCAACCCATAGCTGGTACACTTTCTTTTAGGGCCAGTAGCTGCTTTACCACTAGCAGTACATTTTGAAGTCATGGCTGCAACAACAACACAAAAAATCAACAAAATCAGAATGAAAACACCAGAAAACCATGGATTGGTTCAGCACTGGCAATGGTTAGCGAGAGACAGAGTGTGTGGCATTGGGGTTGGGGGTGGAGCATTGGGGTTGGGGGTGGAGCATTGGGGTTGGGGGTGGAGCATGGGGGGGGTGGAGCATGGGGGGGTGGAGCATGGGGGGGTGGAGTGTTGGAGGTAGGGGAAAGCGAGTGAGACAGTGAGTCTAAGGGAAATTTAAACAGTTTTCCATTGTGCTTCCGCATTCCACGTACATTATCTGCGGAAACCTCTTAAGTGTGGGGAATTTATCTGTATAGTTCTATAATTATTTAGCCACATAAATGCAGACTCAGATAATGAATACTCAGATAATGAGGACCCCCTGTATATACAGCAACTGCAAAAAGTATCCAATCACCCTAAATTTACCCAAAATTTTCTTAAAACCTATTTAATAAGGTTCAAATATTAAATTGGTAAATTGAAATATTGTCTTACCTTTCTGTTGAGATTTAATTAGGTTTAGGCAGACATCCTGGGTGATCTCTGTACACCACACTTTTTTGATGGCCTCTATGAGTTGTGTAATGGAGCCTGATGAGTAGTATTCTAATTTGTTTTTATAATATTCCAAAGGTTTTTTGTTGGGTTTAAATCTGGGCTGTTTTCAGGGCATTCTAAAACTTCATAATTATTGTTTTTCAATCAATTGGTTACTTTTTTGGACCTGTGGCATGGGGTACCATCATGTTGCAAAATTTTGGTTTCATTAATGGCCATTGCAGAGGGTAATATATCCTATAAAAGTTGTAAATACTTTTGACCATTCATTGTGGTATTCTTTAGGAGAAAGTGTAAGTTCCCATGCCCTTTGTAGCTGAAACAACCCCAAATCATTACACTTGGAGGGTGCTTAACTGTACTTACAGTTTATTTTGGATTCATTGTCAGATCCAAGGGGTCTTCTCACCCATTTTATACAGCTTCTGATGGCCATAAAGGACAATTCATCACTGAAAAGTACATTTTTCCAGTCCTCTACAGTCCAATCTTTATATGCCTTGCAAAATTTAATCCTAGATCTCTTCATTTTGGGAGTTAACAAGGGTTTCTTTGCTGACCAACGAGATGGAAAACTAAGCTCTTTTTGAAGTCTATGTTGTACGGTTCTTTCAGCCACATTTTCAAGTAAATCAAAGTGTTTCATTTTAATTTCTTTGGTTGAAATGGTGGGTTCAGCATCTACTTCACATTTTATGAGATGATCAGTTCTTTTAGAAGTCTTCCTTGGCCTTCCTGAGCGTGGTTTAGACCTAGGAGTGGATGTGGTCTCTTCAGATCAGGCCCTTTGAACCCACAAATTTACAGTACTTTGAGCAATATTTAATTGCTTTGCTATTTTGTGCTGGGACATTCAGTTACTTAATGCAACAATAGCACCTATTTGATCTCTTTTCAGTTGTTTTTTAGCTGGCATACTGATAGTAAAATATTTATCGCACTCTGAGCAAAATTAATTAAAACTGAAAAATAAAAGATACAGCACCTCTCATTGAATGATACACCCATACACTACCAAAGCTTTGGAAGCACTGGTAATACTCTAACATACTCACACACTCATCTCCTTTCAGTATAAAGATGCTAGGAACCACCATTGAAGATACTTAATTTACTCACATAAGCATTTTGTAAGGAAACAAAATTGCAAAAAATGTCAGATGATCAGAAGCTTTTTGTGGTTGCTGTGTGTGTGTGTGTGTGTGTGATGCAAACCAACAGGGAAAAAGAAAAATGATTCCAAGGCCTTTCATGTATTCAGAAGTACACCTCATCAGGGAATGAAGGGAGGTGAGATGAAAAAATATACACACACATATATATATATACATACATTTAAACTGCAAACACGCAGTATAATTAACGTAAAGAATGACGCTTGTATAGGAGAATATTCCGCCCAAGATGAGAGAGAACGAAACAAATGAAAAAATGAGGTAACCACCCGGGAATCGAACCTGGGATCTTCCGATTGCCAGTCAGATATGATAACCATTACACCATGGGCCTCACTCATTCAAATGCCATAATTCTTCTACATACGCACAGAAACCAATGCCCCAAGGGGGCACCTCCCACATGCCGTACATTATATACATTTAAACTGCAAACATGCAGTATAATTAACGTAAAGAACGACGCTTGTATAGGAGAATATTCCGCGCAAGATGAGAGAGAATGAAACAAATGAAAAATGAGGTAACCACCCAGCAATCGGAAGATCCCGGGTTCGATTCCTGGGTGGTTACCTCATTTTTTCATTTGTTTCGTTCTCTCTCTCATATCTTGCGCGGAATATTCTCCTATACAAGCGTCGTTCTTTACGTTAATTATACTGCATGTTTGCAGTTTAAATGTATATAATGTACGGCATGCAGGAGGTGCCCCCTTGGGGCATTGGTTTCTGCGCGTATGTAGAAGAATTACGGCATTTGAATGAGTGAGGCCCATGGTGTAATGGTTATCATATCTGACCAGCAATCGGAAGATTCGGAAGATCCTGGGTTCAATTCCCGGGTGGTTACCTCATTTTTTCATTTGTTTCATCTCTCTCTCTCTCATCTTGCGCGGAATATTCTCCTATACAAGCGTCATTCTTTACGTTATATACATACATATGGGGGGTATGAAACAAAGGGGTGGGGTTAGCCCCCCAAGTTGCATAAAGGGGGTAAGGGGGTTTTGGGGGGAGAGGGAGAACAATCTCCCCCGAAAGGGCTAACCCTAATGTGCCCTTGCCATAGGCAAGTTTGCAAAACACAAGCCCCACCCATAGGGCAGGGAGCCAAAGGCTCTGTTTATTTGTATACAAAATTTGTTGGGTTATTTTAACATTTTATATGAATGTGTGGTATATTTTTTAAATCTACTGTCCAGTAACTAAACTGTACTGTATAAATTAATTGCAATGTTCTTAAACTATTTCTTCATAATATTAATAGTAATATTGTACAGTTTTATTACTGTAATACTGTACAGTATGTACATTATTAATGTTTTGTTTAGTTTAGTTATTGGTCTTATGATGCATCATAGTGGTAGTAACTATCTTATTCTAAATAGCAATAAATAGCAGCCACAGGCCACGTGGGTACAATTCATACAACTATTGGATTATTCATACATTGGTACCAGAAAGTTCAAAATTCCTCAGATATTTTGAAGGGTTGAAGAAATGTACGAATTAACCTGAAGTACAAAATAACAGAGTGCAAATTAATGGGGTTCAAGTGTGTTCATTTAATGCCCAAGATGTACTTCTGTTTTCATTGGACAAATGATCAGGTGACAATCCACCCATTTGTAGTATACAATATCATAAAAACAAGGATGGGGAATTAAATCACACTAGTTACTGCTTCATTAGTGACTGTTTTGAATATATAACTTCAGCAGTTTACACTTTCCAACAGCATTTGAAGAAGGATGTAAAAGAAAAATTTCCTAAATGTACAAACAGTGCATTATTTTTCTGTTGGCTGCAGTGGCCAATACAAGAACAGATTTCAGCAATCTGTACTATCAATCATGAACAGGATTTTGGTTTGAATGCTGAGTGAAATTTCTTTGCTTCCAGTCATGGCAAAAATGCTTGTGATCAGACATGGGGGTCAATTCAATTTTATCAATTCCAATTCAATTCCAATTCTGGTAAGATAAAAATTCCTAAATTCAATTCAATTCCAATTCATTTATCGGAAAAATCTATCAATTCCAATTCAAAAAACACAAGGTTTTATAATAACCATTTTATTTTCAATCATACAACATACACTATTACTCACTAACAAATCAAGTTAACTGCCACACAAATATTCATATGGTTTATATCTTCATTAGAATCACTACTATAAATCCATGATCATTACACAATATGCTACAGCCCAAATTACTGAGAATTACATCTGATCATCATAAGTTGTTCAAAACAGTTATTGCTCAGGTTGCACCTCTCCAGCCTGAAGAGCTTGCCAGCAATGGAGAACAGTCATTCCACAGCAGATGATGTAGCAGGGATGGCCAGGTATTGTGATGCAAGCCTGGTGAGGACTGGGAACTCAGGCTGCTTGGCCTTCCAGTATCCAAGGGGATCAGCATCTTCTGGCAGACATGATTGGCTGAGGTACAGAGAGACCTCAGTGTTGGATGGAGTTGGTCTGGGTGTTGAAAACCAGTTGGTCAGGGAGAAGAACTTGTTCCTCTTCATCAGTGAAAGTGTCTGTAGGACTGACACTAGGTGCAATGTTGTTGTACTTCCGAGTCAGCAGGTCACAGATGTCTTGCACATCATCATCACGGCACCAGTCCAGCGCAATGGCCAGGTAGCTAACTTTAATAGATATATCGAGCTTAGACGTCAGGTTAAAAGATCAGTTAGGAATGCCAAGCGTAATTTAGAGATAGTTATAGCTGCGGATAGTAAACATAATCCAAAAAAGTTTTTTGAATACGTAAATAATCGTAAGCCGGTAAAGGATAACATAGGCCCTCTATTGGATGTAAATGGCGCTTTGGCTTCTGACGCTCAGGCGATGGCGGGTATTTTCAATAACTTTTTTGCGACAGTTTTTACCGTAGAGGACGTAAATAATGTCCCCGACGTTGACGATATCGTTCCATTTAGTAGCGAGACTATTTTAGATGAAATAACTGTTTACGAGGCTGAGATTGCGCATTATATCGATAGGCTAAAAGTTAGCAAGGCTCCAGGCCCTGACGCTTTTTATCCTAGACATTTGAAAGATTTGAAAGACGTTATCGTAGGCCCCTTAGCGAAGATTTTTAATCAGTCACTCGAAACGGGGATTATTCCTGAAGACTTCAAATTAGCTAACGTCACGCCTATTTTTAAAAAAGGCGACCGCGCGGTAGCTAGCAATTATAGGCCCATTAGCTTAACGTCAATTGTCGGTAAACTTTTGGAATCCGTAGTTAGGGATCGTATTATCGATCACTTAGAAAGTAGGGGTTTGATTAATAGTAGTCAGCACGGCTTTCGACGCCATAGGTCTTGTTTAACAAATTTGTTAGAATTTTATAACGAAATAGTGCGCGAATACGATAGGCATAGGGCAGCTGACATTATTTATTTAGATTTTAAAAAGGCGTTCGATACAGTTCCGCATAGGAGACTAATTGCGAAGGTTAAAGCGCACGGTATCCGCGGTCAGGTAGCTAACTGGTTAGAAGAATGGCTTCGTGCTAGGAGGCAGAGGGTCGTAGTTAATGGTAGTGAATCGGGGTGGTTAGAGGTAGGTAGTGGTGTCCCACAGGGTTCAGTGTTAGGCCCATTGTTATTCGTAATTTACATTAACGACATAGATGTAGGATTGATTAGTAACGTGTCAAAATTCGCGGACGATACTAAAATAGGCAGTAAGGTTGTTAACGAGGACGATAGAAATAGGATCCAAGACGATGTAGATAGGATTATGGAGTGGACGGATAAGTGGCAGATGCAATTTAACGTAGATAAATGTAAAGTTTTGCATATAGGTTCTCGCAACAATAATTACGTGTACACGATGGATGATAGGGATTTAGCGAGCGTTGACGAGGAAGTAGATTTAGGCGTACGCGTAACTAAAGATTTAAAGGTTAGGAACCAGTGCCTGGAGTCTTGCGCAAAAGCTAATAGGATGTTAGGCTTCATAGCGCGTAATTTCGAATTTAAATCGAAGGATATTATATTGCCCCTTTACAAGTCCCTAGTCAGGCCTCATTTGGAATATGCCGTTCAGTTTTGGTGCCCGTACTTGCGTGAGGATATTGATAGGTTAGAAAGGGTTCAGCGTCGTGCCACGAAACTTATTCCGGCATTGCGCAATAAGCCTTATGAAGATAGGATTAAAGTGTTAGACTTGTATTCACTCGAAACTAGGAGATTAAGGGGGGAGCTTATTGAAGTTTTCAAAATCGTTAATAACATCGATAACGTAAATTTTGACAAATTGTTCACTTTCGATAATAGTAATACTCGCAATAACGGATTCAAGTTGCGTGGCAGACGTTTCATTACTAATATCGCTAAAAACTTCTTTACGTTTAAAGTAATTGATAAATGGAATAATCTTCCCGCGTCAGTCGTTCATTCTACCAGCGTTAATGTGTTTAAGAACCGTCTTGACAGACATTTTAAAAATATTAACGTTGTTTAAAATTAAAAAAGAAAGTTAACAACAGGAGCTCTGGTGGTGGTGCTCGAGGATGAGTCTGTTGACGATGAATGCCAGCTTGTGACATGCCAGCGTGATGCCAGCAATAAAAAAAAAAATAAAAAAAATTAGACTAACACGAATGTAGATGTAGCTCATAGCGTAAACTAACCCACTTTTTGTTTAACTTTACCTACTTTTTTTTTTCTTATCCTCCTTACTTTGCATGTCTCTAACTCTTTTCTTGCATGTTTGTAGTTTGCATGGTATGACAGTGAGTTAAGACTGTGTTTGCATGGTTTGTAAGCGTTCTTATTTTACTTCTTTTCATCTTTCACCCCTCTCCTATATTCTCCGACTATTTTTCTGACTTGTCGGCAGTGGCCGGCGGATGATGATGGTGAGACTTTTTCCCTCTTTTTCTGAATGAATGTTAACCCACGAATGATAGGTGTTGCTCCTTACTTAACCCCTTATTCTCCTCTCTTCTCTTAACCCCCTACTCTCTCCTTTCTCTCGGGCTAGCCTTAGAGTGGATCTTAGGGTCTTTGTTAGCCTTAGCTTCTGTAGATCTGTAGATCTGTAGCATGGGTCTAGGGTGGCAATGAGCTGGAAGGCCTCCATGGACTCGTACTTGCTCAGATGAGTCTCAACTGATGGTTAAAGTGTTGAGACAAGCTTGCTGTTGTACACTTCACGAAGATTTGCTAAAGCAGCCTGAAGGCCACAAACACAGTTCACCACCAGACTGGATGTCACCATGTCTTGCCCCTGAATCTGAAGAGTCACATACTCAAATGGTTCAAGGATATCACAGAGCTCCTTGATGGTGTTGAGTTCATACTGCTTAATTTTGTAGGAGAGTAAGGAGAGTTTGGGCATAGGAGAAAAAAGGAAACATTCTCTCTCAAATGATACCGTACCCCCACTTGGATCCAGTCTCAAAGTGGACCTTTTTTGACCTAGTCAGAAGAAAGGAAAACTCCTCCCCACTGATGGTTGGAGTTTTTGACCATCCCATAGCAGGTGCAGGCCCAAGAAATACAAAATATCTCAGAGTAGATCCCCATCTATGAAAAGCCTACCCATCCCTTCAGAAAGTAAGCCCCATATTCACAAAATGAAATAGGTTCCTTAAGGTTAAAAATGACTAGGAAGTTAGTATATAAGAGTAAAACCGCAGTAGTCAGGAAACAATTTTATTAGGAGACTAGTTTCGGAAGTGCAATGACTTCTGAAACTAGTCTCCTAATAAAATTGTTTCCTGACTACTGCAGTTTTACTCCTGTTTACAGCTCCCATTCACTGGGACTTTACTATTATTAGTATAAGCACACCGGACAAAAAATTAGTCACCCCTAATAGCACCGATAGTAGGAAGTTCAAGGTCACACAGAGGGCGCTGATGTAGCATTGGTAAGTGACAAGTAGCGGTGACGTAGCACACAGGATCAGATCTGTTTCGTGAGGTGGTGAAGAACAAAGTGTGTGTTGGATATAGTCTGCAAAATGGGTCGTGAGGCAGACGTTACTCAGTGGCAAAAAGGAGCCATCGTGTTTGGCAGAGCCCACGGACACAAAATGTCTGAAGTAGCCCAATTTGTTGGTGTGTCAACGCGTACTGTCCAGCAAGTTTACAAAGAGTGGTGTAGTTCGCAATCAACTGACAATCAACGGCATAACTGTGGCCGGAAAACAATTCTCGACAATAGGGGCCACCGCCATGTTTCTCGTCTAGTAACTGCAAATCGTTTTCAAACCAGAGAACAATTGCTCCAAGAAACCAATGAGGTTCTCCAGCGACCAATTTCCGAACGGACATTGCGACGAGAACTGCATGCGATGGACATCTGGAGCAGGGTACCACGGAAGATGCCGCTGTTAACAGCAAGTCACAAATTGGCACGTTATAAATGGGCTCAGAGGCACAAAAACCGGACTGCGGCAGATTGGAAACGTGTAATTTGGTCTGATGAGTCCCATTTTTGTTTGTTCTCCAATGATGGGAGGCGACGAGTACATCGCAGGTCCAATGAAGCCTTTAATCCTGAATGCGTTGAAGGTGTTGTTCAGGCTGGAAACAGAAAGTGAAGCGCAGGAATAGACACCCATGGACTTTGGTGGAACTTTGGGACTGGCTGATGAACGAGTGGCAGCAAATCGATGTTCAGTACATGCACAACCTCGTAGAGTCTCTGCCTCACCGGATTTGTGCGGTTATCAAGGCCAGAAGCGCCATCACACGTTATTAGGTACATTCTGAGAGGGGTGACTAATTTTTTGTCCGGTGTGCTTATTAGGCCTACTTTAGAAAAATCCAATTTAATAATATGAATGAGAATGCTTACTGCCAAAACCTTTATTAGGTTAAGAGTATAATTATACTCTTAACCTACCTAACAATTCCTCTTATACCATCACAAGCAGACATGGGGTCAATTATGAATTGAATTGGAATTGATAGGGAAAGTGTGTGAATTAGAATTGAATTGGAATTGAAGAAATTTTTTTTTTTAATGAATTGAATTGGAATTGATGCAATGAATTGATGTGAATTGATGATAATGTGAAAATAAATCATCAGGAAACTCAAATATATACAGTATAGAAGTTGGAGTAATTAATGGGAATTGCTTACTCCAACTTCTATACTGTATATATTTGAGTTTCCTGATGATTTATTTTCACATCATCATCAATTCACATCATTTCATTGCATCAATTCCAATTCAATTCATTAAAAAAAAATTTCTTCAATTCCAATTCAATTCTAATTCACACACTTTCCCTATCAATTCCAATTCAATTCATAATTGACCCCATGTCTGCTTGTGATGGTATAAGAGGGACTGTCAAAAGGGGTGTAGCAAAGGCTAGTTTGCAATGAACTGATGCTGGTCACATTTTGACAAGAGCAGCTTTTTTTTTATGATTTCTGCATCAAGCACTTTTATGTAATCAAACAGTTCTGTCTTGTAGGTTTGATGAAACTTTATCAGTGAAAGGTATAAGAGGATGCCACAGAATTTTACCAAGGTTAAAGAATCAGATACAGGTTTATCAGACTGCAGATACTATTCAAGAGAATTCTAGCTTATTCAGAATTAGTACAACTGAACAGGATGTGAGCAATCTGCCAGTCAACAATGACAATGAAGACAGAGTACCATTCTGACCAATATGTTGCCTGCAACTATGATGATAAAGTTTGGCTTGGAATAAATGTACAATAGACAGACATGGGGTAATAGTAATAGGTAATAGTAATAGACTATTACAGGATTTTTCAATAGTAATAGATCATAATTTTTTGGTTGTAATAATAATAGTAATAGAAAGCAAAGTAATAGATAATAGTCTATTACTTTTCTATTACAGTGGCAATGGACATATTGTGTGAACAAAGAACTGAAAAATGAACTAAATCTACTTTAAACTAAAATAAACATGTATGTGAACTAATATTGTGGCAAATTTTTCCTTCAATAAAGTAATATTTATCAAAACCTACAGTCTCTGAAATTGTAATGATTTAGTCCAAAACAAATATTTGTTATTTGGCTGCCACTCAGCCTCATCCTGGATCCATGAGTGCAGGGCCTTCTGCCTCATCTTGGATCCATGAGTGCAGAGCCCTCTGCTTCTCAGTCTTATCCTGGATCCCTGAATCCAGACACTGCTATATCACCAGCTCAATACCATCTCACACAGGGTACCCAACAAGGGGCCTTGGTGAATCGGGATGCTGGGAATGCAGTTGGTAAATACCAAACTCTAGTTGCTAATGTATTTTTGTGTTTCCTGGATGCCTCTAAAGCATTTGATCGTGTTAATCATGACAAATTATTCATGAAACTTGTAAATCATAATGTACCTGGTTACTTGGTTCGTATATTAATATTCTCGTATAATCACTAGACAATGATTATAAGATGGGGTGGGGTTAATTCAGAGCCATTCTCTGTGGCCATTGGTGTCAGGTAGGGAGGGATACTATCCCCCTACTTATTCAATGTTTATATAAATAATCTATCTGTTGTGCTGAACACCTGTAAAATAGGCTGCTATATTGGTACAATGATTGTTAATCATCTGATATATGCAGATGATCTAGTTTTTATTTCTCCATCTGTAAAAGGGCTCCTCAGCACACTTTTGAAGGTGTATGAAAGGTATGGGAAGGATAACAACAAAAAATATAATCCTGATAAAAGTCATGTTATGATTATGAGTACCAGGGCCTACAAGTATATAAAATTTCCTGAATTTCAATTGAATGGTATGGTGCTGTCAGAAGTAACCCAGACTAATTATCTTGGCCACATACTAACTGATAGTCTTTCAGATGATTGTGATATTCTACGGCAATGTAGACAATTATATGCTCAGGGAAATACTTTGGTTAGAAAATTTCATGCGTGTACATTAGATGTAAAGTTGATTTTGTTCAAAACTTTTTGTACTCCAATGTATACAGCTCATTTGTGGTGGAACTACAGGATGTGTAATTTAAGGAAATTATATGTTGCATATAATAATATTTTTAGGAGTTTATAAAGGACTCCAAGATTTGTAAATAGTGCTCCTTCTAATGTCAGTATGCTGTTTGTAGTCAATATGGTGCCTAACTGTGCCAGTGTCATTCGCAATTTTGTATTTAGATTTATCACTAGGCTTGGTGAGTCAGTCAATAAGATAATAGAAGCCATGGTTAGTGGACTGGTCTCCAATATATTTCATAAATCTCAAATCTGGAAGCAGTGGTGTAGGCAATCGTATGTTCATTATACACAATGATTCACTGGCCTACTTAGTCAGTGCTCCAGACAACTATCTCTTAATCTTCTATGGACCTCTTGTACAATGTTTGTACCTGTTCAGTCTGAAATAAAGTGTTTGTTTGTTAACACACTGCTTCTAATTGCATTCAAATAGACAAAGATCCTTTTCAAATGAGTGAAGTACCCCACATACAAAAGTAATAGATGACCAAGTAATAGATAAAAATTAAAGTAATAGTAATAGAAGAAAGTAATAGAAACCCAGTAATTGACCCCATGTCTGACTGTAGATACTTCAGAACTTTGGTGATTATCAAATTAGCTTCTTGACCTCTTCAGGAAGTCAAAATAATTATTCTTTCCCACATAAAGATGATATTTGCTGGATAAGAAAGGAGGACATAACTTATGCCATGTGAATTCCAAATATCCAGCCAGACATTAAAATTATTTACTCTTTCCTTCCAGAGGAAATCAATGTAGTGGAGCCATAGGGTGGACTTAGAAGAATGTCTGGACTTCTCAATTTGTGTACATATTGTATAAATATATGATACAGCTGTCTGTAAATACAAAACAGCTCTATTCAGTCAATGTTCATCTAAATGTTCATGTTGAATAATGTCTTTGTACATTTTTAGACTGTACTTAAACTTGTGAATAAAGTTCTTCATTGGATATGAATAAATTTTTTCACTTCCCTACTACTATAAGGTATAGCTATATTTACATATCACCACCTCATTCAGTAAATTAACTCATAATAAGGATGGAAAGTCATGTGTTAATGAATAACTATATAGAAAAGTGAAATGTGATTTTTTCAGTGCTATAAGCATCATTTAAATCTAAAAACAATACCTTCAGATGCTAAAATAATTTTTTCTTACTTTCCACTAATGGAGAGAGTTGAAGTTCAATTTCATTCAAAGAAAAAATAATTTTTGAGTTATATCAGGGAAGCAGGTCCCCAGGTCCCCCCCCCCCCCCCCCCAAAAATTATTTGTAACTTTTTATTCATTGACTCTTAGGTGATTTTTGTGCTTATAATGATTAATGATTTATTCTTTGGGAAATTGCCTTTCAGATGCACTCTGAATCATTCTTCTACCTGAATTACAGAACAGAGAGAAGACAATTTGAAATTTAGTAGTATGTGGAACCCCCCATACATTTTGGACCATAACTCTAATTGAACTACAATTTTATATTTTGGTTTGTTGGTTTAGATAATGCCATATACCAAATTATAGGAAAATTGAAGGTGGTGGGTTATGTATTACATGATTTGTCCTGGAATACCTCAGGAGTGAGCATCCAACATGTCTAAAACATTGCCAACATCAGACAGAAAACCATGAAAAATACAAGAGCATTAGCAATAACAATATTAAAAACTGTATCAGAGAGAATTCTTTAACTTGATTACTGTAGTTAAGCTATTTCATGGGAGCTCTTCAACCAATGGCCAGGGGCATTTTTAACATAGAGGCAAGCAGGGCATGACCCCAATGGGCCCCTTACCCCAGGCCCTTTTGTCTACTTTTGTAGACACTTTGTAACTCGTAAAACTAGGCACACAAGCATGTTCTAGATCACTGATCATTACTCCATGGTTCTTTAACCCTTAAACTGTGACATACATCATATGATGCAATACGGTTGACTGTGACATACATCATATGATGCAATACAGTAGACTGCAACATACATCATATGATGCAGCTTGTCTAATCTCTTTGTTTAAAATTTCCTGCCACAAACTTAATCATTTATGCTTGCTACAGGGACTAGTGTCCCTCTACTTCACTCCTGGCATTGAAAAAGAATTCAGTCATATTCAGGGTGGGAAAAAACCATGGTTATTTAAAAAAAAAATTAAAACCATTGTTAAAAAAAACATCATTTATTTGGTTTTCATGGTTTTTTTTTTTGGTTTGTTAGTGTTTGATTGTAATAAAATGATTTTATCTTTCATATTATTTTATTTAAGCATTATACAACTTTTACAAGTAAAGAAACTACCTATGTTTACACTCAAAATTATAAAATCAGCTTGTTTATTATTTTCTTTTAAATAAGTGATAATAACAAAAACAATTCCTTTAACACTATTCAGATTTCAGATACACCATAATCATATTGTTCATACAAACAAAACATGTCAAATGCAGTGATTAGGAATGTAAATTGTATAGGTAAATAAAAATTATTTAGTGAAATACCAACAAACCCTATTTGGTGCAATGGTAAACTAAATTTATCATTTTTCTTTCTTACCAGACACCTGTTAGGTTTGGGGACTTGTCAGCTTCAGCTACAAACTATATAGCAAACCTATCAACTACTCTACTGACAATGTACTGTAAAATACTAAATCACAGTGACAGAAACACAGAATTGATCCTGACTGACTTCTTTAATTATGCTTAACTGGGCTAGAAATACTGATATTTTTGACTAGTTGATAGGAGATATTATTTAGTCTTCATGCTCATCGAAGTCATCATTCTCCACTTCTTTGTTCAACACTTTGTACAAAAAAACTAGCTTAGCTGCCTTATCTATTCCTAACCTGTTTCTTATTTTGGAGTGGACTAGTCCAAACCTTGAAAATATCCTTTCCGCACTAGCACTTGATGCACTGGCTGTTAGAAAGTCCTCAATGTCCTGCATTGCCATCACTTGGAATTTTCCCTTTCATTGATTGCCATCAAGTGCAAGGAGTGAGGCTCCTTAACCCATTAACGCCCATTGTCCTATTAAAATGACATTTAAAAATTGATTATTATTCTAGCCAAAATCGATAATTTCATATTAATCATCATTTATATTATTAACTAGATAAATTTACTAGTAGTTTAAATTTAAAAAAAAAGCAAAAATTGTACATAAGTTATTTGAAACATTTTCCAAAAAAAGTGCTTTTTAGGGATGAAACTTATATCACAAAATGACTTGCGCAAGGTCTCATTTTTTAGAATAAGGAGATAGAATTAATAACACAGTGCAATGACATAGTAATAAAGGTTTGAGCATCAATATATTGATAAATTTTTACTTTCAAAGTGTTCTGCTATGTCCCATTTTGTCACTGTCTTTTTAATAGGACAATGGGCAGATGACTTCATAAAAATCAGGTCACTTATGAAGTTATGAATCATAAGTATATATTCTAGATAAGAACTGAATTAGTCAGTCATGTCACATGCATTTTTGTTTTCTTTGTTTTCTATGGGGGACTAAAGAAAAGGATGCATGCAATTTTCATGTTTTGCTCGATGACATAATACAGGGTTCCGGGAACTGAAAGGGTTAAATTTGGAATATATGATATTCAAGTCGACAATTTGTCAGATGAAGATGAACCTGCAACAAGTGACATAATAGGAATTGCAAATGTTAGTGATACTCCAGGATGTCTTGAAATTCAACATACAAGCAGAAACATGTCATCTGAAAAAACTAAATCCTCTTCAAAAACAAAAAATGGACTCTGACAGATGTGAATCCTAACTGGAGACAAAAAAGCCCTACCTATGCAAATATAGGTAATAGGAAGAGCGATCATACTGAAAATTTCAGTAGAATGAAGCAGTATTGTGTTCAAAAATCAAATGTTGAATTATTTGGAACTCCTTTTCTCTGATGCTATACAGGATCATATAATAAAAGAAAGTGTCAGATAGGCAACTGAAACAAAAAATGAAACATTTTTCTCAAAGTCAAGAAGAACTAAAAGCTTTTATTGGTATACTTCTTCTATCAGGCTACCATAAATTACATGCTGAAAGGCACTACTGGTCGACAGAAGAAGACTTAGGAGTGGATATTTCAAAAAGAGCTCTTGCTAGAAATAGATATCTTCAAATAAAAGCAATGTTGCATTTCAACAATAATGCATTAGCTCAAAGAAATAAGGATGATAAACATTTCAAAGTTAAGACCTCCTCTAGATATGATAAGAGAAAACTTCAGGCAATTTGGTCTATTCAAAGAAAATATATCTGTAGATGAAATGATTGTAAAGTACTATAGCCACAATTCTCTGAAACAGTTCATTCATGGAAAGCCTATAAGATTTGGTTACAAATTATGGGCTGTATGTGGTTCTTCAGGTTTTTGCTACAATTTTGACTTGTACTGTGGAAAAACAAATGATACATCAATGACAGATCTCAATTTAGGATCCATAGTAGTATTTAACATGATTGAGAACACAGCAATTCCTTCCTCAACAGCAATATACTTTGATAACTTCTTTACAAGCAGGGATCTCCTAATTCATTTACAAACTATGAATTTGTAAGCAACAGGAACCATAAGGGACAACAGAATTGGAAACTGTCCTCTAAAATCAACAAGTGACATGAAAAAGACTAAGCGTGGTAGCCATGATTTCTTTTATGATGTAAATGGCGAAATCTTGTTTGTGAAATGGCATGACAACAAATGTGTAACTGTAGGAACAAATTTTGATACTATTGAACCTATGAATAAAGTAGCTAGATGGGATAATAATGAAAAAGCTAAAGTAAAGGTTCCACAACCAAATGCTCTGAAAAACTACAACTACTATATGGGTGGTGTAGACCAGTGTTTCCCAACCGGGGTCCATATGGCTCCCTGGGGGCCATGGCACATTTAAAGGGGGCCACAAGAAAATGTTATTTTGTAAAATAGAGTTAAATCTGCATATTACCTACTGAAAATAATGCTTATGGGGGCCACAGGAAAAAATAAGGTTCCTAAGGGGGCCATAAGCCAAAACCGGTTGGGAACCACTGGTGTAGACCATCACGATTGGCTTATAGGAAAATATTCTATTGGCATCATGGGAAAGAAGTGGTACTGGCCATTGTTCACCAGAGTTATGGATATGTCTTTAGTAAATGCTTGGCTCCTTCACAAGCATCTTTTTGAAGAAAATGCTGTTGATCTTCTGACATTCAAAAGAAGCATTGCAATATCTTATCTAAAAATCAGCACGGGTAGAAAAAATATTGGATGGCCATTAACTCGCAGTGTGGGTAACAACAGTAGATATGATGGACTGAACCACGTTATTGCATGGAGGGATCAGCAAAGATGATGTCAAAATAAGCCATGTACTGGTAAACAAAAAGGGTCATTCCATGTCAAGTCAGCCACCTAAAACACTCACCCCTTTCAATTTTGCTCATACTTGGCACAATAGCAGATATACATGCCAAACTTAAATTCCCAAATTATTAGAGCTGACTGACCTTTGGTTACTGAGATACAAGGTCACAAAGTTGTGACATTTTGACCTTTTTTGCGTTAAATGACTATTTTCAAAACGGTGTAACTAAAACACTATTAAAGCTAGAGCATTGATTTTGGTCTCATTTTAAAGCTCTTTAGTATCCCCTTGTTTATTGTCTCTTGTTAAATATCTCTACTGTGAAAAATAAAAAAATCCCTTCAAAAGTTGACCTTTGACCTTGAATAAAAAAAAATACCTTCTCCTAAAAAATTAAATTTTTTTACATTAATACCTTGAGTCATGTACAACAAAATCCCAAGAAGCTGTAAGTGGCTGATAACTAGTTCAATGTATAAAAAATAATGAATTCAAGCAACATTTTGAAAAAAGTCATTTTATACAAAAATTGTCAAAAAGTCATGACTTTGTGACCTTGTATGTCAGTAACCATTTTTGTCTAAGGTCAGCTCAATCTCTTACAAATACAACCCATATCTACATACTATCTGCAGCCTTCTACAAACAAGCAAATGCTTATTTTTAAATATTTGTTCTTTACCCACCTCACCTGTATGTTGTGCATGTATGTGATGGTTTTCAGTAGTTGACAAGATTCTTGTGGGCCACCCAATTTATTGTGATTTCTAGAAGAGAAAATTTTTAATGTATACCTAGATAGCTACCTAATTAACAAATACAAGTAACATATTAAAATGTACATACAATATGTATAGGTATAGTGCTCATTGATTTCCATTTATCACAACTAAAAATGTATGCAGTGTATATATAGTTACATGACCATTTTAATTTTGAATTCTTACCTTTCTGTGCTGTAGATCTGCCAAAGCTTTGGATGCCTTCAAAGTAACTTCTTTGCAAATCCTGTATGTTCGTCCATTAGTAGTAGATGCCTCAACTTGTGTTAGAATATCTGAATATGGTAAGATTAATTCATCTGGTAGACCAGGATACACAAATGATGGGTTTGGGCCATGAGGATGAAGGAATGTGACTTTTACTTCTCTATTCTCTGGTATCTTTTCCAGCACATATGCCACCCACCAATGGCCATCATATGCAGCAGTAACAAAACCATGTATTTTCTCCTCAGTCACAACTTCTTCCTTTTCAGTAACTTTCTCAATATTTGAATAATCTGATAATGAATAATGTTTAACCTTAAGAGAAGTCAATGAAACTGGCTGTAAATGGTGTAATTTCTGTGTACCAGCAATAGTCCTTGCAGTTGAGTGTCTTTCTTGGAGAAGTTGGCTTTCCTCTTCATGCTCTTTATTGGTTGAAAAATGACATTTTATATTTACAATATTTTCACTTGCAAATGTATATAACTGTTCTGCAGTAAGGATCTGTTCATCATAAGGTCGTTGTAGACTAGCTTTTGCAGCTAATCTCTTAACTGTGCCTCCAACACCATCACAGGGTCCCTTTCCATGACTTGTTGCAAAAAAATTCCATTCTGCCTCAATTCCAAAATCATCTCTGTGATGGCAAAGATTCAAAAAGTTTTTGCAGTTCTTATACTGTCCTGCACACCCATCTGAAAAGTAAATTATTTTGTGGATGGAACCGATGGATGAGATATTATCTTTTAGGAATTTTATCAGATGCTTTTGAAACAAATGTACAGCAACTGTGTTAGTGATGTAGGTCGCATCCGCATCCGCGGAACATCCGCACATTTTCTCGCATCCGCATCCGCACCCGCATCCGCACTTTGGACTGCGGATGTCGTGCGGATGTGGACCGTTGAGATAAAATGTCATTAATAAGCGGAAATTATCAAATTCTACTATATTAATAGAACTAGTTCATTGTGCGCAAAAGTGATGCAAGCGACAAGACGAGAGGCTGTTCTTGTATGAAGTTACTCTCTTGCAACCTACTTAGATCCACGTTACAAAGCTAAGTTATTTTCACCTAGTACATTAGAACGAGTTAAATCATCACTTGGCAAAGCAGTTGAAGAGCTTCAATCTCTTGAATCTGTCGCTTCGCCACCCACCAAAAGAATAAAAGTTTCAGTGACAGAACCAACACCTTCAACAAGCAAATCTATCACAGAATCTGTGTCTCAGTTTCTTGAGTCAAGCAGCAATGACGAGACCTACGCGATGTCAAAAGATGTAGTAAAAATGATCGAGAGCTATCACCAAGAAAAATGCCTGACTGCATGTGACAATCCTATTAGTTGGTGGAAAAATACGCAGAATATCTATCCATACTTGAGTAAACTTGCAAGGAAACATTTAGCCTGTCCTCCAACAAATGTACCAAGTGAGAGATTATTTAGCAGTGCTGGATTAATATATGATGAAAAGAGAAACAGACTGGCAGCAGAAAAGGCAGAAAAATTAATGTTCCTTAAGCATAACCTTCCTATAATTAAGTTTGAACATTAAACGATGAACATCTTAGTTTACTTTATTTTAATTACTCATTTATAAATATGCCTAATAAAACTTTAACCTTAATATAAATAGTTATCAAGCTAATTAAAGATCTCTTTCTATAAGGGTGGAGGTTGGGGAAAGAGGTCGGTGGGGTGCATTTGAGTTGGGTTCACGTCCCGCATCCTGGTAACACAATTATGGTTTCTAATTGTGGCTGAAACTCAACAAAATATAACGAATTTATTTGCAGACAAATTCACTAATTGATTTCTATATTAGTTAGATGCTTGATATTATTTTATATGTTCAGAGAAAAGTACAGCAATTGTTGTACAATTAATCAATTATACTACATTATAGCTACAGCTCTCTCTATATAATAACTTATTATATACGTTAAACACAACAAATCTCGAATATATCCTAAAAAATAACGAAAATGTAGACATCCACATCCGCATCCGCATCCACATCCACGGATGTTGAAATCAAACATCCTCATCCACGGATGTGAAAAAAATGACATCCGCTACATCACTAAACTGTGTTATGGATGTTACACTCTGAAATAATAACAAAGCTAAGGTGAGCAATCTCATCTTCCTTTTTATAGTAAATAACAAATGGATGTAGAGTAGCCATCTCATTGTTCCAGTGAAAGCTCTGAACCTCATCTTGAAGAATAAAGGAATAATTTTCAGCAAAATCACACACAGCAAGGACCTCACCATCTTTCAGACATTTTTGTTTCACGGTAATAAGTTGCTTGCATCTTTGTCTTGAAGTCATGTATCTGGTATTCTTTCAGTTGGTTACAGAATTGGTCAATATATTCATCTGTATTCAGTTCTACTGATTCAAGATTTGACCGATCTGTATTGGTCCACTTTTTAAAATTTATGATATCAATGAAGTTGTTTGTAAATATGTCCAGTAGTCTGTTTTTTAAATCTGATGGATCTCCACATTGTTCACATTGTCTGAGGCAGCATTGCATTCCATAAAGGCAACACAATGACGTACATTCTTAATAGGTGTGTCATCATTTGCAGTTAGTTTTTCTAATTCAGCTCCTACAAACATAAGTTTGGCATTCTGATGAATTGTACAGACACATACTGAGTGAGTTCCTGTTGCTCCAGCAATAACACACTGCTTTGGACGCAATTCTGCAAATTTACTGAATCCCACCTTAACCAAAGGATTTCTTTCTTTGAAAATATGATAGGCTTCTTTTAAATTTCAAAGTAAAAGATGCTTTTGCAAATGTATCCTTCCTCTTTCATTGTCAATGATACTACAATAGTCTTTCTTTCCTGGCATTGTTCTACTGATGTCTTCTGAAAGATAAAATGCTTTAATAGCGTCAACAGTATCCTGTTTAATTCTTTTCCCACCCTTTGGATTTGGGTCTGAAAGGACACCTTTTTCTTCAACTATTTTTTTAGCAATAGATGCTGTATGCCTTGTTGTGTTAAATTCTGAAGCAATTTTCCTAATGCTCCAACTTTTGGGCAATACAGTGAGGATTTTTATTTTATCACTTCTTTTAGTATTTTCATTTTTGAATTTTTCCTCGAGTTGATTTATTATTTCTAAACAGTCTACATCTCCAGATGGCTCCTTAAATTGTGAGTCAGAAATCTCTTTTCCTGCAACTGTTTCCATTCTCTTCTTAACTGTCTCTGTCACCTTGCTTAGTTTTTTAGCTCCATATGACTTTTGCTCTACAAGCTTTCTCTTTTTTATGGGTGATTCACCAATTGAAACAAAAGAAGCATTCAAAGTACACATCTCATGGTTTTGCTCTGAAGTTGATGCATCACTATTGTCAACATTTTCAATTCTCTCAAGATCTTCAGGTGGTTCACTACTACAAGAAGAATCATCATTTATGTCTGAATTCAAAGTGCCTATTCCTTTCTCAGGCAAGGACTCAAGATGTTCTCTACACTGCTTACAAAGTCTGTGATGTAGTGTTAAGTGCAGATCGGGAAACTTATTTACAAGTTCCTATGGTACAATTCTCAAACTCTTCTTTTGACACTGACCTTTGTGATGCAGCAAAGGATCAGCACACTTCTGTTTCAGTTTTAAATGTTCCATGTTTGTACTCTGAAATCACAAAAGCACAAAGAAAATCCTGAAAAGAAGAAAATGAACAATTAATGAATTATTAAATAAATTTTTATACATGTATTTAGTAAAAATAAATTAACTTTAACTTGAAGTCAGGAGTCAACTCTGTAAAGTTGACAGTACTTATATACTAGTTGGGCCTTTGGATCAGCACTACTCCAGTAGATTTGGGGCTGTCGAGGGGTTTAACCCTGGTTGTCTTTTAAAAGACTTCTTTTGGCACAGGTCACAAAAAGGTTTTGAACTAATAATGTTAAGTTGAACTAAGTCTTCACTGACACTATATCAGAACAGAACTTTTAAATAAATGAACTGACAAAAAAAATCTAAAATTGAAGAATGATGCCAACTTCATTTATTTTTTATACATTGAACTAGTTATCAGCCACTTACAGCTTCTTGGGATTTTGTTGTACATGACTCAAGGTTAGGGTGACACTTATTTTCGAAAGTTTGAATATTTATCGGGACGGGCGCGTTTCTGGTTCCATTTTGTCAAAAAATATCGTGTGTAAAATATTTTTGAAATAAAACAATATTTAGAACTGCCTCAATACGGTCAAAGTTTGTATATTTTCTCGAAAAGTAGAAATTTTAGATCATGATGTTCTATGCCTCTAGCAAATAAAATATCACTTCTAGTTTGTTCAAGCTACTAATCTTGACCTAAAACATATAACTGGACTTCATACTTTCAACTCTAGGTCCCCCTCAACTCGAGTATTAGCCCCTCAAGGGGGGGGGGGTATCATGGGCGCCCATCTCCCTCTCATTGTTGCCTACTTTGCAGAGGTCACGGTGGACTTGCGGGCGGTTGGGAAGTCACAGCGGTGCTTCTCGACCACTTGTAAGAGGAACTGCCTTTGGTCTTCACTCTTGGTAAGGGCCAGGTTGAAAGACTGCATCAACGCCACCCCGCGCTCCGCGAAGTCATTGACAACTTGAAGGGCCTGGACTCGGCGGGATGCGGCGATGAAGGCTGGGTCCGTCCGCCACTCCTCCGGATCCTTGAGCAGGAAGGCTGCTGATGTCCAGAACCTTGAAGAACTCCTTTGATGTAGTCGTTGTGAACTTGGCCAATGTATTGTTGGCGATTGAGGCGGTGGACAGGTCCACATTGATACGCCGCGGGGGATCCTCCGATCCTTCCTCTTCTTCCATCGCTTTAATCATCTCCCGCTTTGTCGCCAAGTCGATACCCTCGTCGAAGATGGCCAGGGTGACGAGGCGCTCGCTCAAGTACCATAGGTGCCTGGCGAAGACTGTCGCCGTCGCCTTGGCCACCGCTGAGTCCGGATAATAGACGAGGGCCTTGAGCAGCGCGAGGTCCGCGGCTGGGGCCGTTGCCGGGAGCGGCGCTTTGTACCAGGCCGTCACGTAGATGGACACGGCGAAGATGGTGAATCGCCGGATTCCAGCCGCTTCGCCTGACGACATCTGAAACTGTTCCCGGAACAGGAACAGTTTGATGGCATAGATGACTTTTGCCATCCAGCGCGCGCGATGGAAGGCGCCGGGACGAGCGAACCGGGCACCCCGCTTGTTCGGACCGCCCAGCACAATTACAGAGAGCTCCAGAAGTTCCCTGTAGTCATCACGTGGATGTTGACCGTCGAGGAGGCGGCTGAATTCGATCAGCAGGTCGTCGCGGGCGTCCTTCAGGTGCTGCGGCATGGTTCCATCCTCGAAGGGCTTCGCTTTGGTTTGATCGATGAAGTCCCACTGGGCGGCGAATCGTTTGAACAGGAGGATGTCAGGACCAGTAGAGGGACCGAGGCACGCCGTGAATGCCTTCTCGCACACCAGTTCGTGGATGTGGTGGCGGCAAGCCAAATGAAGCACTGTCTTCTCGAGTTTCTGCTCAATGATATAGCAAGCTCCTCCTGAGAGTCATGTGTTTGAGGCGGTGGTGTCAAAAGAGAGGGCACAGATCCGTCCCTTGATGTCCCAATCCTCGAGGGCAGAGAGGACGGCTTCCGCCATGGCGCGGCCGGTGCCGTCGGGGAGGCTGGGCACAGCCAGAAGCTTGTCGACGTTCTCCCCAGACACCAGAACTGGAAGGCGATCTTCAGCAGGGCCTCCGTCAGCCGCTGGTACGATTTTCCCGTCCCAGTGAACGGTCAGCGGCACAGTAGGATGGAAGGCCGCCTTCATTTCCGCTGCTGCCATAGCACGGAACTTTGCTCGGTCGCGGCGGGAGGATTCGCGGTTCAAGACCAGCTCCTCAGGGTCGTGGCCCAAGCTCCTCGCAGCCGCCGACAGCAAAAAAACACCTTCTCGGTCGGTAAGTTTCGTCCGATCCATCGCTGCGGAGAGATCAGGGGTGATCATCTTTTTCGACGCGCGGAATCGCTTGGGTGGTAAAGGGGTCGTAGATGCTTGTGCATTCGACGTGGACGGGCCCGGGAGAGAGAGCTCTTCCTCTTCTTCTCGGCGACGACGCCGTGTCGGTGACCGAGTCGGGCTGCTTGCACCTGAGCTGGAGCTCGATGCCAGTTCGACGAGTTCTTCTCGGCTCTCTCTGTTCGCCCTTTCATCATCTTGCCGGCGGCTCCTTTCCGCTTCCTGTCTCCTCGCACGCTCCTCCTCAGTGTGCAGCGTCATGTCACGTGTGGAGGAGATGCGGCCGCGCCGCACCTCGGCCCTTTGTCCCGTCAGGAACTCCCTGTCCTCTTCGATTGTGATCATCGACATCGCCTGTTCGTGTGCGATGTCGAAGAGGCGGTCAAGGGATGAGAGGAACTCGGCCTCGTTCCTGATTTGGGTCACAGTGCGCCGTTTCGAGTTCTTGTTCAGAGCCCGCCACTTCTCGTACATTCGGAGAACCTTGTCCCTTGCGCGTTGGTCTTTCTGCGTAGGAATACGGGACCGCTCCCAGAATTCCTTGACTGCGGTCACTGTCTCAGCGGCTGCTTCCTTGATCGGCTTCTTGACGTCAAGGTGAAGGTGGAAAAAGTACTGAAGCGCCTGCTTTCCCGTAGGCAGCATGCTTCCTGTGATGCTGTGGTCCACGGTCCCCAGGAGATAGACTACTGTTTTAGATCTTGTTGCCGAAGCCATCACGTCGTTTCAGAACTCACTGAAAAAGAGAATGAAACACTGTTAGTGTTGGCAAAACTCGTCCCAACCCATTTTCTACTTAGAATAACATGTTCTTTCGCCTGTATCAATATTTGGATAAACTCGTGTTACACCCTGTATAATACCTCATTTTAGTCTTCTGTACACCAGTGCGGAAGACTAAACCAACGACTCTGACCGTCCGTCTGTCTGTCTGTTATCATTTTTCAACTCAGAAACTACAGCAGCTATCGAAACGAAAACTGACATGATAACAGAACGCCATGAGTACTTTTCGACAAAAAGTATAAACTTTGACCTCGTTGAGGCAGTACTATTTTATTTTATTTCAAAAATATTTTACACACAATGTTTTTAGACGGAATGACACCAGAAATGCGCCCGTCCTGATAGAAATTCCCAAAAAATGAAAAACACCCCAAATAAGTGGCACCCTACTCAAGGTATTAATGTAAAAAAATTGAATTTTTTAGGAGAAGGTATTTTTTTTTTATTCAAGGTCAAAGGTCAACTTTTGAAAGGATTTTTTTTATTTTTCACAGTAGAGATATTTAACAAGAGACAATAAACAAGGGGCTACTAAAGAGCTTTAAAATGAGACCAAACCAATGCTCTAGCTTTAATAGTTTTTTAGTTACACCATTTTGAAAATAGTCATTTAACGCAAAAAAGGTCAAAATGTCACAACTTTGGGACCTTGTATCTCAGTAACCAAAGGTCAGTCAGCTCTAATAATTTGGGAATTTAAGTTTGGCATGTATATCGCTATTGTGCCAAGTATGAGCAAAATTGAAAGGGGTGAGTGCAAAAAGTGCCATTTTGTGGCTGAATTGACATGGAATGACCCAAAAGCTTTTGTACCAAATTTATGTAATGTAACACTTTGTGTCCCATGCTTTGAGCCATACCATTCAAAATAAATCACTGTGAAAAGATTCTATTTTTTTTTTTTTTTTTTTGGTATTTTCATTGTAAAAGGATTCTTTATCTTTTTATTTTTTTCACATTTTTATTGGCATTGTATAAGGATTTTTTATATATTTTTTTAGTCCTAGTTCAAGCTGTTTATATGTCAGTTTTTCAGATATAGCTTTTGTTTGTTATAAAAGTTTATTTTATGAAAGAGCAGCATTATTTCTACTTTTATGATACATTTTTTCAATAAAATTTAAAGCATGCTTAATTATGTTTTCTTTACTCACATCTGCCCATTGTCCTTTTAAAAGGACACCTGAATTTTCGTTGTCTTGTATGTCATTTCAATTATACTTCACTATTAACGGGTTTAATATATATCTAATGGCAAAATAAAAGCCAAAATATGAAAAACAATTAAAAAATAAAATTGGGCATTAATGGGTTAACAGAGGCTCCTTGAAGAAGCAAGGCTTGTAATGTTATAGTGTAATTGATACTTTAATAGTGGTTGAGACAATCTTTATTGTCAGGATTTCCATTGAAAAATATAAAATACCTTAGCTGAAAGTACAAACATTTTTTTTATGATGTTGATTGTTGACAGTGTGACAGACATAATTAAAAAATAAGCACAATATTAGGTTTCATGTATAAAATTGTTATCATTGATTTACGTTCATACTAAGCATTAAAATATCATTAAAACAGACTAAAAAGCAAATGCATAAAAAACAAAAACAAAAACCATTGGTTCTTTTCCCATCAGAAAACCAAAACAACCATGATTTAAACCAGTTGATTTAAACCAGTTGGTTTAAACCAATCCACCCTGGTCATATTCCTGTCATCATGATGGAGAGGTTTATGTCATCTTGTGAAAGCAATTCAGCGAAGAGTTTATCATTCAGGTAAAGAGTTTATAATTCATCATTACTTGGATGTCATGCCAGCCAATAAAGGATGGAAAAAACAGGTGCCATGTCATGTGTGCAAGAAAAAGTCAATAAAGAAAATGGTCAGTACCTGGTGCAAAGAATGTGGTGTTGGGTAATGCATTGGTCCATGTTACAAGGATTATCACTCTCAGACAAATTATTAGTAGCAATGCACTAAACTATAATTATAACATTGTGCAAAAAAATATATAGTTCTGTTCATTTTAGTAATTTGTGTGTATTCTTATTTTTATAATTTTCATAAGTAATTTTTATAGTTGTTTTCTGTATTTTTTCATAATTGATTGTGGGTAATTTTTGCTAGTAATTGTCATAAATGATTACTTTTGTAAATTTTTATGACTAAATATACTGTTGTAACGAGTATAAACAATAAAAACTATACATAAGTATACAAATGAATTCCCTACAATGCTGCATCTGACCTTTATTGGCTGGTTCAAATTGGCTCAAAATAGCCTGCTGTAGGCTACCTGTGTCAGCCTCCTCACTTATGGGTGTCATTTCAAAACTTTGCCATGGCAAAATTAAGGTAGATAATGAGTTCATATTTTATATTTTTATAGTTCTGCATGCTATCTTTAAGTCTGTAACAAAAAACAATAATTTGAAAAAAAATATTTTCCATGTTTTTTGAACATGTGGCAGTCAAGTCAGAAAACAAATTGTGCAGTTTAAGGGTTAATCTTGAATGTAGTTTGAAAACACATGTTAGCCATTATGTGAGCACATTTTATTTCACTAAATTTACCATTAGGCTATGTTTGGTCATTTACCTTCCTGTGAGGATGCAAGTCATTGGTTCTAACTGTTGTAATACATGTCATCTGAATCCAGATATTTACTGTTGCATTTTTTTCCAAAGATGAAAAGTTTAAGATGAAAAAATTAGATATAATTTAGTGTACAGGACTGAGTTGGTTGCTATAATTCTTCTGCTCTATATATTTGCATCCTGAATAAAGTTTACAAAAATCAGCGCTGTTTGCATTTTTTTTTTATTTTGGTTGAAATAACTTTACTTAAATACAGCTGTCCTTCATTTTGCATCAAGGATGCATTCCTGAAAACCACAATGTAAAATGAATGCAGCAAACTGAGAGCAATGAGCGAGACCTTTACTGGACAGGAGATGGGTGAATACTGAGTGAACACTATCTCAAATGCTCTTTTATATTCATTGAGTGAGAAATGCTGAGTCATGACCCAGGTGCGTGGGAACATTCTGGAAGCTTTGGCTGCATAAGGGAAATTCAGGTGGCTGGGGTGAGATAAAATGACACAAATTTGAGATGTTAGATGGTGCAAACCAAAAATGTTCCCTAAATTATTGATGACTTAAAAATGGAAAGATGCAAACCAGGCCAACACAAAATGAGGGATGACTGTGTGTAGTGGTTAGTGAAAACATTAAGAGAATTTTTGAGAACTTCCATTAAGGAAAACTGGTAAACAATGCTGAGGGCCCCTGTGGCATAACTTGCCCCAACTAATTCAAAATCTTAAAAATACCCCTGCCAATGGCATAGATTTATTTTTCCAACTAATTATGAATAATTATCATTTTTTTAAGTTCCAGTATTTTTCTTTACATTTATTGTACCACAGGTCTAATTTCATTTAATCACAACTTTTTCTTTTTAGCAAAGCAGGTGAGGACACCCTAAGTTTGGATTCACTCTGACTACACCAGACAAAAAGAAAAAAAAATTTGCCTATTGTTTGATGTTCTTTATAAATAAACCAAATTGTGAATGTTAAAATGTACTTAAATGCTAAGAAAGGACTTAAATCAGATTTATTTGACAAGAAATACAATTTATGATTGCTTAATATTTTGAATCCCGTATAAAAACACTTACAGTACAATGTATTATTACTTTCAATCTTCCTTTGTTCCAGTGTCTTTATTTATATCAGGTCATCCCATAAGTAATGTCGTTTTTTACGATAGATTAAGTTTAAACTAGTCCTACTCAGTTTAAGCATAAATTTTCCGAAGGTTATATCTAGGAGGAGATCTATCATGTTTCGCTACATACGGTACTTTACAGACCTTGACCAGTGAAGACGTGTGTTTTGCTTTATGTGAACCCCTCATAAGCATGGCAGTATCAGAAGAGCATATCAGGCATATAATGCTTTACGAGTTCAAAAAGGGGAATAGTGCTACTGAAGCAACGCGAAACAATCAGGAAGTTTATGGCAATGATATTCTGTATGTGAGAAAATGTCAAAGATGGTTTCAAAAGTTTAGGAATGGTGACTGCTGTTTGACAGATGCAGCATGCTCTGGATGCCCTGCTGAGTTTGATGATGACCTGCTGTTAGCCGCACTTGAAGAAGACTGTTCAACAACTGTTGAAGAATTGGCCCAGAAACTCAATTCATCCCCGTCCACCATCCATCGACATTTGCAACAACTCAGGAAAGTGCCTAAGTTAGGAAAATGGGTGCCACATGAATTGCCGGTTGACAATCTGAGGGTGTGGGTAAACATTAGCACAGCTCTTCATTCCCATGAACTCCAAGATCCGTTTTTGCACCATTTAGTGACTGGTGATGAAAAGTGGATACTGTACCAGAATGTTAAGCACCATCGACAGTGGGTTTGTGCCAGAGAATGAGCAACACCACAGCCAAAACCAAATCTTCACCCTTGGAAGGTGTTGCTTAGTGTTTGGTGGGATAAAGGTGGTGTAATACACTTTGAAACCTTACCACACAACCAAACAATCACTGCTCAAGTCTACTGTCAACAACTGGATCAAGTGAACACTGCACTAAAAGAAGAGAGACCTTCTTTGGTTAATCGGAAAGGAATCATGTTCCACCACAACAACGCACGTCCTCATACCACTCGGATCACTTCTGCAAAAATTGAGGAGCTTGGGTGGGAAAAACTTCCACATCCTCCATATTCTCCAGACCTTGCACCTTCTGATTATCATCTCTTCAGGAGTCTGCAAACTATCTTGATGAGAAACAGTATACTTCTTTAGATGACCTGCACACCAGTCTTTGTACGTTTTTTGCCTCAAAACTGCCTGAATTTTATAAACATGGCATTGAAAAGCTTGTAGGACATTGGCAGAGTGTCATTGATTCTGATGGAAAATATATACTAGATTAAAAAGTTTGTTGAGTTTTTTTTCCCTTCAAATTTCTGATCCAAAAAATGACATTACTTATGGGATGACCTGATACTTTAAAGTGAAACACATTTGTGGGTGATCCTGAGAGTTTCAAAAGTGAAGCTGCTTTCAGTTTCACAGCAAAATTGACAAGCAAATATAAACCTACTGTATATTTACTTCACTTTAAATGAAGCTCTGGCTGCAACTACTTTCACCAGAGAAAAAATTTTGAAACATTACTATTAACAAACAGATATCAAATGTAAAGAAAAACATTTAGCAGTTTCCTTCACATTTCTGGCAAACTTATGAGTATATTACAAACTGAAATAGCTTATAGCATAGTCTAGTCAAGAGAAAAACATTGTTTGAATTACTAACTACCATGCAGTAATTCATTGTACTTCAAACACTTGATATGATTTTGCTTACCGGGACTGTGAATGGATTTCCCTGAGTTCATTAAGACAATATAGGCTGCCAAATGTTCCAATACTGAAAAGACGCGTGATTGAAGCCAGAACAGGAGCTGTTATATTCCTGAATTTATACAATTTATAACTAATTACATCGAGCACTTCATGAATTTTTTTTGTCAACTCCATCACTGAACAAACTTCTTTTTTCCAACTTTGAATAATATTCTGATGTGAAATCTTTTTCCATGTCCATGGCCACCTAATAATAACAACAACAGAAAATAAAATCTTAAAAAACTGTAAACACTTCCAATTTCTGAAGTTACCTATTAATGAAATATTAAAACTGAATTTCATGCATGTTATTCCATCTATGGGACCAGAGAGATTTGAATTAAATGATGTCATTACCTTGAGTGCTGGAGGGTTAACACCAAAAAACACCTTGATGCAAAAACATTGTTTTCTCAGTCATTTAAATACATGACAGGTTGTATTAACTTTTATCCCATCATATCTCATACGGTAATGGCAACTCACAACTCCTACTCAAGGGGACCTGGGTTCAAATTCTGGTGGGGGCATTTTTGTTTCATATTATTATCATCATTATATATTAAAAAAGTATGAAAAAATAGGCCTATATCGCATAGTATATCAGTGTGAGAATATCCAGAAAATGAGTTATGATACAATTCTAAATTATTGGTAACATTGAGAAACAAGAACACCTGTAGGGAAACTATACACATCTATCATACAGTTTATATTAGTTTCCGGAAAGGTCTACTTCAACCCCAGGCCTAAACACACTGAAAATATAGTACAGTACTTTATAAGTCATATTTTAATACAAAATAATAATTTATTTTATTGTACAACTACAAACTGCTTCAATTTTGGGGTTAGGCCAATTGGAGATGTGAAAATTACCATGGGAAATACCAAAAACAAAACATTATGTATAGTCTAGGATCTGGCCTAGAGTTTGTATAAATTTCTGGGTGCAGAGGTTTTGATGACTGATCTAGACTAATTTTAGGGCAGAGAATCCAAATTTTTCTATGCCATCACACTAAATTGGTGCAAAAGTGGTCAAAATGGCAAAATTTTATCAGTTTTTCGGATTTTTGTCATATTCTTGAGTTCAAAAATTTTTTAAGGGTAATTTTTTGTTTGAGAATCTGTTTTTGTAACATACTGCTGCCTGAACCAAGAAAACTGACAAAAATGTCAAAAAATAATAGCAAATATAGTAAAAAATTAAGTAAATATTGTCAAAAAAATTGCAAAAATGAAATTTTTGGCTATTTTGGTGCATAAACTTAGCTCTAACCAATCATATCGAACTAAATAGTCAAGAAATTAGATATTAATAGCTCTGCAAGAATTTATTAAAACAAAGTATGCACAAATGTCTAAATTTCAGGTATAAATTGATAAAAATGGTTGGAAAATACTTGAAAAAATAGCCAAAATATAAAAAAAATAGTACTAATTTTATGTTATTCTTAGGCTTGCTTGTTGTAAAATGCTTGAACTTCTTATAGAATCGATCTATTTGATTTCTTTAGAGTAACTGTCATATTTATTGTGTTTCAGGTTTAGTATTGGTAGTAGCTACAAATTGAGGATTCCTGTATTCATTATGTGATTCAACAGATGATAGATCATGGTAAGTAATAATCAAATTGAATATTTAAAACATAAATATAAAGACCAATGTGTTACAAATGAATTTTTATATGTATAGAATAGAACCAGTTTATTATAATTGCAATTGCAAGAAGTCTTAATATATTTTATTTTTTCAGGATGTATGTCAACTTGTGCCAGAAAAGAAGCATAGTTCAAACCTTGGTAAATGTATCTTGTGCTAGAAGAACAAAAGCCCAAGTGGAGAGAAATATTTGAGCAGCAGAGAACATGGAATAAAAAATTTGCTTCAGTTGGCTTCTGTGTACCCAAATGATGACAGAAGCAAGCGTTTGAAAGCTCTTACTGAAAGTCAGACTCCTTATATCCAGTATCACAGCACTTCGTGCTATGCAACATATAAAAAGTTCATTGAACGTAGCCAGAAGTCTAAAAATGCTGAATCTGAACCCTCCGATTCCTCCTTAGGGGAAGCATTAACTCCTCCAGAAAATAGTTCAAGCAAAAGGATTAAAACACAGCATATCAAGGATATGAAAGTGTGTGTATTTTGTGGTTTAGCTCAAGTCAAATTGAAAGGTGGAAACATTGACCATGATTTGTTTTGGATATGTACTCCAGGTCATGCCCAAAAGTTATTGAGTTATGCTCACTTGTTCCAAGATGATGTTTTTACCAGAGTAGCGATGTTGAATGAAAACAAAGATGTATTCGCTACAGATGTATTCTATCATAATAATTGTATAAAGAAGCATTTTGCAGCCTATGATCACAGAATAGAGATGATTTTGGAAAACAGACAGCAAGAAAATGAAGTTATGGGTTCTACTGATGGGTAATTCTACGAGAAATAGACAAATGAAGTACATGGTAACCTCTTCAAAATTCATGAAACTTGGTGTGAGGGTTGGTTTCGGTCCAAATTACAAATTTCTGAATTTTTTTGAAAATTGGTCAAGTTGGTCAAATTTTATGGCTTGACCAAATTTTGGTCAAATGAAAAAACCAATAATTTTCAAACATAAATATCTCAGCTCCTAATTGTGGTAGTGTAGTAAGTCTTAAATGATAAAATATGTAAAATTAACTGGAGTTTCTAAATATGTATCATTTTTTTAAGGTAAAAAAAATAATTGATTTTTTTTTTTTTTTTTTTTTTTTGCGATTTGGCAGCGAAGATATCATTTTTCGAAAAAAAGACCAGGAATAAAAAATGTTTATTTGATGTATGTACACCATAATAAGTAATAAAAAGTCAGCTTATCGACGATTATTATGAAAAAAAAATGAAAAAAAAAAATCCTCCAAATTTTAACAATTTTTTGCTTTCTTTCCAGATTTTCAGTATATACCTAATTTTCTAGTATACGTAAATTTACCTAACCCTTAAAATGCCTCAAAACACAAAATTTTGTTGCGATCCTATGAAAAAACACTCAAGAAGAATTTTCTGTAACATCAAAAAAGTAAACTCTGCCATGGCAGCTGCAAGCTATGGAATTTTGGAAGAAAATCAATTACTATGCAGCAATTGCTATGTCACAATTAAAAAGAAGCCAATTGTATTAGAACATGTTCAACGTTCATCCAGAGAGCCGGAACCTGCACCAATACCTGAGCCAGACATACTTAACGAATGTATGGAGCGAAGCAGTAGCGATTCCACGAATCCACCACCATTGGAAGAATTTGTCATTCAAGACAGGCAATTCAATAAAGATTTGCTCAGCGACAATATTTTACCTTTATTTGATGAAAGCCCTATTAAAACAGGTAATAAAACAATAGAGACTCCGTTCAGGACATTTGTTTCTTAATGCCAAATTCGTAGTTTTCTGTTTTTAAATATTAGCATCAGCACTTGAATACATATATACAAAATATTTGATATTTGATTATTTCACGCAACCTAAATTTATGAATTTGTTTTACAGCTGGATTGAAGCCGGGACAAAAACAGATAAAGGCTTCTACGAAATTCAGATCGACAACGGAAAAGGTTAAACGAAGTTTTGAAGCTGCTTATGGGGCTCCTATTGACTATTCTGAAGCTGGTCCATCCAAAAAAAGTTGTTTGGAAGATGATTTAGAGAGGCAAGACTACTTTTCGGACATAGTTATTGAAATTTGACATTTTAAATTAAATTTAATACAGTCATCGAAGTATATACTAAATTAAGTTTTATCTGTTTACATTTTTATAATCGGACAATATAATACATATACATACATATATTTTATGAAAAGTTTAATTAAAAATATACTAATTAAACTTAATGTCAAATACACTTTATTTCAGGTATCAAAAGGTTATGGAAGAATTAAAGGAGAAATTTCAAGCAAGTAACGATCGCAATCTTAGGTTACAAATACTATCATTGTATCCCTATCCCATTGAAAAAACTGCTGACTTCTTTGGAGCAACAAAAGTATATGGTGCGTAAGAGCCGCAATCTTCAAAAACAGTTTGGGATTCTTCCTAACATTCCAAACATGACGAAAGGGAAGGTCGTCACAGCTGAAATGAAAAAAATCATTCAGGAGTTTTATGAAAATGACGAATATAGTAGGATGTGCCCGGGAATCAAAGATTATAAGTTTGCAATAAATGAAGAGGGTGAAAAAATAAAAAAAGACTGGTATTGTGTAACTTGAAAGAGTTATATGCTGAATATGCAAAAAATGATGAAAATCCCAAAATAGGCTTTAGTACCTTTGCTCATCTTCGACCGTCGTGGTGCGTGCTTGCGGGACAAAGCGGAACTCACAGTGTCTGCGTATGTACGCATCACCAAAATCCGAAACTACAAATATCAGCGTTAGGCATTAAAGATTTAGACTACAAAAAATTAATGTCTTTATCCATCTGCGGCATGGACAATGAAGATTGTATGATGCACCGATGCAAAAGATGCCCGCGAGAGGTCGGAATCAAAAATTATTTGGAAAGTTTGGACTTCATGGCGATGGAAGAGATAAAATATAAACAATGGGTGTCCGTCGATCACTGTATGTTAAAAGATATCACCGAAACTCCAGAGGAATACGTGGAATCACTCACCAAAAAAATTGCACAACTGACAAGACACCACTTCACGAATAAATGTCAGTCGAGTTACTTCAAAAATCTAAAAGAAACTCTGCCCGAAAATGAAGGTGTTTTGGTGGGCAATTTCGCGGAAAACTTCTCATTCATCGTACAAGATTGTGCCCAGGGGTTTCATTGGGAGAACTCGCAATGTACAGTGCACCCATTCGTTTATTATTCCAAAAACAATGCAGGAAAACTAATTTGCAAAAGTTACTGCTTCGTTTCAAACCATCGCAGGCATGATACAATTCTGGTTCATAGTTTTCTCAAAAAATTAATCCTGTGCATCCAACAACAAAATTCAAACCTAACTAAAATTCATTATTTCACAGATGGATGCGCGGCTCAGTATAAGAATAAAACAAATTTTCTAAATTTATGCCATCATTTCGAAGACTTCAAAATTCATGCTGAGTGGAATTTTTTCGCGACATCCCACAGGAAGAATGCCTGCGACGGTATTGGCGGAACGGTAAAAAGAGCAGTCGCCAGAGAAAGCTTACGACGGCCTCTCGACCATCAAATCTTAACAGCTGAGGACTTCTACAATTTCTGCTCTCAAGAATTCCTAACCGCTATTGACTTTTTTTACGTCTCTGAGGCAGAAGTTGTAGATGTAGAGCTTTCTTTGCAAAAACGTCTGAGTGAACCTATTACTTCTATCAAAGGTACTCAACAATTACATCGCTTCGTCCCAATTTCCAAGAATTGTTGAAGGTTTATCCACTCTCTCAGAGTGCACAGTCAGTCGAAATAAGAGAGCTCATTAGAGTTTCTGCTTCGGATCAAGAACATAATACTCTCTCAACGCGAAATTGAAACAGGCTCTTTTGTGGGTTGTATGTATGAAAATAAACTATGGCTCGGATTAGTCCAGTCCTTTGACTGTGAATATGATGATTTTCTGATAAAATTTCTCCATCCTTCGGGCGTATGTCCCTCATACATTTTTCCTGCGCAAGATGATGTTTGTCACGTTCCAACAGAAAATATATTTGGGAGTATTGAAGCAAGTTTACGAGGAGGAACAAGAATACAATACATTTTTCCGCTTCAAGAATTAAATAACTTTTCAAAGAAGATAAAATAAATTCTATCGAATGTATACTATTTAAGATTGTCTATATAATATTTCTAAAATTTTTATCTAAGATTTGTGTATCTACTTAATAGTTATAAAAATCTTTTCAAATTCTTTTTTCTTATATTATTATTAGTGTCTAAAATTTGGATTCACTGGATGAGAATACTGTCTCTTAATTCATTCTCAAAGACTTGTGTACGTGTAGTATTAGGAAGAGTATTTTATACTCTGATAAGCGCTTTATAAATTAAACATTATTATTGTCAATATATTCTGTCCCTAAATATAAGAGAGGTTATGTATGTACATTGTACATATATTTTAAAAGATTTTTTCTCCTTTGGTTTATCTACATGTATTTTTTATATGATTGAAAATTGTCTTTTTTTGGACCAACAAGTCTGTAATAAATCTTCATCGTCTGAAAAAAAATTTATTACTTAATTTCAAACTCAGTTTTGAGCCTTATAATAAACTATAAGCTGACTTTTTATTACTTATTATGGTGTACATACATCAAATAAACATTTTTTATTCTTGGTCTTTTTTTCGAAAAATGATATCTTCACTGCCAAATCGCAAAAAAAAAAAACATTTGACATTTTAAAAAAAAAATCATAATTTTATTTTTGTTACCCTAAAAAAATGATACATATTTAGAAACTACAGTTAATTTTACATATTTTATCATTTAAGACTTATTACGCTACCACAATTAGCAGCCGAGATATTTACGTTTGAAAATTATTGGTTTTTTCATTTGGCCAAAATTTGGTCAAGCCATAAAATTTGACCAACTTGACCAATTTTCAAAAAAATTCAGATTTTTGTAATTTGGACCAGAACCAACCCTCACTCCAAGTTTCATGAATTTTGGAGATGGCGGAGTGTACATTTGGCACTTTCATTTGTCTATTTGTCCTGGAATTACCCTGACATGGTTAAGAAGCGTTTAATGATGTAGTCTCAAAAATAGATTTCACAAGCTGTGGATATAGTGTCACCTACTTGAGACAAGAGATCAATAAAAAGCTGAACCAGGATGAATCTATCAGTAACTATTTGGTTAAGAGCCTGCTTAGAGACAAATTTAAGGACACCATTTATTTTACGTATCCTAGCAACAAACGAAAATCCAAGATGGTTTATTCTGTCCAGATTGAGAGTGCAAGAATTGTTGAAACTTTGCAGAAATCATCTGTCGAAAACGTTGCTAAGGACCTAAGGAAAGAGTTAAAAACTTACAGTTTTGGTTTACACTCTAGCTATTGTGATCCAAATGATCTTGATCTAGCCTTAAAATGCTTCCAAAATGAACATCCTCCAATATGGATGGAATTTCTTCAGCATTTGTTTTCCACCTGGAATGTATCAGATAGCAACAATCAGTTGATGCTGAAGTGTGACACTATCTTTCAGATGTTGTTTTACATCCTTCATAATGGTTTGGAGTCCACCCCATTGCATGTTGGATTTGCTCAAACTATACATAACCTGTCACAGTCTAAAGATCTTATTGAAATTGCAAACAAATGGAACATTTGTGTAGGATATCAAGAAGTTCGCAAAATAAATTTTGCACTAGCAAAACGTACAATATCTTTGTGTGGTTCACACAGAGTTCCAGTTCTCCAGTATTTGATCAAAACCATCCAATTCAAGCAGCAATGGATAATTTTGACACCTTGGAAAATACCTTGTCTGGAATTGGTTCGACACACGATACGGTGCTAGTTTTATACCAAAATGCTCCATTAAGCTCTGCACCAACACAACAGCATACTAATAAGATCAGTGAAGCTCAACCCTCTGGCTTGGCAAGTTACAAAGCATTCTTCCTTGCCAAGAAATTATCTCTATTGGATCAAGACATGAATGAGGTACAATAAGTCAAGATTTCCAAGTCTCTGAATACAAGGCAAATGATCATTTACTAGAGACTGTTAATCTCGACCATTTCCTGTGGTTTGTGATGTGATACAAACATAGAACAACCACAATACAGGGCTCTTCAACTAACTCAAATACTGATAATGATGACTTTGTTCCAAGCTTTGTTGCTGTCAAAAGCCCTTTTGTAGGAGATAGCTTGAAGCCTACAACTATTATGTTCACTCCCATACTGCCATACAAAGCAACTGAATTTGATACCATTTTTACAACAATGATTAACTTTCAGGATGTGCTTAAGCAACAGAATAAGCCATACGGTGCACTGTGGTGTGATGAAGGAGTTTATGCTATTGCAAAGGAAATTCAGCTCCTGAAGAAAGATCTGTTTAGTAATTTGTTTATCGGATTGGGTGGATTCCATTTTGAGAAAATTGTACTTGCTTGTATTGGATCTTATCTTCATATATCGGGAATTGAATCTGTTTTGGTTGAAAGCGAATGTTTCAGTCCAGACACAGTAAAATCCATTATGAATGGCAATCATTATGTGAGAGCCAAGCAAGGATTATCTTTCATGCACGAAGCAATAACAAGCATTATGTTCGATGGGTTTTTGAGTGTCGATGAACACCGTAACTTATATCAAGATGCTGCAACTAAAATTTCAATTATGGTTGCAGAATAAGAGCAATGGGACAACTTTAAGTCTTCAATATATACTCTGTCTCAATCCTTTCAACAATATATAAAGCAGAGGTCTGATAGTAATGAAAACTTTCATTACTGGTATCATTTTATCAATAGATTGTATCCAATCATCAGAGATTTAACCAACTCAATGCGGGCAGGTGATTGGTCACTATTTCTTTCTTCCATACAGAGATCAATCCTACTTTTCTTCACTTACAATAGAACCAACTATGCCAGATGGGCACCAATCTTCTTTGAGGATTGTTTAAACCTTGAGGTACATTTTCCTGATCTCCACAAATCATTCCTTAGTGGTAGTTTTGTAGTGAGGAGAATGACACGACAATGTAGTGGAGTTCCGATGGACCAGGCACTTGAGCAATATTATAATAAGCCTGCAAAAGTGTCCGGAGGATTAATTGGCTTTACTCGGAGAAAGGAAGCAGTGGCACTGTGGAATATTATTAAACATGAGAAGGACTTATATTCTTCACAAATGAGAGGTTCCGGCCAGTTTGAAAATCATGATGAGTATGATATTCATCATGAATACTCCAAGAGCCATGCCTTATCGAGCTCCAGTAATGTCCAAACTATTCAACAGTACATTTACAAAGTTGGAAACACATTGAGCAAAACATTAGATGGCAAACCATTCAGAAACATTGCTACTAGTGACGAGGATAAAGACTAAAGAGTCTTATACATATCACATTACTTGCCTGGATAGAGATGTTGCTTACAAGAATTTCAAAACCGAATGGCTTGAGAAAAAACAGAAACTTTGTTTGCAGCAATTAAGAGACAAAAACCCACAACAGTGAGGAACACTTCCAGAAAACAAAAGGAATATGACATAAAAAAAGAAACCATTGCAGCACTGAACTACATTGCATTTGCTCAGCTCAGGGAATTTCCATTGAATCAATTACTTTTCCATGAAATTACACCTCTTCCATTTTTTCTTGTAGACAGTGATGGTTTTTTGAAGAAATCTAAGAAATCAGAATTGGGATCGGAACTTGAAAAGAAACTGGGTGAAGACCTCCCATTGTTGTTAGAAGGGAATGATGCAATGATCATAGATTTTATGGCTCAAGTAAGGAAATTCCCGGTGAAAAAAGCAATGTTGAAAACATGTAAACTATGTGATGGATAAAGCAATGCCTGGTGGTGGAGCTACAGTTTCAGTAGCTACCAGTGATACTGATATCTTTGTGTGCCTCATCTACCATTTAACAAAATGGATTGAGCATGGCCTGAAGGAATTCTGGTTTGTTAAAGGCTCTGGAACAAGTCACAAAATCATTCCTCTGCATGGCTTGCATCAAAAGCTTGAAAATGATTTGATCCAAGTTTTACCTGCCTTGCATGCTTTAACTGGCTGTGACAGTGTCAGTAAAGTAGGCACAAAATCTAGTGCACTGAAGCAGTCAAACTACTTTGATGAAATTAAGGACTTTGACAAGAAACCACTTACAGAGGAAATAATTGAAGGTGCCAAAAACTTTCTGGTTCATTGCATCAAACCCAAGTCAAAATCCATATCATTTGATCAACTAAGATCTGAGCAATACTACAAAACTGGGGACAAAATCGATTTTACTCAGCTTCCTTGCTCTTCAAAAAGTATTAGACTGCATATTAAATGGGCATATCTTCAGTGCAAACTTTGGCTTGCTCTCCATATGGCTCCATATCTGAAAATTTAAATCCACTTACTATGGTTACGTAAAGTCTGATGAGGGACTTTTGGAACCTTAACTAACCGATTACCCAGATAAACCTCAGGATTTGATTGAACCTTGCAGCTGCAAAACCTGTACCAAGAGGTCAAAATGCCCTTGCACTGCATCATCCATACCATGCTGCAAGTGCAATCAAAGAACATGCCAAAATCCTAACACCTGAATTTCAGCAGGTAACTGAATAAAATTACGGATGAACAAATCTGTACATTTGTACTTCTGTTTCATTTTCATGGTGTCGGAAGATGATACCACAAAAGCCATAGTGCTTTTATTTGTAAATAATGTTTCAATAAAAGTTTCAAATAAATAAAAAAAAAAACAATGGGGCCTCATCATTAAATGAGGTCGTTCCCACTAAGTTAGCTATAACTTAGCCCATTGCCATGGTGCTGCACTGGGAAGATGCACCTGAGTGACAGTAACACTCTTTCAAGCAGCCTTGACAGTTTTTGTCATTTTTGCCAAACTCTTTGCCACTTTTGCAAGATTTTCAGTCAACTTCATCATCAGAAATAATACATGATCTTATCTCTCAGTCTTTTACAACATGCAAACCTAAGAGTTATAAAATTAGCACTATTTTTTATATTTTGTCTATTTTTTCAAATATTCTACAACCATTTTTAATCATTGTAACTCAAAATTTAGACATTTGTACATGTTTTTGTGTTAGGAAATTTTAGTAGAGCTATTAATATCTAATTTTTTGACTATTTAGTTCAATAAGATTGGTTAGAGTTAGTTTATGCACCAAAATAGCCAAAAATTTCATTTCTGCGATTTTTTGACAATATTTATTTAATATTTAATATTTTTGCTGTTATTTTTTTACATTTTTGTCAGTTTTCTTGGTTCAGGCAGCAGTATGTTACAAACACAGATTCTCAAACAAACAATTACCCTTAAAAAAATTTTCAACTCAAGAATATGACAAATACGAAAAACTGATAAAATTTTGCCATTTTTGCCAATTTGACCACTTTCGCACCAATTTGGTGTGATGGCATAGAAAAATTCAGATTCTATGCCCCAAAATTAGTCTAGATCAGTTGTCAAAACCTCTGCACCCAGAAATTTATACGAACTCTAGGCCAGATCCTGTACTAGTAGGCATTGGGCCTACTATCACAGAGACTAGGCCATGAGGCTTATTATTCATAACAAAATGAATGAAAGATGTATGAGAATGTATATTTTCCTATAAAATTTTCCACATGCTGACATCAATGAAAACAAAGGAAAAATATGTAGAGCTTGCTTTAAGGGAATAGGGATGTGCTTAAAGTTCCCTTTAAGTTCTATGTAAATTACCATAGTGAAACCAAACAATAATCAAGTAAGTACAATGGCCTATATAAATTAAATAAATATAAGAACATAATTCGTTTTTGGCCTACAACATCAACAGATGATGAAGCCTACTAATAAACATTGGCCCTGGGGCCAAATACAATATGGACAACAACTATATACGGTAGTCTCTCTTTGGTCCTAACATATTCAAGGGCAGAAGTGAGCTTCTACACTCTTTTAGGATGGGGTCCTAAAACTCAAAGCGTACACACACACACACACAGTTATAACAAAAATGTGTGTGTGTGTGTTTTTTTTTCTTCCCTTCAGAATCCTGACAATCTTTAGGATACACACAGAGCACATCATGACACAAACATGCACATCACATTAGTAGTGTCGCAGTGGTTTATCTTTATAAATGCTATATTTTACCATAAAAAAATAGGATATATAATTAAGGTTAGGCTGGGTTAGGGAAAGTAAAGTTTCATTAAATTTATTACCTATATTTTTTCAGATTGGGTAAATGTTGCAATACAGAAATGAATATATGCAAATATTGTAGTTTTGTAGGGTTGCCAAATGGGAGTGGGAACAGGATGGGGTCACCAAAATGAATAAAACAAATATCTCATCAAATACACAGGACTTCAGAGTTAACAATTCATTCTTTTCATTAATATTTATGATTTACTAATATCTCCTAACAAAGAAATTCTACCTTATCATTTTTAAACTTTATTAATTACCTAAAATCTTGTAATTTCACTTTCAAAAAATAAACAAAGATAAAAATGTAACAACATAGCTCAGGATGGGTCTGTATCGAAGGAGTGACATTTCAAAGGAGTGACATAACAAAGGAGTGACATAAATACCGTAACGAAGGAGTGACAGAATTGTTAAAATTAAGATTTTATTTCAAAAACTAGAAACCTAACCTAACCTAACCTAACCTAACAGTTGCAAGCCTCTCTTCCCTCTGGATTTGTTCTTTCTTCTTCTTTGTTGGTATTTTCGTGTCACTCCTTTGAATTTTATCTCCGATTTGTCACTCCTTTGTTATGTCACTCCTTCGTTATGTCACTCCTTTGAATAGGACCGCTCAGGACAACTAACTTCTCCACATAATAATAAATAATGATAAGTAATGCACAAGGAAAGTAATAAATATCCCCTCTAAAGGGGGAAACATCCTCACACTGTTTCCTATTAATGGTAACATGGTAAAAATTTTATAGTGGGCACACTAGGGGCCCTTTGGCATATCTGGGTGGCTCCACTGTTAATATAAACAAACCATAAATACAGTTACATGCAAAATTAAGATCCAATTGATTCTCTGCAAATTGCAGATTGTCACACATCTACTAGCTGTACATTAACTTCAAAACTTTGGATCTTGTGGATCATTCATCAATACCACTACTGTACTAATTGTAGACATCATATGGTTATCTCATCACAAGACGTTTTACATGGATCTATATAGCTATAACCTAAAATAATGTAGTACAAGCTCTACAGTTAAGATTAAATGAGTAGGTGGGACTGTAAAGACTGTACAGAGTATTTGAATGTACGTACGCCCATTCAGGGTCTCCCATTTAAAGGTGTCTATGAGGCAAGTGAACATAAGGAGTCTTTCATACATCACGGTGCTATGGGGGGCACCGCACAGCAAAAAAGATTCAAATTTGAAATTCAAAATTTATTATATCAAAATATACATAATCAACTTCAGAAATTTCAAAATTATATCAAGTATTGCACTTAAATAAATAAATATTTACATAGATATTTATTATTACACATATAATAGTAATTACAGTAAAACCCATTTAATCCAGACTAATTGGGGAGAAATCCAATCCATATTAAGCGAATTTCCGGATAAAGAGAAGTTTGGATGAAGTCTGGTCAAATTCTGGTTAATCTGGACTAATTGGGGGGAAATCCAATCCATATTAAGTGAAGTTCCAGATAAAGCGAAGTTCGGATGAAGCCTGGTCAAATTCTGGTTAATCCGGACTCAGTCCGGATCACCCACATGTCGCACACCCACCCATCCCTCCCTAAGACCGTTGCCCAAGCTGTGGGCATGTGTGTTAGGGTGTTTCACTTGTACAGAGGAAAATATCAAAGGTCAATATTTTTCTCCACTTTCCTTGTGCTTTTATTCCTTTTCATGTAAGAAAGATGTGCACCAATTTTGTAAACAATTAAGTGATATTTAGGGGTTGCACACATTTGAACCTTTTATAATAAACAATTTTCTTCAGTGTTATGAAAAAATTCTCCCTTGGAACAAGGTTGGCACCCAAACACCCAACCCAAAACCTACTGGAATTTTGAGTGGGTTTTGGGGTTTTTGTTCTGAGATGTTTATTTTAAAATAATTTAAATTTTTCTGATTGCTACATTGTTCAATTGTAGCTAATTAGAATGATTTGGCATGTTGATTATTTCATGTAAGCTGACTTATAAAACAATTCTTAAATTATGCAATGTGTAAATAAAGATCACGAAAAATTGAAAAGTTATTAAAAAGGATTTGCACCCATTGTGAACACTATGGGCAATTATTGGATCATTTGACACACTGTTCCACCATCTTGAATTAAAGTTACAGTAGAATTGACTGAGTCTTTTTTCATTGCATCCAGTACCTATTTCATTATTCACTTTGATTAGCAAGTTATCAGATAATTTTTTTCTGCTTGGAGGACAATAGCCTGGTCTTAAATTTTGGACCCATTTAATAAATTCTTTATTCTCTACAACTACAAATGGAATATATGCTGAAAAGAAAAATCTGGCCATTTGCAAATCTAGTTGTTCTTTTTGATCTACAGTTGTTCTAACCACATATGGTATTATCTGACCTTGTGTTTTCTTGGCTGGAGTAGAATGAAAAAATGGTATGGAAGATTCAGAAGCAGTTGAAGTGAATGAAGTCTTACAACTGTGAATTGTAGTGTCATCATGAACCAGGCTTTCATATGATTTGCTTGAAGAGGGTCTACTCTCAAAACTGCTGTCTATGTGTAGGAGGAAGAGTTGCTGATGTAGCTATATTTGTAAGCTCATCCGCTTCATCATCACGAGCCTGTACCCATTTTTTATTGCATTGATCTAAATGATGTTTCACTCGTTCTTTTTTTAAAAAATACACATCTGCAGTATTTGCACCGAACTCTATTTGGTTGGTCACTCAACATTTCTACTTCATCCCATTCAGCAGCTTTAAGTCTGCCACCAGTATGTGCAGGTCTAACTTTCTCTAGATGATGTTTCACTCTCAATTTTTCGAGTGATAATTTCTTTGCAATAATTGCATAGTACTCTAGTAGGCTGATCACTTAATTAAGTCACCTCGCCCCATTTGCTAGCTTCAGATCTTCCACCTCTATAACTCTTTGGCATCTTAAAAATTTAAATTTGAGTTAGGTCTAAATAAAGCTGAAATCTGCTGTTAAGAAATAAAGGAAAGATCTAAAATTAAAATGGAGAAAATTCTAATATGTCATTATTATCTCTCATATCTGAACTTTCTATGAAATAAAGATGTCCTTTTAATATATATTGTAGATTAGATAAATTAACAAAATAATAGATATATTAGGCACTACATAATTATTGAACCTTTCTAAAAAAAATCTCAACCCATCAAAAACCCCAAAACCCAAAAACCCAGCAAAAACCCAGTTGGGTTGGGTTTTTTGTGAAAAACCTGGGTTTTTGCCAACCCTGCCTTGGAACCACAGAAAATTAAAAACTCTAATAATAAAATTGGAAAATTCAAATCAATACACATTACACTATACAATACAATACAATTTAATAATACAAAATTTTCTTCAGTGTTACAAAAGAATTCTCCCTTGGAAGCACAGAAAATAAAAACTCTTTTAGTATTAAAATCAGAAAATCTGAATCAATTTTTTCTCGCCTTGGTTCTTTTTGGCACCTCCTTTTGATGATGTTCTACAATCCGCAACAAGAATTGTTTTTGCTTCTCACCCTTGACTGATTCATTGAATTGCTTGATTAATGCAATTCCCTTTTCCACTGTGTCATTAACAACTTTCAGCCCATTGACTGACTTTCTCAAGCTATCATTTTTGGTGTACTCCTCTACATTGTTGACATCCCCGATGCCAAAGTTGTCGAAGAATGTCTTCGTCCTTTGAGTGATGAAGTTGCTCAGATCCTTGCCTTCAAAAGTCAGGTTTTTCTACTCGAGTCATTTGAGTTCCTTCCTTGACGCAGGTTTGTTCAAGACCTGGAACATCTTTTCTTTCTCATTTGGCGATATCTGTTCATCAAGGAAAGCCAAGCTGACTAGAGTCTCCGAGAGATACCATAGATGCCTCTTGGCAACTCTCAAGGCAGCCTGGCCCAGGTTCTTGTTCAGATATGAAATCAACAGTTGAATCATGTCTAGGTCATTTTTCGGGGCCCACCTACTGACCACTGGCTCGTGCCAGAACCGGACATAAATGAAACACGTAAAAAGGGCCATGTCATGTAATCCCTTCACCTCTCGGTCGGTGAGTTCCAGTTGCTCCCAGAACAAAACCATTTTCAGCACATAGATAGCTTTCGCCATCTACCTGGCTTGATGATGGGCTCCTGGAGTCCTGAAGGAGAACTCAGCTCCACTGCAGCCTCCAAGGAAAAGGAGCAACAGCTTGAGGAGTTCCTCATAATCTTCTCTCGAGTGACATGAACTTTCAATGACTCCACAAAGATAACTCACCATCCTGATTCATTCATCTTCCAAGTACCTAGTGGCTGGCTCTTCTTCATTGATCATGGTTTTGAAACAATTTTTGTTAATAAAGTCCCAATGCTGCTGAAATCTTTGAAACAACAGGATTTCAGGACCACTTGTTGGCCCCAGGGACTTATGAAAGACCTTCAAAATGAGCTCATAAATGTGGTGATGGCAAGGCAACCACAAGAACGACCAACCAAGGAATTGCTCAATCCTCATACATGCCCCTTGCATAAGTCTGGTATTGGACGCCATAGTGTCAAACGAGAGGCCAAGGATGCAGTCCTGAATTCTAAATTGTTGCAACTCTTGGATGACAGCTTGAGCCATTTGTTCACTGGTACCATCCTGGGCAACAGGCACTCCAAGAAGATGCTCGAACTCCTTCCCTGTTACCACAACAGCTACTCTGTCTTCCAAGCTTCTAGAGCTTCCGCCAGCAGCTTGGGGTAGTAGCTTGCTGTCCCAATGCAGAACTAAGAGAGATGGATCTTTGAAGATCGACTCCAAGTTGTTTGGCCATTTTCTCTCGATATTTGGCATGTGCTCGATGAACAGTTGATGGCGAAATAATAATCTGCGATACATCTTGTCCAAGACTTTTAGCAGTTGCAATTTGAAGGAAGTGCTTGCTTGTCAAATAGAGAGTTGTTCTCTATACCAAGTAGCCACGAGTGTTGGATCAAGTGTGTTCTTGGAATGACGAGGTGACTTAGAGGCCAATGGAGCAGCAAAATCTTCATCATCATCTGTTGTCGCTGTTGAGCTAAAGGATGTGCTATCCAGCTTCATTTTCTCAGAGATCCTTTCAGCTTCTTCAGCATGCTTTCATTTTCGAAGTTCAAGTTTCTTAGCTGCTTCTTCTTTCTGTTTGACAGCCATGGTGTGTTTCCGATCCACCACAGCCACTGAAGAACTCATTCTGTCCTCCCTCTGGGAGAAAACCTTGTCCTCCTCCAGAACTGAACTCATGCTCATCACACCTTGACAAGCGATGTCGAAAAGGTCAGCAAGATCTCCCTTCCACATCTGATGTTTCATAATGGGTTTCTCTCTCTCTCTCGACTTCTTCAAGTTTTGGTACTCTTTGTACAGCTTTAGTATAGCAGCTCTAATGTTCTCCTCTGTCTTCACGGGGATATTCGCCTTCTTCCAAACTTCTTGAAGCTTGATACTCATAGACTTGATGGCAAGGGGGATTGTTTCCTTCAGCTCTAGGTGATGGTACATAAAGCAGAGGAGGACTTGCTCCCAGGATGGCAATCTTGCTCCTAAGAGCTCTTCAACTAGAGTCTTTTCAATCAGCCAGATCTTCTTTCTTTCCATTTTCAACACTTTTTGCACCTTCGAAAGAAAAGAAAACATTACAATATGTTGGAAATTGGGACATTCTTGAGATTTGGTTACAAAGGGCTAAGGTATCAGAGGTGACATAAGTGTACAACCTCTAAATGGTGTTCAATTTGCTTCAAATTTGATACATATGCTTTACAGATCATAAGGTGTACGGGGAAGAGCAAAGTGTAGTGAAATTCACAACTTGATAAAAGTGCAACACCCTAATGTGTGTTCATGTATTTGTGCTGCATAGTTGCTATTTTGATACATTTTCCACTGTCGATAGTGTAAATTTCCAATGTTTGAAAGGATTTTATCGAGAATTAGAACTTTTTGTGATGTTTTTTGTGCATTAAAACCATCACAATAACTTAATTCTCAATAAAGTCATATAGGCTTGTCACAATTACCTATAATGTAAATTTATTAAAATGTATTCTATTTGCATAAAGAACATGAACTTTATTTATTCAAAACACTGGTAAGCAGCAGCACACACCCTATACCACATTCAACCTCACTACACCCAGGTCAGTGACATAAACAAACACACACACAATGTGATGTCATTATTGTCCAGGCAAATAACACAGCAACTGTATCACTGACAAGGGTAAGACGTGACGTGAGTCACTCAGTCGCCCTGCTACAGCCCATGTGTGCACATCACTGACCTCTCTAGGATGTGTCATGACTTTGTGGATGTTCTTACCATGGCTTCTAAAGGCAAGACAGCTGCAAAGGGAGGTCAGAAGAGGGCCAGGAAGGAGTTTAATCTGAAGGACAAGCTAGCAGTCTTAGAAGACTATGAGAAAGGTGTTTCTCCTAAAGTTCTGATGGAGAAGTATAACGAAGAAATCAACCTTCTATGATCTATTGAAGAACAAGGATAAAGTGAAGGTCTCGCAAGAAACTGAGGGTGCTACTGGTTAACAGAAAGTGTTTTGTATGCATCATGTGGCACATGGTGACCTGGACCAGGCTGTGTACCACTGTACGAGTGGTACACCCAACAACGTGCTGAAGGTGTGCTGGGTGAGAGACATCGACATTCAGGAGGCAGCTGAAAGACTCAGTCCATCTTGGCTTGGAAAATTATAAGTGTAGTAGTGGTTGGCTGCACCATTTCCATAAATGCCACTGCATGGTCAACAAGAAAATAACAGGAGAGATTCTGAGTGGTGACCTGGAAGCTGTGGACCCATTCAAAGTGAAACTTCAAAAAGTGAAGATGGAGAATGACCTGCATGATTTCCAGATTTACAATGGTGATGAAACTGGACTGTTTTGGCGATCTCTTCCACAGAACACTCAGGCTGTTCAGAGTACTCCAGGGCACAAAATTGTCAAAGAACATTTTTCAGTTCTATGTTGTGCAAATGCTGATGGCTCCCACCCTCTGCCAGCTGCTGTGGTAGGGAAATCTAGGAGGCCTAGAGCCATCAAAGACATCATGAACTCCCTGCCAGTAAAGTATTTTAGTAACAAGTCAGCCTGGTTTACTCAAGAAATTTTTCGAACCTGGTTTGAAAAGTGTTTTGTGCCACAGGTTCAGAGGTTCCAGGAGGGGATGTATGGTGTACCAGCTGAGAAGACCAAGGCTCTTCTTCTCCTGGACAATGCTTCAGCTCACCCATCAACCAGTCAGCTGAGGAGCAAGGATGGCAGGATATCAGCAATGTTCCTTCCTGCCAACACCACATCACTCATACAGCCAATGGACCAGGGCATAATAGAGTCTTGCAAGAGGCTCTACAGGAAGAAATTCCTCAATCAGTGCCTTGTGGTGGTGGAGGAAGGCATGGATGAGGAATATGTGGACATCAGAGCTCAGAAGACACTAGAGAACTTCAAAAGGTACAACATCAAGGATGCCATCTTTAATTGGGCTGATGCCTGGAAGGAGGTTCCACTCAACACTCTCAAGAATGGCTAGGTCAAACTCCTTGACATACCAAGAGCTGTGTCAACTTTTGAGGGATTTGGCCCAGGTGACTTCAGGAGCCTTCTTGAAGATGGTGGCCAGGGTCAGCTTGCAGAAGATGAGGTAGAAGAGTGGCTGGAAGAAGACTCTGGTGTCCCTGGATACCACCACATGATAGAGGAGGAGATAGCTCAAGATGTCTCCACATCCAGTGAGCAGGTGGAGTTTGAAGAGGAGTAGTTCATTTCATTTGCCAAAGGTATAGAGGCCATGGACACTGCTGAAAATTGTAGACCAGTGAGGGGGAGTCTTCATTGACTTTTATGAAGGTCTGAGAATGATGAGGATGGAGCTGAACAAGAGCCAGAGTAAACAACAGCAAAAGATTACTGGTTGCTTCCAGTCAGTCAAGAGGCAAAGTGTCCACTCTGATAGTGAGTCATCTGTCTCTCGACCTTCGAATGCAGCTTTCAAAGAGCCTCTACACCTTATGGCTCAGACACATCTTATGACCCTACACCAGCTGTCACCCCTGAGCCTCTGTTAGTGTTGATGGAGGGGGATGAAAAGTGACAGTGATTAATTGTTAACAGTGCAGTGTATATAGTAATGTATATAGTGTACAGTCTACATTAAGTGTTAAGTGTACTGTAAATAGTAAATTAATGTGCAAGCCAGTAAGAGCTCCATCCTCCACCTTTACCACTAAGCCTCCATCCTCCACCTCCACTACGACTCCTCTACCATCACCTCCATAATCAAAAGTATCACCAACTTTGTGGTAAGTTGTGAATGTCAATTATGTGGATGAATAATATATATTATACTGCAGGTTTGTGATTCAAAAGTGTTTTAAGTTTGCCAACACGTGGGTGATCTGGACTGCATCCAGACTATTTCTGGTTAATCCAGACTATTTCTGGTTAATCCAGACTATTTCTGGTTAATCCAGACTATTTCTGGTTAATCCAGACTATTTCTGGTTAATCCAGACTATTTCTGGTTAATCCAGACTATTTCTGGTTAATCCAGAAATAGTCCAGAGTGGTCAGCCAGTCCGGATTAAGCAGATTTCCAGATAAAGAGAGTCTGGATTAAATGGGTTTCACTGTAGTTGGTAGTATTAATAATCAGTATCAAAAACCACTTTGAAATACAAACAATATAAATATGAGCAATACTGTACAGTCATAATTAAGAGAGAAAGAAATCTGTAATGAAACAAGACCTAATACAAAACAAATGGACATGAGCATCACTTTATTTTATTTTAATTATATATATATATATATACCTTTCAACCTTTCAAATGTTCCACGCGATGATTCCTCATTTCATGAAGGTCAAGCTTGTCACCACTCCTCTTGAGTTGGCCTGGTGAAGTAAAGAATTGGTTTCTTGTATTCTCAACCTCACATAGCTAGGTACACCTACTTCATCTGGGATTGTTCCGAGCCAGGCATCTAATAATCTTTTGAAGATGTCCACAACAACAACACTCATGTTCCTTAGTTCCTTGGGTAGCTGGTTAAACAGTCTTGGTCCTCTCACAACAAAACTATTTTCTTTCAGGGTTAAGGATGTTCCCTGTCTAGCCTTTAATTTGGGAACACAACACAGTCTTCCTTTTCTACTTTCCACTGTTGTTTGGGGGGTTATAGGATTCAGAGTAAGATTAGAGGTTAGTTTCTCCATTATTTTCCAGTGTAAATAATGTTGTACAGGGGAAGGTCCTCATTATCTAAGTATTCATTATCCAAGTCCTCACATTTACACAGCCAAATAATTGTAGAACCATAGGAATAAATTCCCCGCACTTAAGAGGTTTCCATGGATAATGTACGTGGAACATGGAAGCACAACAGAAAACCATTTAAATTTCCCTCAGACTCACTGTCTCACTTGCTTTCCCCTACCTCCAACACTCCACCACCACCAAACTCCACCCCCAACTCTGATGCTGCGCACTCTCAGTCTCTCGCTAACCACTGCCAGTGCTGAACTCATCTGTGGTTTTCTGGTGTTTTCATTCTGATTTTGTTGATTTTTTGCACTATTGTTGCAGCCATGACTTGAAAGTATACTGCTAGTGGTTTAAAAGTGTATTTTAGGGTTTAAAAAGTGTATTTTACAAATGCTTAACCATAATTTTGAGTGCCATTTATTGTGTTAAAGTCCCAATTAAACCTTATTCTCATTATTTCTTATGGGTTTTGGGTCCCTGCTTTAAGTGGACTCACTTGAAGTGGTGATTTCTTGGGTCCCATTATCCTCGGATAATGAGGACCCCCTATATCTCTCTCTTCTTCTTCTTTCTAGTAAATATAGGTTTAATTCACGTAACCTTTCCCAGTAATTTAGTTCTTTGCACCCACTGATCTTGGCTGTGAAGCTTCTCTGAATCCCTTCTTGCTAACTAATGCCTTCTTTTTTATATGGGGATGTTAGGACTGAGCAGTATTCCAACTTAGGTATGATCAGTGTTTTCAATAGAGGAATCATTATATTCCTATCCCTTCATTTAAAGGTTCTCAGTATCTGCCCAGTTATTCTTTTTGCTCTGTTTACTGCTATCTTATTTTGTGTTTCAAATTTTGTATCATCAGTCATTACAACTAAATCTTTTGCTTTAGAATTTCTCTGAATTTCCTGTCCATTTGGGGTATATTATTCCATGCATTTTAGATCCTCCCTTTTTCTGTACCTTAACAGTTGAAATCTCTTGTGTGTTAAATTTCATATTGTTGTCTTCTAACCAATTGTAGATTCTGTTCGTGTCTGTTTGTAGAGATCCTACATCCTCTGGGTTTCTTATTTTTCTAATCTTTGTGTCATTGGCAAAGGATGTGACTGTACTGTCTCTGGTAACATCCTCATCTATGTCAGTTAGCATGATTATGAACAGTAATGGAGCTAATACTGTTCCCTGTGGTACTGAGCTGAAAACCTCTGATTTTGATGAAGATATTCCTTGAACCGTAATGACTTCCTGCCACTTACTAAGGAAATTATATATCCATTTCCCTACTTTTCCTGTTATTTCCATATATTTCAGTTTATGTATTATGTCAAATGCTTTGGCAAAGTCTGTATATATTACATCATAGTTTTCATTACTTTCAAGTGCATCAGTAATGTTGTTGTAGTGTTCCATTAGTTGTGATAGGCATGATAGGCCTCACTGAAATCCATGTTGGTTATCATTTAATTTTTTCAGAGTTTCCAAAAAGGTCATAGATTTTTCCTCAAACTATTCTTTCAAATATTTTAGTGACATGAGATGCAAGTGACACTGACCTATAGTTTTTGGCCTTGGATCAATCTCCTCCTTTATATATTGGGATTATGCTCACTCTCTCTTCAGGATGCCCGGTATTTCTCCTATGTCTAGTGATCATCTCCATATCCAATATAGGAGTTCAGCAATTGCAGTCTTGTAGTTTTTGATCAGTGTGGCACTCCATTTGTCGAGTCCTGCTGCTGAGTGTGCTTTCAGTTTCCCTCTATATATACAGTCGACCCTCGACTTACGTAATTAATCCATTCCGAGATGAGTTACTTAACTCGAAAATGATGTAAGTCGAACCCCAAAATACATGTAAATCAGGTAATCCATTCCAGGACCCCAAAAAAGTATTGAAAATAATAAAATAATTAAATTTTTTGATAAAAACAGTGTATATAAACAGAATTATAATGGTAATTAATAATTATTATTAAGAAACACCATCTGTAAAAGAAAATACATATTAAAAATTAATAATAAAAAATTAATTTCCTTACATTGGAGAGTTGAATAATGCACAGTAAAAATAACAATGAAATAACAGGAAATACCTGGCGTCCTGCCAGTGAGTGGTCATGCACTGCATTTGCGATTACGCAACACAAAATAATTACGTAAGACGAATCAATTACAGTCAATGGGGGGCTTCTCGTAACTCAAAATTACGTAAGACTGTGACGACGTAAATCGAGGGTCGACTGTGTGTATATATATATACACATGGAGTGATCAAAAAGTATCAATAATTTTATTGCTACGGACAAATGAATGCAAATAAGAAATAACCATTTACATATTTGAGTCTTCCTACCCTCTGTCATCTGCAGTCTGAAGCAAAATCTGCTACCATGAGTCAGTAGATGGTTGGAGTGCTTTAAAGGAGGGTGTGTTTTTGCAGTACGTATAAATCTCTGTAATGGAACAACGTGTGTTCGGAGATGAACAAAATTATTAAAACAGCTTTTGGAAATGATGCTCAGTGTAGCTAATGTTTACAAATGGCACAAAAAGTTAAAAAATTGAGAAACATCGCTTGAAGACCAGGAACGCAGTGGCCACCCTTCCACTTCTTGTATGGATGAAAATGTCCAACAGATTCGATTTCTGGTACAAGCAAATGTTTCTCCATTTTTAAACTTTTTGTGCTATTTGTAAACATTAGCTACACTGAGAGCATCATTTCCAAAAGCTGTTTTAATAATTTCATTCATCTCCAAATGCGTGTTGTTCCATTTCAGAGATTTATACATACTGCAAAAACACACCCTTCTTTTGAGTGCTCCAACCAACTACTGACTCATGGTAGCAGATTTTGCTTCAGACTGCAGACGCCAGAGGGCAGGAAGACTCACATATGTAAATGGTTATTTCTTATTTGCATTCATTTGTCCATAGCAATAAAATTATTGATACTTTTTAATCACTCCTCATATATATATATATACCGGTATACACAAAGCATTTGCTGGTTAGATATTTTGAATAATGTTTTCAGTTAATTAAAAAAGTATTATTATTATTTTTCTTCTCTCCAATCTCCAACGTGACTGATAATTGTGTATTCCTGTAAATCTTCAATTGTCGAAGGGCTTTTCAAATGTACATTTCTCACTCAAATCATAATCATCCTCGTTAAACATATAATTGTTTTAATAAAAAATTTTATAGTTATTAAATCATGATTAAAAATGGACTTTTTTATTAAGACACATTTGAACACTGGTCCTTTATTATAAGTTGGTGAGCTCATAAGCCTTCCTTGCTCCTTAATGATAGGATAAAAATATGAGCTAAGGCTTCAGGCAATACCAGGTGCTGATTGTCACTATGCACAAAGCACTCTCATCAGTTGTGAGAATGTCTCCCCAAATTGTCAGTGAATTCGGAATCCAGGTTTATATTTAGTTGTCTTTATTCTCACACATGCAGCACTCATATCTGTGCCAAGGTGATTCCTAGTGGTGGTTTGACGAAATTCATGGAGGAAAACAATTGTTCACGTGAATAAGATGAACCAAACATTGTTAGCAGAGCTAATGCTAGCTTTTTCATTGATGCAAAAGAATTTGGTAAAGAGTTCCATTCTGCAAGAATAAGATTCTCTACTCTTTCTATTGATTGTTATTCTCTGGTTACACCCAAAATTGACAACTCCAATTCCTCTTCTTGTAACTTCAGATTAAGATCAATAAATTTAGTCTTCCATACTGCACTTTCTTGGAAGTCAACCAATTCCATTTCTAAATTATCAATGTCAAGCCAATGAAAAAGCGGATAAATGAAGATCTTCAAATTGAATAGTATGGGGGAATTGGATGAAGTGTAAGTTGTCATACATACACACACATTTTTAAACATATACTATACATTTAAAAATGTTTCAATGTGTATCAGCTGTTTATTTCAGTGGGAGAATAAAATAATTTTAAAACTGTAAGGCAGAAAATATTAAAAATTAGTCATATTTTATTTAAATAAGCGCTCGTGGGTCACTAAAAATTGCCTCGTCAGTCAGTGGTTCACCATCACCGACCTAGATACTACTCTCACATTATATTCTTGACCACCGTGGGACGGGTCCATAGGTCTCGTAGAGATGTAATGTTGGAGTTGTGTCTTTGTTGAGAGAGTGTGGCAGTGTAAGAGTAGGTGTTCTGTGTCCTCAGGGTGGAGGTAGCATTTTTGACAGGTGGAGGTGTCAGCTAGGTGGAGTCTGTGTCTGTATTGTTGGAGGGAGGGGTGGTGGCCTGAACGGAGCCTGGCCAGAGTAACTCTTGTTTTCCTTGGGAGGGTTTGTTCGCTCTGATGGACTACAGGGGTAGTATCGTGAAGGACAGTGTTGTGTGGTTGGTCAAGTAGGTATTTCCGGGTGAATTCTGTGTGGAGATGTTTAATGGGGTTGATGTTTAGGGGAGGGGGGGGGGGGATATTGTTCAGTAGCTGTGAATAGTGAGCAGCAGGAGTGCGTTTTTTGTTGCGGGGTGGGGGATTGTGTAATGTGAGATCAGGCCCGGATCTAGAAGAATGGGGGCCTGTGGCTACTTTTTTTGGGGGGGGGCCCCCTTGGCTACAATTTTTATTATATAAGGATTAAGGTTTTCAGAACAAACATATTACTTTACTTTATTTATTTAGTTTTCAGAACAAACATATTATTCTCCCTACCAAAAACCTCATCTTCCCCACGCAAAGGCAACCCACGTTCAGCACAGTACAAAATCACATTGAGTGAACGCTCCAGAATGGATACCCAATAGCTTTTCTCCATCCTGAGGCTTGTTTCAAGTTTCTCATCAATGCAGCCTTGCGCAGAAACACGTTGTGCAAATGCAATTGTAGAATTCCAGTGCATTTGTGTTTTTTCATGTCGTTCCATTATTAGACCAGCATGCTTCCAGTTATCAAATCCATTGATGAAATCAGTATTTCCAGCTGAGAATAGGCGGCAGTAGAAGCAAAAAGCTTTACCAGTTGCGGGTGAGTAACAAAGCCATTGTGGTGGGATTCGGAGTAACCTAACGGCCGCACCACGAATAAGAATTTTTTCTTTTGTTTAAGAACTCCACGAAACCAGGCTGCTTACCTTGAAGGGTTGTTGGATCCAGGCTCGCTGTCCAGACCTCCGACTCCACGACTGCTGGCTCCCGCCACCAACAGTTTCTTACTTGCCAGAATAGCTTCCTTCTGTTAGTGGTTCACTATCTCCAGCATCCCCTTCCTAACAGAACTTAAAGTTCCCTTGGTCCAATAACGGTCTTCAGCCTCAGACAAATCCAGCCTGACTTTAGTTTCCTCTGTTATGTTCTTTATTTTCTCTTGTCAAATTACCCTCTTAAACTATATTTTTTATTATTTATATTTCCACACATGCGCCAATTGGTTCCCTCCACTTCTCAAAACTCGAGTTTTGACACACACGCCGACACTTTTAAACCTCAGAAGCGTCTCTTTTACTAAATTTGTTTATTCTTCTTTTCATTATTTGTTTGTTCATTAAAATATTAACAATTTTGTACTTTATTATTCATTTACTAACAGGGTTTAACAAGCAACTGTCCAACTCTCACTCTTTTTCCCATACTAATTTAATAAAACTGTTTTATTCCTCATTCCTTGTTTACAAGTTTAACATTTCTTTATATAACTTATTGTTTAGTCTTTTCATTCATTAAAATATTAACATTAACATATCTTATAACATTATTTCTTTTTATTTTTGTTTGCTAATATTAAAGTTAGTGTTACTTAATGTTTATTATTTATTATCTTAATGCTTAATAGTTTACTACCATCTTTCCAATTTTCTATAACAGTTATCATTCCTATTCATTATTTGTTTGCTGGAAAGAGAGAGAGAACCATTAAAATCCTTTCTATAACAAATATTTCATTCAAAAATCAAAGAAATTTAATATATAAATAATAATAATCAAGGCCAGGGGGAAAGGGCTGAGAACTAAAAGGGGAAAGGGTTCACCCTCCACACCATGAACGTTCTGTTTTTTCCTTTGTCAATGGATGCACGTGAATAAACATATTTTGTCCAAAATAACGATGCTGATCTTTGTAACCACGCTTTGATGCTGAGAAATTGGCGTCCTTATGCTGGCAGCGTAACCGAAGTGGACATTTTCCTTCTCCCGACTCAGATTCAATTAGTTGAGCTTGTATCTCTGGTTGTACAGGCTGCAACCATAGCCCAACATCCAACACAAAATCAGCGGTTTTGGATTGCTGCGACGTTGAGGCCCCTTCTGTTTCCAAGGTAGATGAAGGGACATTTACAGGGACAGACGCTGGAACAGCTTCATGGATAGACGAAGTAGCACCTTCAGTGACAGGCGAAGCAGAATCTTCAGAGCCAGACGTAGTGGCAGTAGCCGAAAAGTACTGTTTAATAGACTTTGTTTCTGCGATGACCTTCTGTAGAGACTCAGCTTTTGCAGTAGCCTTCTTTCATTTGCTACTTCCACTTTCGTAAGATCGCTTAGACATTTCACCTCACAATAAAAAATCTGAAATAATAATAAATGTAAAAACCTAAAATTAAAATAAATAATGTAGAAAATTTGGGGGCCCCCCTCAAATGCGAGGCCCGTGGCTGCAGCCCACATAGCCCACCCCTAGATCCGGGTCTGTGTGAGATGGTGACAGGGGTGGTCTGGGGCCAGTGCTCTGGAGAAGAATTGAGTCCCTGTCATGTTCATGTGGTGTTCAATGGGGAGTATTTTCGTATCTGCATGTAGATGTGGGATGGGTGTGGTTCGGAGGCAGCCAGTAATGCTTCTGAGACCTCTGTTTTGTGTGGTCTGTATCTTTTTCTGGTTTGTGTGGGAGATGGACGGGGACCAGGCGGGGCAGCGTAAGTTAGGGTAGTATGTACAAACTGTTTGTATAGGATACTGAGGGATTCCTTCTGTTGACCAAATGTTGTGGAGGTGAGTGTTCTGAGAGCGTTGAGTTTTTTGTTGCTTTGGAGCAAATGTTTGATATGTGAGGGGAAAAGGACGTGTGTGTGTCTAGGGTGAGGCCAAGGATTGTTGGGGTTTTGTTTAGGGGTAGGGGATGTCCCATGAGGGTGACTCTCGGGTGTGCTTGGGATTCGTGGTGGTCTGAGGTTAGGAGGGTGATGGAGGATTTTTGAGGGGATGCTGACATCCTATTGTTAGTCAGCCAGAGTTCCAGATTGGTAATGTACTGCTGGATCAGGCGTGTGGTGGTGTTACGGTTATGGTGTTGTGCTGTTATGGTCAGGTCATCTGCATAGGAGGAGACGTGGACATGGGGGGAGAGAGGTTGTGGGAGGTCGTGCATGAAAAGGTTGAAGAGGATTGGAGAGAGTATGGAGCCCTGTGGGATGCCATTGTATAGTCTGTATGTTTTGGATGAGTGTTGTTTGTGTATGACTTTGCCATGTCGGCCTGCAATGAGATTAGTGAGCCATTTCTTGTCATTGGTGGGGATGTCGAGATCAATAATCTTTTGTGCAAGAATGTGGCGTGGGACAGTGTCAAAAGCTTTGTTGACGTCGATGGCAACAAGGACTGTGCGGGCAGGGGGGGATAGTTGGTTGAAGCCATCTAAGATGTGTTGGGTTAGGTTTGTAAGAAGCGTTGTGGTGGAGTGGGCGGACCTGAAGCCGTGTTGGGTTTGTGAAAATGTAATGTGTGGTTGTATGCGTCTTAATATCAGTTTTTCGAGGACTTTGGAAATGGTTGAGAGAAGGGAGACTGGCCGGTATGAAGCAGGTAGGTTGGGGGGTTTATTGGGTTTCAGTATCGGGATGATGTGTGCCAGCTTCCAGGTAGAGGGTATGATATTGTGAAGCCAGGAGTAATTGAATATGTTTGTGAGGGCTGCAATAGCAATTGGACCAAGGTGTTTGAGATGAATGTTTGAAATGTGGTCTGGGCCTTCGGCATGAGAGTTTTTGAGGGATTTTATGGCTGCAGCTGTGCCTTGGGGTGTAAATGGATGTGGTTGTTGTGGGTCGGCCGAGAGTTTCCGTATGTTTTTGAGGATTTTTCTATTATTGGGAACAGTGATTTTATGGCTAATTTTTTAGTAGTGGTGTATGAGTAGGTTGCAGTGTTTTTGTGGGGATGGAATTTGGTTACAGTTGGAAAGGAGAGCTTCGTGTGTGGGGGTGGGTTAGTATGTGAAGTGTGGATTTTTTTCAAGGTTTTCCAAAGTTGGGTGCTGTTGGTCTTGTGATTGAGTGTAGTTAAATAGGATTCCCAGTTTTCTGACTATTTAGTATTTATTAGATTTGTGATGTCAGTGTTAAGGTGGTGTATGAGGTCAATGTCTTCTGCAGTGGGACTGTGTTTCTGGCGTAATGAGTTTCTTTGTTTGATTAGATTGTGTATTTGTGGGGAGAAATTTGGGTTGAAGTGTTTCCTGTGTCCTTGTGGGATGAATTGTTTGCTAGCACGAGTGATAGTGTTGTTTATGTGGGCGGTAGCCTTGTCTATAGAGGGGAAGTTAGTAGTGGAGAATTCCTGAATCTCGTTTTCAATGTATCCTGTATTAGTACATACATACATATATACAGTGGCGTACTAAGGGGGGTGCGAGGGGGGTGGTCCACCCCGGGTGACAGCCAGGATGGGGGTGCCATCAGGAGAGTTGAAATACCAGTACAAGTTTTCAAACCAAATGAAAAATTCACCAAAGAAAAAAAATTTTAAATGTTCAAATAATTATAACAGCTTAATGTTAATTTCCACTATAAAATAAATTTTATTTTTATTGGCAATACAAAATTTATAAACGAAAAATTAAATATTTGATAAAAATTACATCGAAAGGCAAATGTTTGTTGACGTTATAGTCATTAGTTTGTTGAGCATAGCCAGCTGGCTGCAACTGACATTCCAAGTCTTGTTCACTTGACACTGTGACTCCACATACATGAGGTATGTTTCATTAAATAATTATGATAAAGCATAAAGTGCTGGTGTTTGTTTATAACAATATTATGGTACTCAACCTCAACCCTTGAAGTACTGTGCGATCCCAAAGAAAATGTAGGCACAAGAGGATCAGCTCAGATTTTGCTGTCTGCTGTATGTGATTTCTCTTTTTTGAGTTACCTTTCTTTCTGGTGTGAAGTCCTGGAAGAAATTAATCTCACACAGAAGTATTTGCAAACAGTTGGAATCAGCCTTGAAAAGTGCATTGTGAAGCTCCACGCTCTAAAACTGTTTCTTGAAGATCAGCGCAATGAAATTGTGGAGGGAGCCATTCATTATGAAACTACAAAGTGTGAGGAAATTGACATTTCTATGGAGAGAAGAGGGAGAGTAAAGCTCTGAAAAAGGATGCCAGGAGAAATGGCAAAGGATGCTGGTCTCACACTGCCAGAGGAAGTAAAAAGGGCTATGTTTGAGTCTTGATCGCTTTCATCAAGAATTGGAGATTCATTCTAAGGCAGTGGTTGGGGAACAGGGGTAAATTACCCCAAATGGGGTAAATTTAAAAATTTTGGGGGTAATGCGTGCGGTATGAGAGACACTTCCCTCAGAGCCTCAGTCGTGTGTATGGTATCATGAAACAAAGAGGTGCTTTTAGTGCTTGACACTTTGTGCTGATATTTTTTTTGTATATTTTTATTTTATTTTGTTACATAAATGTGGCGTTATTCTAAATTTTAGAATATTACGAATTTACGTCCTGATTTTGATGTTGTTGTGTCAAAAATGAAACAGTATCATTCTTCCAAAACCTGAAGTGGAGATGTTTTGAATGAAATTCTTCAGTTCTTCAATCCTTTTTACTAATTTTGTTTGTGTGCTATTCTTATGCCAGCATGTGTGGTTTTTTTTTATTTCTCCATAATAATGGATCCAATAAACATTTTTTTAAATTGAATTTTTTGTATACCATATGCAACAATTTTAAGAGCAATTGGCTTGTTTTTGTTTACTTTGAAGTCTGGGGGTAATTTCATTTTACTCAAATAGATTTTTGGGTAATACCCAAAAAAGTTCCCCGACCCATGTTCTAAGGCAATGGATCAAATTCTGTTAATCTTCGCTGTTATTCAGCCAAACACTTTGGTTGTTGCAAAAGAAGAACTTCGGAAGTATATTCCAAATTTGACTCAGATTTTCGATGAATTCTCTGATGAAGATATCAGTGTGGAAATTAAATGACTTCGGAGGCATTTGGAAGCTGCCAAAATCAGCGTTGAAGAGGCAAAGAAATGGACAGCATTGCAGTTTCTGGAGTTTATTGTGAAATGGGATTTTTGTAAATCTTTGCCAAGCTTGTCACTGTGTTTGAGATTCTTTCTGACTGTGTGTCTATTGCTTCATGTGAAAGAAGTTTTTCCAAATTGAAATTGATAAAAAATTTCTTTCGCTTGACCATGAGTCAGACAAGATTGACAAATCTGGCTTTACTTTCAACTGAACATGAATATGCAAAGATGGTGAATTTTGATGAGGTCATTGATCAATTTGCAGAAATTAAGGCTCGAAAGCAGAGACTGTGATTCCTCTCTATTTACCTTTGAAGAATAGGCTGAGCGTTGAGACTGGATTTTGCTGTGTTTTTTGTATAAAATAAAATGCAGTATTACCTGTTCACTGAATTTTTAATGTCCTGCATTTTTCTTATTTCCAATTTGCTTATGACAGTACTGTACTATTTAAAAATCTACTTGTAAACATAATATATTTTTGTGTGTTTAAATTTTAAAATTATTTATGGGGGGTGCCAAATACTTTAGGTATGCCCCTGCATATATACATATATCATCTTTAAACCCATCATTCTCCATGTGGTAACTACAATAGTCAAATTTTGGCTTGGGGACACAACCCACTAAAACAAGATCACCAGGAATAAGGAACCACACCAAACTCTGAGATCCAGCATTACCTTTCATGAGAGGGTTGGGGAAGTACCTCCAGTAATATATTGGGTGAGACCAAGGTCTTAATTTAAACATCTTTCAAAAAGCATCCATTCTTTTTCTGTAAGGTCTATTAAGTTTAACATGGTTGCACAATTTAAATCCTGTCATTTTGAGTCTAAATATGTACAAATCTGTCTGTCTAAATACATAGCATGATGGTGTAGATACAAGGCCCAATGGTACAATAGGCCTATCTCTAGGGTTACCAAATAGTTTTAAATGCAGTCCACTTACCATACTGCTTCTGGGTCTTGGTTCAGACTTAAAAAATCTCAAGTTGTCAATCTGTAAACACAACTTATTTCGGAATAAACACTAAAGTTCTGAAATAGTATGTGGTTTTGTTAATTAATATGTTAATACACTGCCAGTTACAGTAAGTCCCCAATTTACACAGGTCTGAGTTACATGGATCCATAGATACATGGATACGCGAGCACAATCCTTAGTTCAACTGCCACTCAATAAATGCTTATGGATTGAATGAGTCGATGATTAGAACAGTTATAAGAGATAAAGATCGAATTATGCAGCATGTAAAAAGTTCTGTGCCAATGCAGTCCACAATTATTTCCAAGAAAAGAGGCATATTAATAGAAGAAATGAAAAAATTATCGAGTGTTTGGATTGAAGACGAACATCAATGACGAATGCCAATAAGCCTTATGCTCATACAAGAGAAAGCCTCGAGTCTTTTTAAAGACATAAAAGATATACATGGTGAGAGCATTGCTGGTGCTACATTCAATGCGAGTCACGGATGGTTTAATAGATTTAAGGCTTAGGATTTAAGGATTTATAAACCCTGCTTTTTTTAGCTTTAACTAGCCATAGAAATGAATGTATATGTCACAAAATATATCATTTATGCAGTGTTAGACTTACATGGTTTTCAACTTACAAGGTGACCTTTGGAACGAATTAACAGTGTAAGTTGGGGACTTACTGTATATAGTGAACAAAAATTATTGTAGCTACCCTCTATCTTAATTTTTTTTGCCAATTCTATAGATACTCTAATTTTTTTTCCTAATACATAAGCATTTCTTGGGGACAATAAAAAATTTATCAGTGGTCCAGATCTAGACTAGAGTCTGCCTATCAGTGACCCCTAGTGTGGCCTATATAAAAATAACACCTTCCATAAAAACCTTACTACTTACATAGGGATTAATGTGTAGCAGGGCTGTCCATGATTTATCAATGTCAGGGTACACTGGCAGCTCAGGAAAACTTCATAGGGTACATATATTAGACACTATGACAGAATTTAAATAGCTTAGAGTACTTTACAAAGTTCTGAGAACATATTAACAGCAACATTCTGGAATAATGATAGAGTTACTTTCACCATTTCAGAAGTAATGGAAATGCACGTCTCACTCAAATACTTTGGACATCCCTGCTGTACAGCCTAGACTGAAACTACAATATTTGGATTTAAACTTTAAAGCTAATCAGAGATTATATACCTGGTATGGTACCTGGTGAACCTGGAAAAAGTTCTGTGCATCACTCTCTCTTCATACAAAGGTAGGTTGTACCTCTTCTTTTGAAAATGTCAACTTTGTACCCCTGTGACATTCCTGAGGTCCTTTGGAAGCTGGTTAAAAAGTCTTGGCCCCCTGACAACCAAGCTATTTTCTTTCAGTGTTGAGGGTGTCCCTTGTCAGACCTTTAGTTTAGGAACACTACACAATACACATTCTCTCTTTCCTATTTTCCAGTGTTACTTGGATGTTAATTGCATTTAGTTTGATGTTTGGTACCAGTTTTTCAATCATTTTTCATATGTAAATTATAGTGCACCTCTTTCTTCCTTCCAGCAGATACAGATTTAATTTACCATATGTAGTCTTTCCCAGTAGTTGAGTTCTTTGCAGTCATCAATCTTGGCTGTGAAATTGCTCTGGACTATTTTTCCAGTTTATTAATTTCTTCTTTTTTTGCACAACGCTGTCAAGACTGAGCAGTATTAAAGTTTTAGTGTTTCAGCATCAGTGTGGAAACCCTTTAATTTATAGGAAAGAGAGATATGCCTTCATCTGTGCTCTGTCAAAATTTCTACACTTGGGACACACTTGGGAATTGGGCAAAATACCATGTGCCCTGAAAATACTAATTGTCTCATCATCAGTAATGACAACAAGGCAATTAGTATTTTCAGGGCACATGGTATTTTACCCAATTCCCAAGTGTGTCCCAAGTGTGGAACCCTTTAATTTATAGGAAAGAGAGACATGCCTTCATCTGTAACTGTCAGACCACAAACAAAAAGTCCAAACATTTAAGTCAGTGCTCTGTCAAAATTTCAGGATTGAAAGGTACTTGGCTAGATCATTCACACATTTCTCCTAGCCAAAATTTACTGTGAAAATAGGTTAGGTTAGGTTTTGGTTGGTTATATTATGAGAATAGGTTTTTCTGGTGTATTTTGGGTGTGAATTGTTAAAATCTAACCTTCATTTGTTATGAAAATGGGAAAAAAAAAATTTCACTTCAAAATTCACTCATTTGCACAAGAAATGAAGGTCAGATTTGAATAAAACACAGCAAAATACACCAGAAAAAACTATTCTCATATCAAAATTGACTCGCAGGGACAAAACAAATAATTACCTTAACCTGACCTAACATTAGCCTAACCAAACCTAAGTTAACCTAACCTGGACCAAAGGGAGAAAGAAGGTTATGGATGAGAATGAAAATAGCATGAATTGCGAATAGACCAAATTGAAAATGTGACCTGTGATATTCTCACTCTCAGCTTTCCCACTCTTTGGTGTGGAATGAAATGGGAATGATAGTGAGTGGGATGATACCAGCCAAGACACATTTCTGAAATGACTGTCTTTATGTAGGCCTGAACATAACTCAATGCTAAAATATTCATCTCTATATTGAACTGTCTCAAAGAGATCAACAAGAAGAATAAGTGACATAACTATTCATTACTTTAGTAACCCAGGCCACTCTTCTGCTCTTTCTCTTTGAAACTACCCCAGACTGAAACTGTCATAACAGAAATCTGATCATCCAAAAAATTGAAATGTTTATTTATCAAGAAAAAAGTTGCAAACAAATTTACTTACTTTTCAATAAATTTTGATTTCCATACATCTTCTGATTCACAAATATCTTTTAATTTAAGACAAACCTCAGATAAAGTGAATATATCTTGAATGGACAATGATGGATCTTTAACTATTTTCAGTAAAATTTCATCTGGTAGCATTAGCAAATTTCTATCCATTTCTGGTTAGATAGCCTAGGCTATATATAAGCTGATCCCAATGCCTGAATGAATTAAAATTAAATTAGAAACATAAGTTAAACATGATAGCATACAACTATGGTGTTCAAGTAACTTTAAAAATAGAATAGGCGAGGGTATCCCATAGTTTAAATCACAAAAGAATAATTTATAGTACTAACAAATATATCTTTGGGATCATTCCAGCTCAATTGGTACAGGGGTGGTCAGGTGACCATCTCCAATTTTCTTCAAATTTTCAGGGTTGATTCATACACCATTCAATAGCTTAAATCTAAAATTTTAGCTTACTCAGTCAAAAGCTTTTAATTTTATGGTAGCTTAAATGGCCCCCACCTTTGACAAAAAATGTCCATGTTGGGCTTGATTGGCCAATGCCTTCATTTTGAGAGGCCTTGAAAAGTGTCTTCTAATAGGAGTAGAAGCTTCAAATTTGTCATGCCAATACAACTTCTGGTGGGCTTTTCAATTGTGCAAGCAAAAAGACTGTGGAACAAATAGTTTCTAAGTTACAAGGGCTTAAATATGGCTCCATTTTGAAGCTTGCATCAATTCCTCCCACTTTTACGACTCTACCATTTTCAAAAGTTTTAGTTCTACATCAATCACAGCTGTTTTATTACTCCTAATAGTCTCTATGGGTTGTAAATTCATGAGTGAAATAAAAAATAACCAAAAAGATTTATTTTTATTTTTTAAAATTTCCAAAAGTTGATATTTTCACAAAATTTGCAAAATTAACATCAACTTTGGGGCTTAATATAAAGGTGTCCGAAATTAGTCAGGGAGTTGATACTTCTAGTAAAGAAAGATACATATGTGTAAAAAAACATATATTAAGGAATAGATCTCAACTTAACTCCTTCATATAGTTTTGGTGATTCAAAGAAAAGTGCTTTTTGTGAAAAATCTCAAATTTTTTCAAAATTTGTAAATTTTTAAATTTCTATTTATGACATTGAATTGTAATTTTACTTCCATTTTATTACTTAAGTTGATTTACAATTGTAATAATATGTAAATAAGTCTAAAACATACAAGAAATTTAATATGTCTGTCAAAACAACCAGCGACTCGAAGGGCTCTGGGTAGCTCATTTCGCTTTGTATATTCTTATAAATGTAAACATGATGGTTAATCATTAATGTCCAGGCCTATTTTATAGATCATGATCTTTTATTTTCAGAAAATTTAACTAGAGCAATTAACTTAATTTTACTGCCTGTAATAATGGCTTATTCTAATCAAGAATCAAAGTGCAGCTTTGGTATGTACTTGGATGATCCATGTCATGAACACAGACTCACCAGGAAGGTGGGTATGTATACCTTACATGAGCTGACAGATGAAACAAGGAAACTGCTATTGTGGAGAACAAAAGCAACTGTAATCAACCCAAATAGTGCTACTGTATGCTACCACCATGAAAAAATGTTTGGAATGCATTACCAACAAATGCAACGTAGCTGCCAAGATCCATGGAGAAATCATCGAAAGAAGATAACAACTAAGTAAATATAGGTACTAATATATTTATATTTCATAAGGAAGTTTATATTGTAAATTGTAACCTAAATTAGCTATTTAATTTTAATAGAGTAGGCTATATACTGTGCTACTGAATGCATATGTTTTGAATATTTTATACGAATAGCCTATAACCAAATGTTGAGGTTTTAAAATTATTTTCGAATGTGTTTAGAGTTTACATTACCCTACTTTATTTGCAGAATCACTACAAATTATTGACAAAGACATAGCAACTAGACTGAATCTGATACCAGGACAGAAACTTTGCTCAACATGCTTCTCTAGAGCCAAGACGATTGAAGATGAAAAAGACTCAGGTAGTGATGAATATGTTCCAGAAGAAATACCGTAGTTAAGGAGACATTTGACGAAATGTTAGGTTCACTAGAATGCTCACCCATTAAGTATGTAAGAGCAAGCGATCAAAAGTTTTACACGAAAAGGAAACTAAAGCAAATTGAAACATCAACAAAATCAAAGCTGTCAAAAGTACTTCATATGAAGCCTAGCATTTTGGATGAGGAAGCGGAGAAACCTATAGAGAGTGAGGAAGAAAAGTGTTATCAGCATATGATAGAGGAACTGAAAGAAAAGTGTAAAACTAGTACCAGACAAGAAAAGATACAAATTCTAACACTCCTTCCAATTGGTAAAACCTGGTCCAGAGAAAGAATTATGAAAGAATTTGAAGTGTCAGCCAGAAGGTATCCTTCCTATAATGGGAAATAAAAAGAGTAGCAAGGGTATAAGCGATGAAATAAAGGAAAGTGTGATAGAATTTTTCCAAAACAATGAATATACTAGAGAATGCCCTGGTAAAAAAAGACTACAAATCAATAAAAACACCATGAGGGAAGGTTCACAAGCAGAAAATACTGTTGTTGACAAATATCAGAGAATTATATACGCTTTACAAAAATAAATATCCAAATGACAAAATCTCCAAATCAAAGTTTTTTGAACTGAGACCAAAATGGTGTATGGGTGTGGGGAGTAAAGGATCACACAATGTATGCATTTGTGAAATACACCAGAACTTTAAACTTTTATGTGAATCACTCCCCATCAAAGTAGAATTAAGAGAGTTATTAGGGAAAATAGTCTGCAACACTGAAACCAGAAACTGTATGATTAATAACTGCAAAACATGTCCTGGTTTAAATGAATTACGGGATTGGCTTCTTACCATTTTTGAAAACAATGATTATGACATGGATGATGAGGTTTCCTTTAAGCAGTGGCTTCATACAGACCATACCCAACTGGTCACAATGACAAAAAGTGTTTCGAATGTAGTAGAAGACATATGTGAAAGTGCAAAAAAGTTGAAAGTACACCATTTCATAGCAAAAGCCCAATCAAAATATTTGTCCGACTGTAAAGAAAACCTCAATGATTCTACAGCATTAGTGCTTGTTGACTTCTTTGAAAACTATAGTTTCATAATTCAGGATGCCGTACAAGGGCATCACTGGGACAATACCCAGGCTACCTTGCATCCGGTAGTCTGCTATCAAAAAGTTGATGGTGAACTAAAAGTTGATGGTGAACTAAAAGTTGATGGTGAACTAAAAGTTGATGGTGAACTAAAAGTTGATGGTGAACTAAAAGTTGATGGTGAACTAAAAGTTGATGGTGAACTAAAAGTTGATGGTGAACTAAAAGTTGATGGTGAACTAAAAGTTGATGGTGAACTAAAAGTTGATGGTGAACTAAAAGTTGATGGTGAACTAAAAGTTGATGGTGAACTAAAAGTTGATGGTGAACTAAAAGTTGATGGTGAACTAAAAGTTGATGGTGAACTAAAAGTTGATGGTGAACTAAAAGTTGATGGTGAACTAAAAGTTGATGGTGAACTAAAAGTTGATGGTGAACTAAAAGTTGATGGTGAACTAAAAGTTGATGGTGAACTAAAAGTTGATGGTGAACTAAAAGTTGATGGTGAACTAAAAGTTGATGGTGAACTAAAAGTTGATGGTGAACTAAAAGTTGATGGTGAACTAAAAGTTGATGGTGAACTAAAAGTTGATGGTGAACTAAAAGTTGATGGTGAACTAAAAGTTGATGGTGAACTAAAAGTTCTACAGATCTACAGAAGCTAAGGCTAACAAAGACCCTAAGATCCACTCCAAGGCTAGCCCGAGAGAAAGGAGAGAGTAGGGGGTTAAGAGAAGAGAGGAGAATAAGGGGTTAAGTAAGGAGCAACACCTATCATTCAAGGGTTAACATTCATTCAGAAAAAGAGGGAAAAAGTCTCACCATCATCATCCGCCGGCCACTGCCGACAAGTCAGAAAAATAGTCGGAGAATATAGGAGAGGGGTGAAAGATGAAAAGAAGTAAAATAAGAACGCTTACAAACCATGCAAACACAGTCTTAACTCACTGTCATACCATGCAAACTACAAACATGCAAGAAAAGAGTTAGAGACATGCAAAGTAAGGAGGATAGAAAAAAAAAAAAAGTAGGTAAAGTTAAACAAAAAGTGGGTTAGTTTACGCTATGAGCTACATCTACATTCGTGTTAGTCTAATTTTTTTTTTTTTTTTTTTTTTTTTTTATTGCTGGCATCACACATTGGCATGTCACAAGCTGGCATTCATCGTCAACAGACTCATCCTCGAGCACCACCACCAGAGCTCCTGTTGTTAACTTTCTTTTTTAATCTTAAACAACGTTAATATTTTTAAAATGTCTGTCAAGACGGTTCTTAAACACATTAACGCTGGTAGAATGAACGACTGACGCGGGAAGATTATTCCATTTATCAATTACTTTAAACGTAAAGAAGTTTTTAGCGATATTAGTAATGAAACGTCTGCCACGCAACTTGAATCCGTTATTGCGAGTATTACTATTATCGAAAGTGAACAATTTGTCAAAATTTACGTTATTGATGTTATTAACGATTTTGAAAACTTCAATAAGCTCCCCCCTTAATCTCCTAGTTTCGAGTGAATACAAGTCTAACACTTTAATCCTATCTTCATAAGGCTTATTGCGCAATAAGTTTCGTGGCACGACGCTGAACCCTTTCTAACCTATCAATATCCTCACGCAAGTACGGGCACCAAAACTGAACGGCATATTCCAAATGAGGCCTGACTAGGGACTTGTAAAGGGGCAATATAATATCCTTCGATTTAAATTCGAAATTAAGCGCTATGAAGCCTAACATCCTATTAGCTTTTGCGCAAGACTCCAGGCACTGGTTCCTAACCTTTAAATCTTTAGTTACGCGTACGCCTAAATCTACTTCCTCGTCAACGCTCGCTAAATCCCTATCATCCATCGTGTACACGTAATTATTGTTGCGAGAACCTATATGCAAAACTTTACATTTATCTACGTTAAATTGCATCTGCCACTTATCCGTCCACTCCATAATCCTATCTACATCGTCTTGGATCCTATTTCTATCGTCCTCGTTAACAACCTTACCGCCTATTTTAGTATCATCCGCGAATTTTGACACGTTACTAATCAATCCTACATCTATGTCGTTAATGTAAATTACGAATAACAATGGGCCTAACACTGAACCCTGTGGGACACCACTACCTACCTCTAACCACCCCGATTCACTACCATTAACTACGACCCTCTGCCTCCTAGCACGAAGCCATTCTTCTAACCAGTTAGCTACCTGACCGCGGATACCGTGCGCTTTAACCTTCGCAATTGATGGTGAACTAAAAGTTGATGGTGAACTAAAAGTTGATGGTGAACTAAAAGTTGATGGTGAACTAAAAGTTGATGGTGAACTAAAAGTTGATGGTGAACTAAAAGTTGATGGTGAACTAAAAGTTGATGGTGAACTAAAAGTTGATGGTGAACTAAAAGTTGATGGTGAACTAAAAGTTGATGGTGAACTAAAAGTTGATGGTGAACTAAAAGTTGATGGTGAACTAAAAGTTGATGGTGAACTAAAAGTTGATGGTGAACTAAAAGTTGATGGTGAACTAAAAGTTGATGGTGAACTAAAAGTTGATGGTGAACTAAAAGTTACAAATTTTTGTGTAATATCAGATTCACTTACACACAACACAACTGCAGTTCATTCTTTTTTATGTGAAGCCTTGAAATTACTTAAAAGTCAGAATCCTAAACTAAAACATATTTGTTACTTTAGCGATGGTGCAGCAAGTCAATATAAAAACTATAAAAACATCATTAATTCAGTGTTACATGAAAAAGATTTCCAACTAACATGTGAATGGAACTTTTTTGCCACCTCTCACGGAAAGAGCCCCTGTGATGGTGTTGGTGGCACCGTCAAAAGGTTAGTTGCCTGGGCAAGTCTACAAGCAACAAGTAAAGGTCACATCACCAATCCAAAAGAGATGTTTGATTGGTGAAAATCTAATATTAATGGTATACAATTTCTGTACATTGATTCAGCTAAAATTGAGGAAAATGCTAATTTATTTGAGTTAGAAAAAAGGTATTCCTTAATTAAGACAATCCCAGGAACCCGTTCATATCACTGCTTTAGACCTTCATCAACAGGCATTAACACTTCCGCTGCTCCCATCATCATATGATGCTCAGGACGTTTGTCGGAAGAATGCTCCCAGCATCATATGATGATCGCGTTATTTTTTTTATGTTTTCGCACAAAATCCCAATCAAAATAAATGATTTTGCATTTTAATGCTATTGATGACTCAGATATATTCATAAACCATCCGCAACAAGCATACACACATACACACATGCATGCATGTACACATATGCACACATGTACACATAAACAAGCAAGTATTATGCTTACATTTGAGTTTTGAAGAATCTATGACTCAGATATATTCATAAACCATCCGCAACAAACATACACACACACACACATACACATGCATGTATACATATGCGCACATGTACACATAAATGAGCAAGTATTATACTTACATTTGAGTTTTGAAGAATATATATTTTATTTGTCCTCTTGAAAAATAATTTTTTATTCCTTTTCAAAAATAACTCCTTATAAAATAATTGTTCATGAAATAAATATTATTTTGATAAATCTACACTTTCCATTATACTTATTTACAACATTGTTTTACACTTTTACTGAATTTAGTATTTAGTAGTTGGCACGGGTGTGGTAGAGAACAAAGCACTCAAGGCACAATGCAACTTTGCATTCCGGACACCAAGTAGAAACTTTTGTAACATGTTTTTCTCTTTGTGTTGTATGTGAGCATACATGACATTGTCGTTGACCTACAGGTCGAGATGGTGTTGGCGGAACTTGTTCCAGGTGATGCTTTCATGTAATTAGCTGAGAGAAGTCTGTCAGGAGCATTTGGTCTCACACTTTGTCTTCCAGGATGTGGGATGTTATTTGAGCATACTTCGTGAGTAGTTGAGAGACTAATGTAAGATTGAATTCTCTCATTGAAATCTGCTTTTTCGTAGTTTTTTTGTAGAGTACAAAGGAATTGTAAAGAGAAATATCCAAAAGATGAAAGAATACCTTCTTATACCACTTCACAGTTTTCCTAACGCATTCTACGCTGCTAATTTGCATATCAGATTTGTCCACCAGACGCATATTTTTGTTATAGTCCACAACAGCATCTGGTTTGAATTTTATTTCGTTTGTTCGACGATCAACCTTTTCCGAGTCAATCATGCTTCCACTGTGAATTGTTGTTAGCATATGCACATCTCTTTTATCAGTCCATTTTAGTGCTAATAAAGGTTTTGATTCCATCAGATGGCACTCTCCTTTTCTACTTGGGCAAAACTTGGGCATGTTTTTTCTATTTACCTTTACAGTTCCACAAGATCCTGTTTTATTTACATGCAGATATTTGCATAGTAATGGGCTCGTATACCAGTTGTCAGTATATAGAATGTGGCCTTTATTCAAATATTTAGCTAAAAGTGTCTTTACAATCGCTCCAGAATGTCCTAGTGGATCATTTGCAGGATAATCTATGTCTGATCCAGTGTAAATGATGAAATCCAAGACAAATCCAGTTTCACAATCGCAAAGGATAAAAAATTTCACTCCAAATCTATGACGCTTGGAGGGTATGTATTGTCGAAAAATTACCCTCCCTCTGAAAAGTACAAGAGATTCATCAATAACTAATTTTTGTCCTGGATTGTAAATATTTGAAAACTTTGACTTCATATGAGTTATACAGTGTCTGATTTTTACAAGACGATCATTTGGCTGATTTGGAGAATTGAATTGTCTGTGAAATGCAGAAATCTCATGAGTAATAAATATCGATCTCTTGACATATACTTGCGAAAGGAAGGTGTTTCAGTCAAGGAGTCTGAACCCCAGTAATCCTGCAGTCTATGTTTATTTATGTGTGGCATGAGCATTGTTAGAGCAAAAAGACATACAGTTCATCATTTTTTGTATCATGCCATCGTTGCATCCTGGAAGATTGAGATGGGCCTAATCTTCTTTTCTCATATTGATAAAACTCATTTGTTTGTCCCACTATATTTTGCATCATAACATTGTCAAAGAAATACTCAAAAAAATTTATTTCTGAACTTGCTTCATTTAGATTGCAACCTTGTTGAAGTCCTACATTTTCTTCAAAGCGATATCTGTTAGACTGGCAACGTTGCACACTTTGCCATGAAAATGAACTATTACTACTTGCTGTAATATCATCTCCATTGTCACTTATATCAGTTTCACTATAATCACTTTCACACTCACTACTTCCAGAGCTTATTGCATCTAACGCAGCTATTATTTGTTCACAACTTTCCAGTCTTTGTTTTTTAGCTGCCATAGCGCACGTTTCATTCCCCCAATTTCTCATGCAAGACTGAACATAAACGCTTGAAAATGTGTAAATTTTCATAAAATTCTACTCAACCATATTCGCAAGTTACCCACTAAATTCTGTTTATTTTGTAAGAGAAAATGTTTAGTTTGTAAGAGAAAATCTTTATTTATTAAGGGAAACAAAAATAATTTAACAAAATGGTGCTTGACTTGATTTACAGGGTGTCCCGTAAGTCTGGACCCATAGGGAAAAATAATAAAATTACAAAATAGTCCAAAAATTTATTACATAATCCGTTCAAAGTGTCCGCTGTTGTGTCGCACACATAGTTGAAGACGCAATCTCCACTGCGACAGCACTTTCTGAATCACAGTCGCAGAAATTTCTTGACACGCCTCCACAATGCGTGCTTTAAGGTGGAAAATGTTCTGAAGTTTGACCTCGTACACTTTGGCTTTCAAGTGGCCCCACAAATAAAACTCCAGCGGAGTAAGATCATAATAAAAAAATAATAAAAATAATAATAAAAATAATAAAAAAATATATTATAAATAAATTTTTGGACTATTTTGTAATTTTATTATTTTTCCCTATGGGTCCAGACTTACGGGACACCCTGTATTTTACGTTAACAAACGGGTAAATTTCCCGATTTTTTTGCGCACAGGTGGAAAGTACACGGTCAGGAATTGCGCATCCGAAGGGTTAAACTGTACAAAATTTCTAGTGATGAAAATTTCTTTAACGTACAACTTTCCTTCCTCAACGCTACACAAGAAAATGTGGCTTACCAATATAAACCTGGTACATATGTGGCCTGTTTCTATGAAGGTGACTGGTTTGTTGGAAACATAGTTGAAGTGTGTGATACTGAGAAGGATCTATTAGTAAATTTCATGAAAAAGAATCCTTTTAAATGGCCTGAACAAGAGGACGTTTGCTGGATTCCATTCCAACATGTTTTGTGTTCAATTGAACCACCTACAGTTGCTGGGAAAATGGGGAGACAGTACAAGTTATCAAATGATTGTTTATCTAAAATTGAGGAGTATTTTAAAAAAAGCCTAAGTAACTACAGACCTGTATCAAGCTGAATAAATTGCCAATTTATGGCTGTGAGGCCATGGAGTGTTGAAGACAATCAGACTTAAAGCCTGAGTACAATAATAAATTCCTGAGTCAGTGTCTAAACATAAGAGTTATTAGCTATATATAAGTTTACATACGAATTTACATAAAACAACACATATTAAAAAAAGAATATGAACTTATAGCCAATAATTCACATGCTTAAAAACTCAGGAATTCATTATTGTATATAGCTAAGTACTGTACACTTGTATTAAGGGAAGTAATACAACAAAGCTACTTAAATTTAAGGTTTTGTACTGAAAATGGTGGTTACTGCTAGTTTATCTGTACTAACTGCATAATTTAAATTACTAGGAAGTGCTTAAAGAGCAGTAGAACACGGTTCTACATGATTTACTTAGGTAGATCCAAGTATTGAGCCTACAAGCTGGTCCATCTGTTGTGTTAACTGCAAATGTAGTAGTAATATAATCTAGGTATATATTATGTCTTTTTTATGAGTAAAACTTATTTAGATAATTTAACATTTGTGAATTAACTTACCAAGTAATAAAATGGAAGTAAAATTACAACTCAATATTGTAAAAAGAAATTTAAACATTTCAAAATTTTGAAAAAATTCAGAATTTTTCACAAAAAGTACTTTTCTTTGAATAGCCAAAACTATATGAAGGAGTTGAGTTGAGATCTATTCCTAAATATATGTTTTTGTACACATATGTATCTTTCTTTACTAGAAGTATCAACTCCCTGACTAATTTTGGACACCTTTATATTAAGCCCCAAAGTTGATGTTAATTTTGCAAATTTTGTGAAAATATCAATTTTTGCAAATTTTTAAAAATAAAAATAAATCCTTTTTTGGTTATTTTTTTATTTCACTCATAAATTTACAACCCATAGAGACTATTAGGAGTATTAAAACAGCTGTGATTGATGTAGAACTAAAACTTTTGAAAATGGTAGTCGTAAAAGTGGGAGGAATTGATGCTTCAAAATGGAGCCATGTTTAAGCGCTTGTAACTCAGAAACTATTTGTTCCACAGCCTTTTAGCTTGCAAAATTGAAAAGCCCACCAGAAGTTGTATTGGCATGACAAATTTGAAGCTTCTACTCCTATTAGAAGACACCTTTCAAGGCCTCTCAAAATGAAGGCGTTGGCCGATCAAGCCCAACATGGGCATTTTTTGTCGAAGGTGGGGGCCATTTAAGCGACCATAAAATTAAAAGTTTTTGACTGAGGAAGCTATAATTTTAGATTTAAGCTATTGAATGGTGTATGAATCAACCCTGAAAATTTGAAAAAAATCGGAGATGGTCACCGAACCAACTTTCTGAAATCTGTACCAGTTGAGCTGGAATGACTCTTTGGCTTACTTCACCTATAGCTATACACTATAAAAAGGAAAGTTCCTAAAGCATTGAAGCTGAAGTATATAACCTAAATAGGTTTTTTTGTAACTTTTATATGCCAAGCAATAAAGGGTTCTTAATACTAACCATACAGAGTCCCTTTTTGTTATAGAGGGTGTGAAATAGAAAGCCAATATGAAAAAACTACATAGGGTTATGGGTCAATTGCCATTAACCCTCTACTGCCAAATAGGCCAAGTATGTACCATTTCAAAGAGAGGCACACAGGCCCTCTCTTTTGATGTAGGCAATAAGGTTGCGAAAGGAGTTTATTCAGTTTAATTAATACAGGCAATTCAATATGCTTAATTACCTGAAGGTCTAGGAGTTTTGTATTATTAGTTTTATTTTATTAGTTTTTCACTCAAAATTTGTAGGGAGATTAAACATGTCTTCCTTGCCTACAGCAATGCTCGACACTAGACAGCTCTGAGATGAGCTAATATCTCTTTCTTAAATTTCCTTACTTAGCAAAGTCTCCAGATATCTAATTTTTATATTTTCATTGCAGTAGGTCCCCGACTTACGAACATTCAACTTACGAACTTTTGAAGATACGAACAACAAAGTGCGTGCTAGCTGTATGTAGTTACACCAAACTGCAGATGGAACTGGAGGAAGAAGACTTCCATCAGTTACTAGAAAGCCACTCGCACAAGCTAGCAAACAAAGACTTGATGGAACTTGATGCACAGAGGGCGGGGGTGGAGGTTTGTTTTTTAATGAATAAAATACATATGTTAGTGTCATACATTGTGCAGTTTTTTACACTTTTTTCACATACTCTACATATTTTTATGCATTTATTTTGCCAATATAAGTTATTTCTGACTTATGAACATTTTCAACTTACAAACAGACCTCTGGAATGCATTAAGTTCATAAGTTGGGGACTTACTGTATTTCTTCTCTCAAGTAATTTTCATGAATCAGCAATGGAAAATTTTTATACAAAAAAAAATGTTTTTCTTCTTATGTAGGCCCAATGCCTACATATTGGGTTCTATATATAGCAATTTTTTCCATTCCCAATTGGCTTTGTTGCCAGTTCTGAGGCAATTTTGTAGTTATTTAATACAATAATTAATAATTTGTATTTAATTATGAAATAAAGGTACCATACACAATACCATGTTCAGTTCTTTGTGACCTACCACCAAATCTGGATCCTCTGTACTGTTATTTTCATATTCTGGTAACACGTTTACTGCTTCTCTTTTAATTAGATGGTTTGGTGTGAGAGGTTCTGGCTCATTAATACCATATCCCATACAAGTTAATGATCTGTTGTTGATAACATTTTCAATTTCTATCAGAATAGTCACGAGTTCAAAAAGTTGTAGATGTTTGGTCCAAATAGTCTTTTTAAGGCAATTCTTTACAGTCTGTATGTTTCTTTCCCAATTGGAACCATACCATGGTGAATCAACAGGAATGTACTTCCAGGTTATATTGTGTTTGATTAAATGAGTCTGTACTGTTTCACTGTCACAAATCTGATGAATAATTCTTTCACCAGATTTGAAGTATGTGGCATTGTCTGATCATAGTCTAAAAGTTTCTTTGTTTCAGTTCTACCCTTTGGTAGCCAGTAAGTTTTTCTCATCTCTGTCAGGGTTTGTGGGACCCCCATAGAGTGTATTTTTTGTTGTGGGTATCACTGATGATGAGATTTGTGAAGTGATTCCTCCTTGAAAGAAGAATTGGGTGCTTAGAGTTGTAAGTCAAAATTGACTTGTTGAGTCTTCCTTTACACCTTATTAGACCCTCTGTATCTGGGAACAGATTTAAATCCATGAGAAGTAAAGGAATGCCTTTGTTTAATGTTTTACTGGACCTAAGATACTTCAGCTCTTTGTTGAATTCTGAAGCTTGTATGTGTTTGAGCCAGTATTTTGTTGCAGTTTCTGTTAAGTTAGAAAAAAGCCTTCTGGGAACAGTGTTTGAGAAGGTAGCTATTGACAAAGTTGCAGCAATAGACTGTAATTCTCAAGAGTTTGTTGAGGTCTGAATAATGTTTATAGTCAAAAATAGGTTTGTCCTCAGTGATCTTTTCAGTTGTTGTATAGTTGAGTGTTAGGTTAACTACTTTGGCTGGCCATTCAGGCCTTTCATACCAAACTTTGTTTGCTTTCAACAGTTTGTAAGAGAGCCCTCTTGTCAAAAACTCTGGGTGGGTTTTCATTATCATATTTTGACCTTTACATAGAAAAAAGTGAAGTTTTTAGCATTTATGATGAATTACTGTAGAAGTTTGTATAAAGGGGCATTCCAGGAGAGATCACCCAATGCGTCACCTCTCCAACTCAGATTTTGATGAAAATTGACATATGGGGTTCTTCTGGGTGCTGATTTCACTGGTCAAAATAAAAAAGTTCTATGACCCATAGTTTTTGAGATATGGGCCCCCACTTTACCACTTTAATAGGCAATAACTCCCAAACATCTTCTTGTAGACCTTTAAAACTATGCATTTTTAGAATCAGCATGAAGACATCTATTAAATGATACCACATTCAAATGTGTAGAACAATAATGAAAATTTCCCCCCCTTTTTTATTTTTGACCCCCACCCACCCTAGGCAGTGAAATCCAAAAAAAAAAATTTCATTTATTAAACTTCCATTAATTGTTAAAAGATACAAACAATAAAAAATATGGGTATCAAGTTGCAAGATATTTTAAAAATTATTGAAAAAATATGTACATTGTGAAATTTTGACATTTTTACGCCTGCAGACTAAAATAGAGAACTACAAATGATACATTCACATGGATGAAAATAAACAGCAAAAATACAAATTGAACACACACATTACATCAAGTTGATTCATAATTACACAAATTTTTTCAACCCATTTTCTGGGAAAACATATTGAATATGCACTGTTCCTGGCTTTAAAGTTGGTGTGCTTAATAATCCTAAAATTTTCTCTCTTGATATGTGGCATGTATCTCTAATTTGTGGAAAGTAATAGTAAACACTAGTATATCCTGATGGGTGCAAAAAGCTAACCTCAAAGTCATTAAATTCCTCATTATAGGAATGTACAAATCCCAACCATTTCTGATCATTGTTAAGTACAAACTACAGTGCCCGCGAAAAGTATCCGATCACCCTTGAAATTTGTATTTTTTACATAAAAAACAATGTTTAAATGTATACTAACCTTATATTAGTATTTTGTCATCTGTCCTTTGGTTTGGATGACTTGTTCTAGACGTTTTGGCATGGATTTAATCAAGTTTTGACAAACTTCCACTGATATTTCCTTGCACCATACCTTTTTGATGGCCTCTTGTAATTTTTCGACTGAGCCAGTGTCGTGGCATTCAACCTTATTTTTTATTATTAGCCACAGATTTTCTATCGGATTGAGATCTGGACTATTACCAGGCCAATCCAAAATATCAAATTTATTGTCAGTAATCCATTTTGTCACTATTTTGGCCCTGTGACATGGTGCACCATCATGCATGTATGTTTTTGTCCTTTGGATTGCCATTGCCATTGGAAGTTTATCCTGTAGCATTGCTAAATACCGTGCACCATTCATAGTTGTGTTCTTCGGAAGAAAATATAAGTTTCCACGCCCATAGTAACCGAAACAACCCCAAACCATCACACTTGGAGGGTGTTTCATTGTCTTTAGGGTGTATTTAGGGTCCATCCTATTTGAGCCAATAGGCCGGCGAACCTTTTTTGGACAACTTCTGAATGTCAAAAATGTCGACTCATCGCTAAATAAAACCTTCTTCCAGTCATCAACAGTCCAATGAATGTATTTTTTACAAAATGCGACACGTTTTTTACGCATTTTTTCATTAATGAACGGTTTCTTAGCAGCATGGCGAGATGGTAATCCGAGTTCTTTTTGGAGCCGCTCCTGGATAGTTCGTTCAGAAACACCAGATAACAAATTATTCATATTAAATTTTATTTCTTTCGCAGTTATTGTTGGGTTTTTCAATACTAAACGTTTCATAAGTTTGTCTGTTCGCGAATTTGTTTTTCTCGGTCTGCCAGATCGTTTTTTAGGGACTGGCGTGGTTAGGCCACCATTGTTCTTAGCCCGTGAAACCCATAAATTAACGGTACTTTGGGATATGTTTAATTCCTTAGCTATCTGTCTCTGTGATTTCCCACATGCATGCAAAGCAACAATAGCACCTCGACAATCACTCTTAAGTTGTTTTTTAGCACACATTATATATAAATTTTATTTACACCACTTTCTGTAAAAAAAAAAAAAAATATCAAGAAATTTACACAAACAGTGAAATCTGACAAATTTGAGACACAGCCACCCGCAACGAAGGCTACCAGAACACTAATTTGATAATGCGTTGGATAGCTCTCATATCAGCGAGCAACCTCAAAATTACCAGATGTCGCTAGAACAAATAGAAAGTGAATTACGTGTCTCTGAATATCAAGGGAAAATATTGTATTTTCTTGAGTGATCGGATACTTTTCGCGGGCACTGTATGTACTCTCCTATTTTCGGATTAACTTCAACATTATCTTCACCCAGAAAAGCTTTGCTTATAATCCTCACCAACTTCATCAAAAGATAATTCAAATGTTTTTGTGTTATTTGCATTAATAGGTACAAATCTGTGGCATTTTTGTGTTCCTGTTAGCTGCATACTTTTTTCATATCTGTCACTTAAAAATTTTTCCATAGCTTCAATTTCTTCAGAATTTATTAAAAAAAAATTTATACTGTCACTTATATTGTTTGAACAAAATTCAAACATCTCTTCTGGTGTTAATATTTGATTTGCGAATGTTCTCTGCATACTTGCTCTGGCTACAGATCTTTTCACTGTACCCCCAATCCCATCACAAGCGCTCTTACCATGGCTTGTGGCAAAGAAATGCCACTCACATTCCAGCCCAAAATCTTCATGTTTACAAATGTTAACAAAGTTGAAACAATTTTTATATTGTCCTGCACATCCATCAGTAAAATAATGTAATTTTTTGATATGAAGGTGGGATTTTCTAATAATAGGTATGAGTGTATTTAAAAAAGTGTAAACCATTGTAGTATTATGTTTTGTATTTAGAAATAAAAAACAATAACTTGAATGTTTTGTTTCATTACTTTCTGGTTCCTTATAATATAACGCAAAGAGATGCACTGTGCATTGGGTATTTTCCCAATGAAAACCTTGGGCTGCATCCTGTACTACAAATGAGTAGTTTTCTGAAAAGTCACCAAGAACTACAGCTGTATGGCTATTTAAATTATTCTTCAAGTTTTTTTAGAAATGCACTCTGATTCTTTGCTATAAAGTGATGACGTGTCAATTTGACAATTTTTGTGCTTAATGAATTTATAAAATCATCTACAGATTCTGTTTTTTCAACCATATTGCATCGATCTGTAGTAATCCATTGTTTATATTTTATTTCCTCACATTCAGGATCATTAACACTTTGAAAAGTGAGCAAAAAATTCTTAATACCTTGTTCTTTTGGACAGAGATTACATATTTGCATCATGCAATTCCTGTTGTTGACATCACACACTACTTTCTCCATAAGAGTTGTGTATTCCAGCCCTTTGACACCCAAAGCTGAGAATTGTATTTTGGCATTCTGGTGGTATGTACATACACACACAGAATGGGTACCAGCAGCTCCAGCTAAAACACAATGTCTGGGGCGAAGGCTGGCAAGACTAGAGAAGCCAATTTGGGGACTATCTGGATTATTTTTATAGATAGTAAAAGCTTCTTTCAGATTCATTAACACCAGTCTTTTCTGCACAGATTCTTTATACCCACTTTCATTTCTGATACTCAGGCAGTCTTTTGTACCTGGGCACAAACGACTAATTTCACCCGATTCAAAAAATTTCTGAACAGACTCTTTAGTACCTTTAGTTATTACTTTTCCTTCTGACATGGGTTCAATTTCAGGAATAATTCCTAGTCTTTGTTTTATATTTCTGCTTTTCTTAACTAAATATTCAGTTGTCTGAAATAGATTTATAGTTTTTCATATGGTAAATGGAGATAATGTCAATATTTTGAGTTTCCTCTCATAACTGTCAGTAGAATGGAAAGTTTCAACCAGTTCATTCATGACATGAATCATTGACCTGAAACAAATTCATGAATGTATAATAGCTATAAACAAAACATTACATGTGCATATTAAATTTTTTGGATTATAATATTGATTTCAAGTGTAACAAAATGAGTATTCTTTGAGATAGTCAAATTAAACCAAAAATTATTTTGTGACCAAATGAATTCCAAATGATTTAATGGGCCCATTGATCTCCAATCTTTAGGGAGTTGTGCTTCTAGTTTCTACTATCAAAGGTGAATACCTACATTTTGTTTTTATGCTTCAGTTTTAGTTTAAGTATATTCCTACTTAATAATAGTGTATCATTTTAAAATTCATACCTTTGAGTTTCATGATCCAACTTTGTAGCTTTTAATGGGCTTGGGATCTAAATTTCTAAACTTGTTTCTAGCTTTCATTTTAAAGAACGACGTGTTTGAGGAACCCAAACCATCTGAAATTTCTTAATTAATAAATATTTGACTCCATTTGATATATATGGACAACAATAATTAATATGTCAACATATTAATTTCATTAAGTTTTTCAGCAACTGCTGAAAAACTGTCTTGAGAGTAAATGCATTATAAATAAATAATATAAATAAAAAAATTATAAATATAAAAGTACCTATCATTAAATACTTATGCTTCTTCACTTGAGTCACATCAAGACTTTCTAGAACTTGAGAAACCTCTTCTTTGGCATTACTTGATATACTTGGATCATATTCATCGCTTTCTGAAATAACATTCTCAGAAGACTGATTGTGATCAGACTCTTCACTTTGTGATGTTGATAGCAACTCTGGTCTCTGGGTCAATAATTTTCTACAGTTGCTACATAGTACAGTATTCCTTTGTAGTTTCCATTTACATCGATCATAAAGTGATTGGCTGATGGTTCTTATATCCTTGTGTATCTTTTTCTTATGTTTTTGTAAAGGATCATCACAGTATCTAACCATTTTTCATTACTAAAAATACACAATTGTAAATCTCAAAAATAAGATATGATTTGACTCAAAATAAGCACATCTGTAATAAAAATAAGCATAATTAACAAACATTTGAGAGAGAGAGTGCGTAAATATGAGTTATACAAAGGATGTAAATATATCATCTGTAGTTCTCTATTTTAGTCTGCGTAAAAATGTAAAAATTTCAATGTACAAATGTCAATGTATGGGGCTCCAATAAACCTTAGCCCCCCGGCCCATGGCCTAAACCATTAGAGGTACAGTAAAACTAAACATACCTTACAAAAGAGAATTTAATCCTGCATTTAATGAGAAACAATTAAAACTTGGTGTTCCCGCCATTGGCTTCCAAGACAGCCTGAATTCGCTTTGGGTAGCTTGCCAAAAGTGACGTGAATAGATCTTGATCATTACGCAAATTTGCTAAAACAGTTTCAATGTGTTGCGTTGTGGTGGGATTCGGATTAACCTAATGGCCGCACCACGAATAAGAATTTTTCTTTTGTTTAAGACCTCCACGAAACCAGGCTGCTTACCTTGAAGGGTTGTTGGATCCAGGCTCACTGCCCAGACCTCCGATTCCACGACTGCTGGCTCGTGCCACCAACAGTTTCTCATTTGTTTCACAGGTCTTGCCAGAATAGCTTCGTTCCCTTGGTCCAATAACGGTCTTCAGCCTCTCAGACAAATCCAGCCTGAATTTAGTTTCCTCCATTATGTTCTTTATTTTCTCTTGTCAATTTACACACTTAAACTATTATTTTATTATTTATATTTCCACACACATGCCAATTGGTTCCCCCACTTCTCAAAACTTGAGTTTTGACACACACGCCGACACTTTCAAACCTCAGAAGCGTCTCATTTACTAAATTTGTTTATTCTTCTTTTTTTTTTTTGTTTGCTAAAATGTTAACATTAAACAAGTACTTTATTATCCATTTACTAACAGGGTTTAACAAGCGACCATCCAACTCTCACTCTTTTTCCCATACTAATTTAATAAAACTGTTTTATTCCTCATTCCTTGTTTACAAGTTTACCATTTCTTTATATATAACTTATTGTTTATTCTTTTCATTCATTAAAATATTAATATTAACATATTAACATATAACATACTTATTCTTTATTTATTATCTTCTTACTATTTATTGTTTAAAATGTTTGTTTACTTATTTAATAATTATTAATTCTTTACTATTTATATGTATTTAAGACTTGTTGGTTATTCAATTCTTTCATTTGTTTGTTATTAACATATTACATTTAATATCCTTATTCTTTTTTTTTATTTTTGTTTGCTAAAAAGTCTTAACAAACAAGTACTTTATTTTTGCTGGAAAGAAAGAGAGAACCATTAAAATCCCATCTATAACAAGTATTTCATTAAAAAATCAAAGAAATTTAATATACAGTGTGTCCCAGAATTAACTATCTATTTCAATGAAATCGGACAAATTTAATAAAAACTGACGTAATTTTGTGTTTATTACTAAATTATGATACAAAAACAAATAGATTTATAAATCATAAGTCAAAACTTTATTGAGAAGTTTCAACATGTGCACCGTCTGTATCTCTGCAAATTTCAAATCTATCCTCAGCGCTGCAAAACACATTTTGAAGCATTTCAGGTGTTATCTCCCGCACTGCCAACTGGATGCATTCTTTAAGTTCAGCTAAACTATTGATCTTTTGGCAATAAACCTTTGTTTTTATGAAACCCCATGCAAAGAAATCCAGGCGTGTCAAATCCGGAGAACGCGGAGGCCAAGGTCGCGGTCCTCCATGTCCAATCCACCGATTCGGAAGGCGTCTGTTGAGGTATTCTCGAACAATTAGAGCATAATGACATGGTGCTCCATCTTGAAACACAACATTATCAAGAATGCCATCATCAAGAAGCTGTGGTTCGAGAAACTGCTGAAGCATATCAAGGTAGACGGTACCTGTTACAGTTGCTTCCACAAAGAAGAATGGGCCATAAATTTTGGATTTGGTCATTCCAAGCTACATGTTAACTTTTGGAGAGTCTCTTTGCCATTCTATGACTTCAGACGGTCTTTCATTGGACCAGATAATGAAAAAATTATGAAAATAAAATTATGAAAAAAATTTAGAAATTTATACATTTTTAACACATATTAAACATGATAAACATAAATAAAAGTGTGTTTTTAAAAAATGTGTCCAATTTCATTGAAATAGATAGTTAATTCTGGGACACCCTGTATAAATAATAATAATCAAGGCCAGGGGGAAAGGGCTGAGAACTAAAAGGGGAAAGGGTTCACCCTCCACAGCGTCATTGTATCCTTCGAAAATTGATTTGCTGCAGGTTCTTGAAACAAGAAACATTCAACCTTGTCCTTTATAACTGATCCAATGTGTTCACAGATGTTCAGGTCAGGAGAATTTCCTGGCCATTCTTCATTTCCAAAGAAATCGATCTCATGGTTCCGCAACAACTGTTGAGTGGCTAATGCCTTAAAGCAGGGGGCCTTATCGTGCAGAAGTGTGACCTGATCGACATCCATAACATTGTTTGGGTTTCTTAGAAAAGGAATGACATGCTGGGATAGAATAATATCACGAAAATACTGCCATCCCAACTCTGACCATTTGGCTTCAGCACCCACATGAGCTCTTTGCAGTGAACAAAACAAACACACCAACACAGTCTGGACTTTTTAATAATTCGTGATAATGTTCATTGTCATCGATTTCATCTGGTGTTGTGGCCCACACTCGATCATTTTGGTAGTTAGGCCAACGTGTTACGTAAACAAAAAATTCATTGGGAGACAGCTAAATGCATGAAATCATCCACATCCCAATCTTCGAGATAATGGGCAAACCACATTCTGTCATCGATGTTAAGTTGAATTTTTCTTGGCTTTGGAAGTTCATGCCAAGGCTTTAAACCTTGCCTATGATAGTACAGTCAAATGATCTCACCACTAACGATCTTTCCTCTCAACACTTCGATCTCTCTAGAACGTTTAGCACAGCTGTTTTTCGGTTACGCGTACTGCTTTCAATGATGTCCTTTGTTTCCTGAGTGGCAAATTTGGGCACCCAGATTTGGTTGTATCCATTTCACATTCATCCAAAGTTTTATTCCAATTTCTCTTGACAAAGTCCTCACTTCTTCGCAACTTTTTGGCAACCCATGAATGTGTTATAAATAAAGGTGGCTCCAGCATCACGAGCTTCCCAAAATGTTATTGCTCGTATGCGATCTATCACACGTTGCCTCTCCGAATCACCAATTAATTGAGAAGCCATTATATTATCACTTTATCAGCTAGAGTAATTTTAATACCTGCAATAAATAAAGAATTTTATATATTTTTATAATCACTAAAAACTATTTTGATATAAGTAAACATGTAAGCTGCAAATGGGGGGAGCTAAGGTTTTTTGGAACCCCTTACATATTTTTTCAATAATTTTTAAAATATCTTGCAACTTGATACCCACGTTTTTTATTGTTTATATCTTTTAACAATTAATGGAAGTTTAATAAATGAAAATTTGTTTTGGGATTTCACTGTCTAGGGGGGTGGGGGTCAAAATTTTCATTACTGTTCTACACATTTGAATGTGGTATCATTTAATAGATCTCTTCATGCTGATTCTAAAAATGTATAGTTTTATAGGTCTACAGCAAGATGTTTGGGAATTATTGCCAATTAAATTTAGGTGGTAAAGTGGGGCCTCCAAGAATTTGGGGGCCCATATCTCAAAAACTATAGGTCATAGAACTTTTTTATTTGAACCAGTGAATTCAGCACCTGGAAGAACCCCACATGTCAATTTTCATTAAAATCTGGGTCGGAGTGGTGACAAATTTTTTAATTTTTGGGTGATTTGTCCTGGAATACCCCAATATGTTTTTGCAAGAAGTTGTATCTGTGTTTGTCACCCATGTTAGACAAATTTGACTGTCTGTCTGTTATGTCAACTTCTTTATACACTTGTGAGAGAAAGTCTGCTGTTTTGACTCCCAGTGAGACAGCCAATAATTCAAGTTGTGGTACAGTTTTCTTTTGGCTTAAGGGTGCCACTTTTGCCTTTGAATAAACCAAGTTACTTTCATTTTCACTTGTTAAATAGGCACAACACCCATAAGCTTGTGTACTGGCATAGATCTGTAAAAATGTGGTGTGTTTGGAGTTTCAATCTGTAACCAGCACATCTTGGTACATACATATTTCAAACTTTGTTCAAATCTGTGGCCAATTTTTTCCAATGAAGTTGGTCTTCCATCAAAAGTAGTTCATCCCAATCAATTTTCTTTTTCCATAAATCCTGCAAAAGGAAGGATTTTGGATCTTATTGTTGCTGGTAAATATAATCCAATGGGATAAGAAATTTTGGATGATTCTCAAAGCACTTGTCTTTTTGTATTGGCATTTGGATTTAAATTAGAACTCTTTGTGCAAAGAGTGTCATTGTGTTCAAAACTCTGTTTTAAAAACAAAAACATTCCAAGTGTTTTTGTGTAGTTGTTAGGTTCAATGTTCCCTTTATTGTTTTTTATTATCTGTTCATTTAATTTAGGAGAATTAGAAACCCACTCTCTCAGTCCAAAATTTCCTTGTTTCATTATGGGTTGTGACACTGTAAATTTCAAGCAATTCCTCTTCAGTTACAATGGAACCAATGAGGTTATCTACGTAAAAGTTTTGTTTTAAAAACTGAACTGTTAAGTTCTCTTTAAATAAGTTTAGGTTGTTTTTAATTGTTAAAGCAAGAATACTTGAGAACAATTTGTTCCAAAAATAATTACTTTAAATCTGTAGGTTTTGAAACCTTTGTTAATGTCATGTGGATCATTAAACCACAAAAAACCTGAGATAATTCTTATCATACTCAAGCTTCAAATTTATATAGAGGAATGCTTTTTCTATGTCTCTCTGTACCACATAATTGTCTAAACAGAAGCAAAGGAGAACTTTTACAAGATCTGAGACAAGATTTGGGCCTTCCATGAAACAATCATTTGAACTAACAGAATTTGTATCCTTTAAACTACAATTAGTTTAGTTGTGTATGAGTGTTCTCTGTAAGCTCCTCTGTGTTTTAAATAATGACAACCTCGTTTTTCAAGAGGTTCATCAGTAACTTCTTCAATGAAGCCCCTTTCTAACTGTTCTTTGAATACACTGTCGTATTATTCTAAAAGATTGTCATTTTTAAGTTTTCTGTAATTTTTATACAGATGTGCCTTAGTTACTTTCAAATTGTCCATTATTTCTGGACAAGGTATTTTCCAAGGAAGCTCTACATAGTATTGATTGTCTCTGTATTGTAATATAGGGTGTACATAAAGTCAGGATCTATTTTTGTGAAGCACTTGGAAATTATATGGAATTCAATCATAAAATGATAAAGTGGTAACATTTATTAAATAATTAAGAGTAGGATTCGACATGACACCCATCAGTATCCCTGCACAGCTCAAATCGTTCTGCAGCACTTCTAAACACATTCTGGAGCATTTGCGGGGTTATGTTATCTGCAGCAGTTCATATACGTACGTTTTCAAGACTCGTAATCTTCGTCTGATAGACGTGCGATTTGATAAAGCCCCATGCAAAGAAATCTAAAGGGGTTAAATCTGGTGATCTCGCTGGCCAAGGTCTGTTGCTTCCACGTCTGATCCAGCGATTTGGAAAATGTCCATTTAGATAATCCTAAACAATTTTGGCATAGTGACAAGGAGCACCATCATGTTGATAGACGATGGTACTAACAATCCTATCCCTAATCAGCTGAGGTTCAAGGAATTGCTGCAACATGTCCAGATAAATAAGCCCTGTAACTGTAGCTTCAGCAAAGAAAAAAGGACCATAAACCTTAGATTTTGTTAAACCCATCCAGACATTAACTTTAGGTGAGTCTCTCTCCCAATTTTGGACAAAATCATTCGGTCTTTCATCTGCCCAAATTCGACAGTTATGGCGATTTACTTTTCCACACGTGTGGAAAGTGGCTTCATCACTAGAGAGAATGTTGTCCATTAAATTATCACTCCAGATTTGTTCTATGAGATCAGCACACACAGCACTTCGTTGAGGGAAATCTTCCTCATGTAAATCATGTAAAACCTGCAAATGATAACTTTTCTTCTGCAAATTAACTTTCAGAATTTTGTGCACAGATGACGTCGGGAGGCCGAGTCTGTGTGATGCAGCACGAATGGACATACGTGGCTCCTCAGTGATAATTCCACGTACTGCATTCACAGTAAGATCTGACATACACAGTTGTCCTGATCTTGCTTCATCATTTACAGATCCTGTTTGTTTAAATTTGTTCACCAATTTTCGTATTGTCTTGTCTATTGGCCCCGGCTTATGAAATCTCCTAAACTTCTCTCTGATGTCATTGTATTTCTTTCCCTCGATTCGCCAAATTACTATTGCCACACGCTCTTCTGTATTCATTCTAAGGGCTTCTGAAAAGAAAAATAGAAAAAAATAATTATTTCACAAAAATATATCCTGACTTTATGTACACCCTGTATACCCTGTATACCCTTAAATTGTTCTGTCATCATTGGTCTTCATGTGTAATTGGTACTCTCCTTTTTGCCAACTGATTCTAATAGTGTCAACTGCTGTAATCCTTCATCCAATGTTGAGTCATCATCATTCAAATGATGTTAGGTTACAGCACTATTTTTGTTGAGTTTGTTACGCAGTCAGAAATTTGTGAATGTGATGATTTTGTTGTGTGTCAGTAGTAAGACTGTATTTAGTTATGTCACGCAAAGGTTCAATACCTGTGGGAGTTTGTATGGCTATTCCATCCCCAATTTTAATGATGCCTCTATGGACAAGATAAAGATAGTCAGCCCCCATGAGCATATGTATGTCATCAACTACATCTGTATTAAGGGTTTTCTCAGCTATTCTGTTTTGAAGTTGCAGCAAAGTTTGTTTTAACCCAGCTATTTCTAATTTTTCTTGTTCTACTATGTCCACAACAACAACCTTAAGGGTTTCAAATGTTCCATCAAGAGTTAAAGTTACATTTGCAGTTTTAAAACTGGCTTGTACTGGATTTTTGGTAACAAATGAGAGAGATATCTTCATTTCCCTGTCACTTCTGAAGTCCCAATTTTTCTATTAGTTGTTTGATTACAAATGTTTGTTGTAAGTAGGTATCTAAGACACACCTACCCTGTACTATCTGTCCCTTTTTGTTTTGAATTTCCAAAGTTGTGGTTGGTAAAAGAATTTTCAAATCATTTACACTAGATGAGCTGACATGCTCATTCATAGCACTGAGTTTCTGTTGTTTTGGTTTGATTTAGGTGTTTGTTCAGAATGTTTGTAGGTTTTTTCCATGTCTTCTTGTGTATTACACATGGAGGTAACATGGTCAAAACTACTACAAATCTTACAATTGTATTTCAACTTTAATTTGCAGTCTAACTTATTATGCCCTGATCCAATACATTTTTTGCACAAGTTTAGTTGTTCACAACATTTTGACCTTGCTGTAAAGTTTGTGCATTTCAGACAATATGTAGTACTATGTTCATTGCTAAAACAAAATTTGCATGTTATGGGAGTTAGACTCGGAATTAGTTACATTAAAGTTTTGTAGTGGAGGTCTTGGAGTCTTTTCCTTTAACTTTATTTTCTGCAAATTGGGTTTTGCATTTGTGTTTGAATGTAGCTGTTAAGTGTTGAAATTATTTGTTAGGTTTTTGTTTTTCTGAATTGTTGGTTTTTTTTTGTATTGTGTTAAATTTTGGGGGTATGTAACTGGATTTGTAAAGTGCAAATACAGTTGGGAAATCTTCACTTAGCTTATTAAGGCTAGGGTATATGTCAGTTGTTCTCTGATGAACTATCTCTTTAACCCTAGAAGGGAGTTTTTTAAAACCAACAGCTTGAATGACCCAAGCTGATTCTCTAATGTTTAAGTCATTGTTTTTAAGTTGTCCCATGAAACATTCAAAGTTGCAGTAAAAGTCAGAGAGATCATCATCATTGTCTTTTGGGGTCTACATTACTTTAAGAGCCAAGTCATGTACAATTTCATCCTTATTCATGTAATTTCTGTTAAGTAATTCTATTGCCACAGAATAAGAAGTACCTATGGCTGGCAGTGATTCCACTAATCTTAACCCTTTAATGCCAAACTTTTTTGTAGGGTTAAGTCTAAATGCGTGTATTTGAAACAGAACATATTTGACCCAGTCAGCGTTAAAGGGTTAAGGCAGGGCCTTTTCAGTGTTGGAATTTATATGTTGTATAAACCCTCCACTATTTTTCTTTTGCAAAATTATTTAGTTTATCTATTTAAGTTTAAATTATACTTTAACTTATATTAAATGTCCCTGCAAACAAAGGAATATTAAAGACTTATTAAACCAATCTATATTTAAACACTTTAAATATTCCCTGATGATAGAAACTTGAACTATCAACAGGCTTAACTCAGTTGAAAGTTTAGTCACTGTATTAGAATAATAAACAGTTCTTATCTTAAATTAATTTAGATTAGACCTTTAATATCTAAAAAATTCTTAAGAATTATGAATATATAATAAAATAAGAAATCTGAAAAGAAAAATGACAAGCCTAACTAAAGCAATGGCTACCTGAATTTGAAAACTGAAGTTTGGATGACAATCTCAAAGAAACACTTCTTATATCTCATCAAGCTAAAGACTCAATAATAAACCTCGTGGAATCTCTCACACCCCCATGCAGTTCTGGTTTAAAGTTGTTGTGGTTAATAAGGGTACAGTGCAATACCAAGTTTAAAATTGAACCAACTAAAGGGAGTTGCTGTATATAATTTTAACAACCTCCCCATGGAGATACTGCAATTTAAAGTTTCAAAATTGCAGTTTGGAAGAGATGAATACTGAAAACCCAACACAAAAAAAAATAATTTCTTTTGTATATATATATATATATATATATATATATATGTACAGGGTGTACATAAAGTCAGGATCTATTTTTGTGAAATAATTATTTTTTCTATTTTTCTTTTCAGAAGCCCTTAGAATGAATACAGAAGAGCGTGTGGCAATAGTAATTTGGCGAATCGAGGGAAAGAAATACAATGACATCAGAGAGAAGTTTAGAAGGAGATTTCATAAGCCGGGGCCAATAGACAAGACAATACGAAAATTGGTGAACAAATTTAAACGAACGGGATCTGTAAATGATGAAACAAGATCAGGACGACCATGTATGTCAGATCTTACTGTGAATGCAGTACGCGGAATTATCACTGAGGAGCCACATACGTCCATTCGTGCTGCATCACACAGACTCGGCCTCCCGACGTCATCTGTGCACAAAATTCTGAAAGTTAATTTGCAGAAGAAAAGCTATCATTTGCAGGTTTTACATGATTTACATGAGGAAGATTTCCCTCAATGAAGTGCTGTGTGTGCTGATCTCGTAGAACAAATCTGGAGTGATAATTTAATGGACAACATTCTCTTCAGTGATGAAGCCACTTTCCATACGTGTCAAAAAGTAAATCGCCATAACTGTCGAATTTGGGCAGATGAAAGACCGAATGATTTCGTCCAAAATTGGGGATGGGTTTAACAAAATCTAAGGTTTATGGTCCTTTTTTCTTTGCTGAAGCTACAGTTACGGGGCTTATTTATCTGGACATGTTGCAGCAATTCCTTGAACCTCAGCTGATTGGGGATAGGATTGTTAGTACCGTCGTCTATCAACATGATGGTGCTCCTTGTCACTATGCCAAAATTGTTCAGGATTATCTAAATGGATGTTTTCCAAATCGCTGGATCGGATGCGGAAGCAACAGACCTTGGCCAGCGAGATCACCAGATTTAACCCCTTTAGATTTCTTTGCATGGGGCTTTATCAAATCACACATCTATCAGATGAAGATTACGAGTCTTGAAAACTTACGTACACATATACGAACTGCTGCAGATAACATAACTCTGCAAATGCTCCAGAATGTGTTTAGAAATGCTGCGGAATGATTTGAGCTGTGCAGGGATACTGATGGGTGTCATGTCGAATCCTACTCTTAATTACACTGGCCAACAAAATGAAACTTTTTTTTCTCATCACAAACATGATCACACTTTTCTTAATGCATGTTTCGCGCTGATTCCGAATCTGGTTTTTTTTTTTTCCTAGCACGTAGAGTTATATAGATACACTGGTTTTGATATTTTTAAGTTTTTGATATTGCTATAAGAAAATTTATGGATGTATAGATCACACTTAGGAATGCTAAACAACAATACATCATATACTTTATTCAATGTACTTATAAATAAAGAATATATACATTATTTTATTAAAAGCGCTGTGTGTGTGATTTCCTTTTGTAAATTTGGCCTGGATTGTCACGATACAGCATCCAACAATGGTCCGCCATCATGCTTTCATTCCAATATCCTTGGTAGCGCTTCTCCATCATCTGAATATCTTGATGGAAGCGCTCTCCTTGCTCGTCACTCACTGCACCAAGGTTTTCAGGAAAGAAATCTAAGTGGGAATGCAGGAAGTGAATATTTAACGACATTCGACACTCCATTTCTTTGAAGGCATCAAGGGGTTCTTGACTCCATCCTTATACGCAGGTGACTTGTTGCTTCCAAGAAAGTTTTCACATATCCATTTGTGAATCCTGACTGCATACCCATAAGCATTCTTATAACTTTTAGATCTCCACAAACATTCCATTGATGACTGTCGTATTTGATTGCCTTAAGTAGTATATCCATATTGTCATATGTCTCTTTTAGATGGACGGAATGGGCAATGGGGATGGATGGCATTATATTACCATTATGCAAAAGAACTGCTTTCAGGCTTCTCTGCGACGAATCAATAAAGAGGCGCCACTCAGATGCCACATACGTTTGAGATATGGCTGTAAATAGTCCATTGATGTCATAGCAATAACAGAGAGGACCGTCTACTGAAAAGAATGCTGTTAATTCAAAATTCCGCTTTCGGTAGTAACTAATACGAACATTGTTCTCAAGTAAATTGTTCTCCTTTAGTCTTGAGACGAGAAGCTCTGATTTCTCTTTAGACAGCGATAAGTCTCTAACAAGATCATTCAACTGTCCTTGGGTTAACTTTTTAGGCTCTAAATGTCTACCTTCAAAAGTGTACTCTGGTTCTGTAGATGGTCCGGAAATGCCAGTTGCACCTTCATCACTTTCCATGTCATCTATGATAGAATCTAGCCTATCACTTGGGGGAATTGGAATGGGCAATGTTTCATCATGTTTTACTGGTCTACGTGCTGAATCCAAGTTTGGATATACAATCTGGTGTTTGTTCTTGGCAGAAAACCTCATTAAGTTCACACTACAAAAATAACAGTCTTCATGATGATCTCTCGGCTCCCTCCATATCATGGGTATGGCAAATGGCACTGAAGCTTTCTTTTTGTTAAGCCAATCACGTAATCCATTTGAACAGCCAGAACAGATTTGATGTGGCGCCCATGGTTTATCTTGGTCACCTAGATGGCAACCAAAGTATAGCTTGTATATTTTCTTAATGTCGGTTGTAATACTTCGTCACTGTGTTTTAGTTGTCAACTGGCCGCATACGAAACAGAACTTGTCGGGGTCATTCTTACATTGTCGAGGCATGTTGACTGACCTGAGCAAAGTATAAATTCAAAAAAAATGTACACCAACTTGACACAAGTTCTTGGACTGGACTGATCTTTTGACACACAAAGCACGGCGTTGTTGCCTGAATCACAATGCTGCTAGACGTAAAAGCTCACACCTGAAATACATAAGATGTATAATTAAGATAATTGAAATAAATAAGATGAATAAACTAAAAAACACAATAAAATAAACACAATCAAATGTTGAAATATTAGTATTTTGCCTATTTAAAATGGTTAAATCTGTGTAGTTATATATATGCCTTCATCTTGAAAACTATACGTGCTAGAAAATATCTGAATGCAGTTTTGGAATCAGCGTGAAAAATGCTATCCAGCCAACACAAATTTTACTCTGATGAAAAATCTTTGTTGACCAGTGTTATTTAATAAATGTTACCACTTTATCATTTTATGATTGAATTCCATATAATTTCCAAGTGCTTCACAAAAATAGATCCTGACTTTATGTACACCCTGTATATTGAAAATATTTTTTTTTTTATACCCATCACCAGTTTTTTTTTTTTTTTTTTTTTTTTAATAACCATCACTAGTTTCAACTAATCCTCCTCTAGAGCCAAATCCCTAATCTTTAGGTTACAACAAATTGCAGCCTTCCTTAAGGGTCATTGCTTATTACGAGCTTAGTGTGGTCTTCACATCAGAATTTTTATCAATTTGATCATCCTTATTTGATTTTGAAGGTTGGTCTTGACGCAAACCATTATGCGCAATTGAGATTTCTAATGGAAACAGATAACAAATTGGGTAATTTAAAATTTGGTTATCTGATCTTTTGAGTTGTAAGCTACACACTTTATTGTTGTCTCCTACAAAAAGTTGCAAAATGCATCCCATCTGCCAGAAAGGTCTAGATTTTGTCATGGATTTTATTAAAACAACATCTCCTACCCTGAAGCAATTTACCCAGTCAGTTTCATAAAGATTGTGACTATATTCGTGGAGACTCAGAAGGTAAGCCTTATACCATAATTTCCTAAAATGAGAATATTTTTTACCTAAACTTTGAAGTGAATTGTTGAGCTTTTCAAGAGAGGATGGATCTTGCAACCACAAACAGTCATCACTGTCCTCGAATTTATAAACTAAAAGTTTTATGACATTTAAGGAATGAATTGGGTGTTAACACATTAAGTTCATTTTCAGAGGTGACACATGTTAACAGATGAGAGTTTACAGCATCTTGAATGCTTGACAGTAAAGTTAATAAATCAAAATGGTCTAGTACCAAATGTCCAATAGCTTTAAACAAACAACTTTTAACAATTCAGATGAGATGCTCCCACACTGCCCCCATCCAAGTGGAATAGAATGGAAGTTTGATGTTTTATGCTGTTGATGCACATATGCTCTTGAAACTCATCAGAAGCAAAGGATTCCTCTAAGACCTTGCCACCTAGAAATGTTTTAGCATTGTCACTGTAAACTCTGTCACATACACCATACAAATTAGAGAATCTTTGAAAGGAGTGGGGGAATGATTTGGTTGACATGTTAGAAAGTAGATCTAAATGTAAAGCTCTTATGTGAAGGCAGGTGTAAATAAAAATGAATCTTTTAACAGTATTTCCCAAATTGGGATCTTTAACCCAAAGATGACCTGTGAAGTCAACCCCAACATGTTTGAACAGCGTGAACAAGCTCATCTGGTATTTTGGAAAGTTCATGAACTTGATATTTGTAAGAAAATTTATTTCATTTCTTACAGGCAAAGCTGGGCACAAACCATTAATCCGTTAATCATTAATTAACGAAGTTAACTTTTTCGTTAACGATTTAACTTTTAAGTTAACTTTGAAAATCATTATCGGACTAATTAACTTCCGTTACATTTAACTTCCATTAACTCAAGTCCGTTAACCCAAAAAATTCATAAATAAACGTTTAAAAGTTTCTATTATTTTCAATGCTGAGCAGGTGCGCAATTAATCCGCCACTGTTAATAGTGATGAACGAATTTCCATTTCCGCAGTGCAAAATCAGGCGATATATTTGTTTCCGTCACCACAATTTGTGTCTTACCAAATATGGTAGTTATTTATGGCATTGGTTTGAGCAAAACATGGTTGACTGTAAAATCAGGCAGAAAGATTTGCCATTTGAGTTGAATGTTTCAACTTCTTTCAAGAAATATCACGAGCATTTTAAGGCACTTTCAATAATATATATGTAACAATTACAACAAATAACTACATTCGTTTCATTTGCAGTCTGTCTCTTGCGCAACATGTTTGTGCTAGTGAATATTTAAAAATAATCGTTGTCAAGTAAATCATGTATATTTATAATATGTCTGTGAATACCTTATTAGTAGTCTCCTTGATACATTTTCAAGAACCATAAAACTGATCAGGTAAGATTTCAATTCTCATGTCACTTTGTTCTCTATGGGCAAGGACATCCTGAGGGCCAAGAGATCATCCCTGTCTGATGAAAACTTTGATATGCTAATTTTCATGAAGGGCAACATGCATCTCATGGACAAAATGGAGAATGAGAAGAAGAGGGAAAATTAAATTATATATATATTGTGTTTTTCATTTTTTTTATAATAAAAGTTAACGTTAATGGTTTATCGGTAACTTCCGTTACATGTTTAACGAATTAATGGATTAACGGTTAACGAAGTTAACTTTTTGGTTAATGGATTAGAGGTTAACGGTGCCCACCACTGCTTACAGGTTACACAACTAGAGATCACATGCCTAGCGCTTGTAATCCCAAACCCTTGCATGCATAACATGGTTAAAGTGGATTGAATTCGTAGATGCTTACACCTATTATGACCTTTCACAAACTATCAACTGTGAAAAGTGGTGATGTTTCCCTAACAAGACTGGATTTATGATATCATATAAACATTACTTTTAGCAATTCTATCTTTAGTTCTAATCAACCTAATATCATCTAGAAAGAGATTGAGTCAAGTGACTAGATCTGGAACAGGTTGATTTGGATTTTCTTGAACTGTTTCGAGAATGGTGTTTTCTTTATCAAATGACTTGAGTTGCATGATGTAAAGCCAATATAACCTACTAGTCCTATCAAGATCTACATAAGTTTTCTTTCTACATTTGAAGGCGAATTTGAGAACATAAGTTGTAACTCAATACAACTTATGAAGATTTGAAAATTTTTTGATGTCAAGAATGGGCTCAGTTTTCTTCTCATTGAGAGTAACAGAATTGATAGTTGAAGTTTGAGTCTTAAGTTTACTTGAATTAGAAAGACAATGAAGGTTATACTTAAGCCATAAAACTGAATCTAAAATCAACCATTCAGGTTCATGAGTACAAAGGTTGAAGTTTTTCTCAAATTCTCAAACAGAGATTCCCTGTGTTACAAGATCAGCGAGGTTCTCCTTAGTAGAGACAATTAAAATGAATTGAAATTTTGAATCGAGATTGAATTTCATGATGCATGTGTTTAATGTCCTGAATGCGATTTTGAACAAATATATTTTTTACCATGACATTGAGGTCTGAGGAAATGACCCAAGATAACACAATTTGAGCATCAACAAAAATGTTAATATGTTTGAACTCAACATGAAATGCTGAGAGAAATTAAGGAAGACATGAAATGTTAAAGAGGGACAATGCAAAACTGGAATATGGAAATATGGAGCTTGAAAAGAGCATTCAGTATGCACACGATGAGATAAAGGATCTTAACTCTAGTCTAAATTCACTTACTAAAAATAATCGTAGCATGGGGATGATAAAAAACAAGCATGATTCAATTAGGAATAAATTAACACTAGAAGTACTAAGCAGTCATTTTTGACCGCTTTTAGTTTTTAAGTGTGTGATACATTAACTACAGAAAAGGTAGCAGTCTGACCTTTTATGACTTTTCATAAATTTCTGCCATTATTATAATACCATATTTGATTTTTCTTTTTTTTTTTATTTCCAAGAGATTTTGTAGGTTACTTACCTATAAGGACCATGCATTCAAAAATGACCTTTCATTCAGTTTCTTTCCTCTATTCCTTTGGAACATTCTAGAAGATAATTGAGATGTGGCATCTTAGTTTTGAACATTCTAGAAAATACTTGATATGACAACACTGTATTAGTTTGCTTGTCAGCCCAAAGCCACTCAAATTTTAAGTCAGCGTGCCTTTTCCCAGCATCATAAAAGGAGGTGAGTGCTTGATTTATGGATCTGTCGTGACATTTGTTTCAGTCTGCCTTCTCGTGTGGGTGTCATATGAACAAAAATTACAGGTGAGAGAGAGAGAGGCAGAACTCCTGCTGAAAAGAAAATGTATTCAAGCAGAAAAGTGGTTCTACACCATAATTTAGGCTGGGCTGAAACTCAAGATAGAATTAATCAGTCATTAACAGTTGGCTTTTGATATAAAAATAAGATTCCTGAAAAAAATAATTGGTGGCCACCAACGTGTGTCCAGCCACCCCCGTTTTTGTAAAAACATCTAATGCCGCACTAGCAAAATCAGGAAAATGGCAATATCTCTTCTTCTGAACATGCTAGAGAGATGGTTTGCATACCAAAAGATGCAGAATTTGATTTCGAACACATTATTATTAAGTGTGGTATTTTTTCATAAAACCTTTAGTTTTTGAGTTATTTTAGAAAAACTAATTTTTGGGGCCCATAGACCCCCTTTCAACGGACCTTAGTGACAAAAGAAATTCTAAAATAAGCATGATTTGGCTTTTTGATTACTAACATTGCCCTAAAAGGATGTTGACATGGACATAGTGATCACACGATATGACTTTTCCTTGTTATCTTGCATCCATTATGCTTGATTAAAGAATAGAAGGTGGGGCTGCTTCATGAACTTTTTTTAAACGTAATAAATTGAAAACTTGTTTTTTTTTCAGGTGCCTTTGTTATAAGTTTCCAACTGCAATTTGTCATTGAATTCAACATTTGCAATATAAAGTATGACTTCTACAAGGAAAACAGTTGCTAAAGTACTTGGTGATGTACATTTTATGCCAGCAGAACAGTTTCCTTTAGGGAAATTGCCTACGTTGAAGCAAGTTATTGAAAGGTGTTTGTGTTTTGGAGACTATAAAACAGTTGCTGTACTGAGAGCTACTTCTGAGGAATTGCATAAATTGTGGGTCACATATAATGTTTATCCAATATCAGTAAATGCCATACAGAGCCGACTGAAAACCCAAATAAAGGAATTCAACCGCCTTCTGAAGTATGACAAAAAGAAAAGGGGACCTAAATATCATCAAGATCTGGATGATTTTCTGAAAACTGTAAACGTTTTATTTGACATATATCAACATGATCACAAACTGTTGGCAGATACAGAGAAAAAGCACTTACTAAAAATGACTGAATCTGATTACCAGTTTTATGAGGTAGGTCTGTTGATTGAATTTCAAGTTGTAAATTATTAATTGATATTAATTAATCATCAATTATTAATAATTTGCTACAATTTTTAAAGTGCATTTAATAAGTTAGTAATATCAATAATACACTATTAATGATGTTAATGATAAGTAATATTTTAGTATTTTCTCATTTTTGTAGGAATTTCAATTTACATATAGAGACCCATAGATAAAAGATACATTATAGTGTAATGAAATATAATGGACATTCCTGAGTTGACAGATAGCGACAGTTGTAATGATTCATTTGATGCAGACTATGTTCCAGAAGTCTCAACATTACAGAACAGAACTAGATTACGCTCATTAGCTGAAGCATGTGACAGGTATAGTAATGAAAGATAAATCTTTTAATACAGCTTAAAGTGAAATCATTGTGACTAAGAGATTAAGATTACCAATAAATTATTCATTGACAATAGATATGTAAATCTACTTTAAATATCCTAACAGATATCAAGTAAGTGATAGAGCAGGAGCGGCTATTGGTTCTGCTACATTGGTGGACTTTGGAGTAATCACCCCCGATAACATACAAAATGTTATTGATAAGTATGTTTTTAATCACTCTAGATATTACATTTCTTAGCTTCTACTATAAGTTCTAAATCACCAGATTTACTATTATTTTTAATTAGCGTCAAAATTTCTATTTTGTATTTATATTAATTAGTTTCAAACAGGACACTGACATTTGTATTTTGTATATTTGTATAATGCTAATGCAGTAATGCATGGCCAATATTTTTGAAATACTTTTCAGAAACAAGTTGAGAAGGGAGAGAGCTAAATTGAGAGCTGAAAGGAAGAAGGAAGAAGAAGTGATATTTGAAAAAGTGACTGGCATTGGCTTTGACGGTAGAAAGGATGCTGCACTTGCTGTTAACAAAATAAATGAAAAGTATTATACAGGGTGGGCCGTAAGTTTCCATACATAGGAAAAATTAAACCTTTGTTTTTATGTTTCAGATACCCTAAGAATATGCGTTTGACGTAAGATCTTGTTTACTGATGAAGCAAATTTTTACGTCAATGGAGAGGTTAATCGGCAAAACATACGTTATTGGAGTAATGCTAACCCTAACTGGCTGAGTCCGACGAAGATGCAAGGTGCCGGTAAAGTGATGGTGTGGGCCGGGATATGGGGTGACAGAATTATTGGACCAATTTTTCAGTGGAAATCTTAATGCCGAAAGGTATCTTAACATGTTGCAAGAAGAGATTTTCCCATCCCTGCTAAACGAGGAAGGTAACTTCCCAGTTTACTTCCAGCAAGATGGAGCTCCACCTCATTATGGTCTTCACGTGCGTCGGTATTTGGATCAGCAGTTTCCAGATGCTTGGATTGGTCGGCGTGGTCCTGTGGAGTGGCCTCCCAGATCCCCAGATCTCACCCCCCTTGATTTCTATCTTTGGGGGCACTTGAAGGCCATGGTGTATCAGGAAAAGATACGAGACATAAATCATCTAAAGGAACGTATCACCAACGCCATTACAAGCATAACGTCAACTGTGCTAATGCGTGTTCATCAACAGTGGGGAACACGTATTGAAATGTGTTTTCAAAACAATGGCAACCATGTAGAGCATATTATATAAATAAAAATGGTTGTCCATAACAAAATATTTATTTTTCCTATGTATGGAAACTTATGGCCCACCCTGTACATCCACAATCCTAGCGGAACATTATGTCATTACTGGAGAGCCAGGTAAATGGAAATGATTGTCATACAGTTATAGGCATTATGCTGTTATATTACTGTACTATAAAGTAATATTTCAATTACTTAAAAAATTTTCTTTTTAAGTGACAACTGTCCAGTTAGCTTTATTCCTTCCTTTTTCATTTTTATTTAATTGTAAAATTAATTACATTTATTTTCAGATGATTTCTACCTCGACCATTTTACCCCAGAGAGTGGCAAAGGCATTGACATTGCTCATGGCATTTATAAGATCATTAAAGGGATAGAACTTGAGGCCAAATTAAACTTAGTTAAAGCAGATGGGACAAATACTAACACAGGACATATGCATGGGTCAATCAGATATTTGGAAATGTTTTTAGGGCAACCTCTTCAGTGGGATATTTGTCTTCTGCATCTAAATGAATTGCCACTTAGACACATCTTCATAACTTTAGATGGGACAACAAAAAGTCCAGACAAATTTTCTGGCCCTATTGGTTCTCAGCTCAGTGGGGATGTGTCAGAATGGAATGTTGTGGACTTCAAATCTATACCTTATCCTGCATTTGTGCTTCTACCAAATGAGGTGGTCAATAATTTATCAACAGACCAATACTATGGATACTGCATCTGCTGGGCAATTATTACTGGTGAAGTGGATGAAGACCTTGCATTCTTAGAAGTTGGCCGGCTAAATCACTCTCAATGGCTCACCTTAGCCTGTAGAATTCTTTGCTTTTATGTTTCACAAAAAAGACCCAGTAAGAACCTCAAAATCATAGTAGAATTCATCATCAAAGTATACTTTCACAGTTGGTTCAATATCAAGGCTAATAAGAGGCTAAGTGATGGGTCAAGAAACCTATTCAATATGATCCAAAGAGTAAATAAATTCCCTGACAGGAAAATTAGAGAAATTTGTTATGACGTATTAAACAATAACAGCTATTTTGCTCATGGTGAAAATATTTTAGTTGGAATGCTGGCTGATGAAGATGAAGAGGTGAGGGTGTGTGCTGTCAATAAAGTCCTGTGTCTGAGGGGAGTTATAGAGGATTTTGATGATGAATCTGGTAGTAGCAATGATTTTGCAGGTGGAATAATTGAAAGTGATGATGAGAATGAAGAGGATCATGAAGGTGGTACTGATGAATATCCTGCTATAGATGAGAATGTTAGGGTCTTTAGAAAGCCAATCATCAATTTCAAAGCTTCTGCATACCACAAGCTGTCTGCTATGTCCCAATGGGAAACTGTTCCACCTGTATTAAAAGAATTCAGTAATGATGAACTGCGTGATATCATTAATACTGTATTGAAACTGGATCACGAGTGCCACAGTCAGAATGTTGAAAGGCACATCAAGCTTGTCACTGAAGCATCCTTGGCTGTTGTAGGTCATGAGCGTAGAGATGTTCTTATTAGAAACAAAATTAGATCACGTAAATTAATGAAAGATTTTGTGTCTAAAAAATATTTTAAGTTCTAGATTATTATTTATCATGCTAAAATATGACAAAATGACAATTTGTTAATTGTATAATTTAATGTTTGGCATTTTGGAATGTCAAAAAGCATTTTCAATGAATTTAAAATGGCTGATTTTGATTGATTTTGATTGCTGATTGAAAACCACGGTAATTTTTTACTATCAGTCCGGTCTCTGGAAACTGAAAATAAAGTTTACCATAAGACTCTTTATATTTTTTTAAACAACTTTTATTAAGTACAATATGAAGGCAAATGCCGATTAAAGCTATAAAATTAATGTTAAGAAATTATTTTTTTGAGCGATAAAATCGCGGATCATGTTTTGTGAGTGATAAAATGACTGATCCCACAAAGGTTAGGAAGGTACCGCTAACAAAATTGGGTGGTTTGACCTGAACTCATAACATTTTAGTGTCACGGTGGCGTCGGTTTGCGATGGTTGTAATTATTCACTGTGTTTAACTTCATGCAAATTTTTTGATGATGAAGAGGCTGAATTTAATTTTTATGTAGAACACAGTGTATTGCTAAAAGAATTTATATGCCCTAAGAAAAACAAGGAAGGTATTGTTTGTGGTAATAAGTATACAGGTAAGAGTAGTACCTAAAATTAGGTTAGGTAGGGTAGGGTAGGTTAGGTTAGGTTAGGTTAGGTTAGTATAGTTTTACGATATATATAATATATATAGTGAATATATAGTGTTCGTTTTACTACATATATTAAATGTATATATATACCTTTTAAGTCACTCATGTTGGCTGTTTCTACAATTTCCATAATTTATATATCAATGGATTCATTTTTACATCGTGAATGCGCCCTAGATAGTCTCTACTGAAGGAATTACCCGCATTTTAGGGTATTTTTTCACACTTATACCCCAAAACAAACTTCCTGTCCTAACTTAGTTTTGGGCCAGTTCCCTCACTTGAGACTATCCAAATCGCATTCCTGGTGTAATAACGAATCCATTGATGTATAAATTATAGGAATTGAAGAGACCGGAGTGATAGTAAAAAATTACCAAAACCACTAATACATGTCAATTTGCAGCTTGAGAATGTTTTATTGTGTTGACATTCAGTTGAAAGGGGGTCTATGGGCCCAAAAAATGTTTTTATAAAATAACTCAAAAACTAAAGGTTTTATGAAAAAATACTACTCTTAATAATTTGTTCTAAATCAAATTCTGCATCTTTTCGTATGCAAACCATCTCTCTAGCATGTTCAGAAGAAGAGATATTGCCATTTTCCTGATTTTGCTAGTGCAGCATTAGATGTTTTTACAAAAATGGGGGTGGCTGGACACACGTTGGTGGCCACCAATTATTTTTTTCAGGAATCTTCTTTTTATATCAAAAGCCAACTGTTAGTCACTCTGATAAATTAAAATCAAACAAAAATTATAGTTTCAGCCTGGCCTAAAAGTCTGTCTGTCACCATATGCTAGGGATGGGATGAATATTCGCATTCGCAATGCAAATAATTTGCTTATTTTTTAGTATTCGCATTCACATTAATTTTTTTATTCGCATTCGCATTCAAAATACGCGAATACATGGATATTATTCATTTAATTGACCCCACTTAAGTTTCTAAATACAAATCGGTGCAATCTCTCTCCCTTTCGCAAATGTTATCTAAAATAGAGCTATCTGGAAACGTGCTTCACTGTCATCTGCTGCCTGAGGGTTGGTAGTACTGTCCTAATTAGTCAAAAACTTTTCATCGAGTGCCAGTTCATACAGCGTTGTAATATTTCATAATAGTATCATCTCATCACCTAGTTAGTGTCTTCTTTCACTTATATACAGTAAGTGTGTTAGCATTTAGACTCGCGTTTATAGACTAATTAGTGTAGTTTTAGCCTAATAGGCTTGGTTGGCCTATTGCAGTTTTGCAGCTGTACAATAAAATCATGGCATCTTCGTACTCGAGTACTGTGTGGAAATATTTTACTCAAAAGAAGATGAAAAAGCTCAGTGCAATGCATGCAAACATATTTTGTCTCGAAAAGAAAGAACAACTAGTGGTCTCATAAATCACCTTAAATCCAAGTATACAGATCTGTATAAAGATTTTGAAATCAGAAATGCCAAAAAAAAAAAAATCAAGTTCCAGTTTGGCTACAACCTCCAAAACTACATTGCAATTAATGAAAGAAGAAGCAAAACAGAGAACAATTGAAAGCTGTTTAATGAAGTTATGGGACATAAATAATCCAAAGTCAAAATCAATGGATTACCAAATTTCAGAAATGTTAATATTAGATGACCTGCCTTTCAGCCATGTTGAAGACCTCGGATTTAAACATGTGATGGCTGAGTCCTCACCACAGTATGTAATAAAAACTCAAAAATATTATGAGAATCTGATATGTTCAGACATTTACAAATCAGTTTCGGAAAAGGTATCTGATATTCTCAATTCAATTAATGATTGCAACTTATCATTCATAACAGATGTCTGGTCTGAGACATCAGCTGGTATATTCTTGCTAAGTTTAACTTGCCATGGCATTAATCAATATTTTGAGCGGATAAACCTTGTTTTGTGCGCAGAAACTTTGGAAGAATGTCATACAGCCGAGTATATTTCTGAAAAGTTTGATACAATGCTAACAAAATGGAAAATACCAACTACTTTGGTTCATTGTGTTATGCATGATGCTGGAAGCAACATGATAAAAGCTTTTAGACTCTCAGAATTAAATAGTGTAGATTGTATAGCACATAACTGCAATTGGTGATAAAAAATGCTTTTGCGAGGTTATGTCCAACTGTAGGAGAATAGCATCTCATTCCAATCACTCAACAATGTCAAAAGATGAATTAAAAAAGATTCAAAATAAATTAAATCAACCAGAATTAAACATTATTCGCAACGTTCAAACTCGTTGGAATAGCACTTATTACATGTTAAAAAGAACGCAAGAACTGAAAGAACCTTTATGCTTATATGCAGCAAATGGTAAGATACCACAATTAACTCCCACTAACTTTGATATTATGAAAAAATGCACTGAACTCCTCGAACCATTTGAAGTAATAACGAAAATGTTAAGCAGAGCGAATTCGTCAATATCAGAGGTAATTCCTTTGATAGCTTCATTAACTGATACAATAAAGAAAAAGAATGCTGAAGGAATAAAGGAAATGAAGGAGACAATGCTTTCTCAAATTTCGGAACGATTTAGTTCCTTAGAAAATGAAAAAACATACAAAATTGTAACATTTCTTGATCCAAGGTTCAAGTTGAAATTTTTTTCACTACAAAGCACTATTGATATTATAAAGACAGAAGTATATAATCTGGCAACAAATTTAAATGCCAAAACTTCAAACTCAGAACACCCACCAGCAAAGTGTGCCTGACATTGTGAACCTACACCTTCAACGAGTGATACCGCTGAGCAATATAAAATGATATGTAACAATATAATTTATTAAGTAGAATATTATGGTCTATTACACCAAATGCCTTACTCAAATCCATAAATATTGATATCATTATTTCTTTGTTCTCCTTAGCTATATTTATATTTTCCATAAGATTTAAAATAGTCATTTCCATTGTTTTATTATTATGGAAGTTATTCGCGGGCCTCCTGTGTGCTGACTGTTGGCTGGTGTTTTTGTAGTTCTCATAGCTTCGAATGCTTCTTCACTAACAACGTGAACTCCTTTGACCAAAGTATTCTGCGTTGGAGGCAGGGTTTCGGGTTGCAAATAATGGAGGTGAGGCTGATGGGTCTGTAGTTTTTTGCCAAGTTTCTATTTCCTTTTTTAAAGATTGGAGCCACATTTGCTTTCTTCCAATCCTCTGGAATTTCAGTACATATCAATGATTTATTAAAAATAATTTCTAGTGCCTGTGCTATATTCTTTTTGGCAGCTTTTATGACTATTGGATGCATTTCATCTGGCCCTGAAGATTTTTCCATTTTTAATTTATCTATTGCTTTTAAGATATCTAGTTTTGTTACCCTTAATTCATTTATTTCTCTATCTTGTCCTGGTAGTATAAGATCAGGAATATTATTTAAATTTTCATTTGTGAATACTGATGAGAAGTATTTGTTTAGTTCTTCAGTTATTTCAAGATCATCATCTATAGTTTTATCATCTATATGGAGGGGGCCAATTTTCTTTTTCACTCTACTTTTCAAATTGAAGTGACTGAAAAACTTCTTAGGATTGTTTTTTGAATTCTTGGCTAGGCTTTTTTCCAAGTCACGTTTGCTATCTCTGATTACTTTCATGCAAATGCTTCTTTTACTTTTATATATTTTGGAGTCTGTGCCATTTTTAGTTCTTTTGAATTTATGAAATGCTTTTGTTTTTTCTCTGATTGCTCTTTTTACATTGCAGTTTATCCAAGGTTATTTTTTATTTTTTCCAGTTCTGATTTTACATTGTGGGATATGCTTCCTTTGTATGTTCATTATTATACTTTTAAATTTTTCCCACATACTGATTACTGTCTGTTCAGGCTGTAGAATATCTGTCCAATTTATTAGACACAGATCATTTACTAGTCCATTTATATTTCCTCTTTTAAAATCTAGAACTTCTACTTTATTTTCACTAGGTCTTGAATTACAAACAATATTAAACCGAAGGATACAATGATCACCTGAACCTAGTGTTTCTGAAACGGAGATATCCTGGAAGGTATCTGGATTATCCTGCATTTTGGAATTGTTTTTTGACTAGTATAAGATCACTCTGGTGTTACCTGTACTTGGTTGTACAGGCCTAGCTTAGCTTATTCTGATAGCCTAGCCTAACCACAAGGTAAGACTCCCACTTGACCTAACCTGAGTAACTATTTTGATATAACTTGATAGTATCAAAGTTGGTGAGTCAACAAAAATTTTTAAGCCTAGGACCTAACTTAGGAACAGCCTACCCTACAAAAATGGGTTTTGACAGTGACTGTAGCGTTTGTAAAAAGGAAGTTAAGAGTAAAGATAGAGCTATTGCATGTGATAGCTGTGATGACTAGTATCACGTAAGCTGCAAAGGCCTTACGAATGATATATATAAAGGTATAAATGCTGCTTCTAAGCTTAATGTCAACTTGATGTGGTTTTGTGACAAGTGTAGTACTGTAATAAAAATTTTAGTAAGTCCAGAGGGTCTATTAGTGAGGGAGAGGCCAGACCAACTTATAGAGATACTGCAGTTGAGCCTAAATCTAGTGAAGTAGCAGTTCAAGTAAACTTAAATGTCCCTATACCTCATAGTGAGCCCAGGCCTAGATATCCTCAGACAATTCCTGAAAATGATGAGTGGACTAAACCTAAAAAAACCTGGAAAGCTAGAATTCAAGAGCCAAGGAAAAGTGTCCTTATAGAACTAACCAATCAGTTTCATACTTTCTCACTGGTCCAGGATCAACATGAGAAAGCTGAAGAAAGTAGGCCTATAAAACAAAATGTTAGCAATAATAACACTCAGGGCCGCCGCTTCCATTAGGCGTAGGCGAGGTTAGTAAATGCTAAGGGCGCCAAAGATCTGGGGGGCGCCAGCGCCTCCCGCCCTGTGCACGTCTGATGGTATTATGTAAGAACAACATGAAAAAAATAATGAAGGAATGAGAAGCATAGACAAATGATGAAAGGTTGTACGACGTATGTACACCAGTTTAGCTTGACTGATATTTACATAATTAACTTATTCATCTTATTGGGTCATTATAGAACTTTCACTATCACGACCTTTAACCCTTTAGGGACGGGAAAAAACAGTAGATATGTCCTTTTTGCACGCATATTTTAGCACTTTTGAGCGTTCTGATTTGTTACTACATATGCCTCACTTTACTCGCTGTTTTGATTGGTCATGACACTTTCTTGAACTGTGAAATGATTTTATAATTTTATAATAAATGTATGTATTAGCAAATTAAAATAGATCAGTGTAAGGCAAATAGTTTCTTCAATATGATACCTTGATTACTTTGTGGGCAAACCCAATCGTGAAGTGGGAGGCGGGTGGGGGCGCCAAATAGGCTAGCGCCGGACCTGAACACAGGTGTTGTGGGATATAGGGAGGCAGCATCTTGGGTTAGGGGATACTCTCTGTCCTTACACACCCTATTTAAAGAGATTCCTCTGCCGAGCGGTGCCCCCCATAGTACTGTGAGGTATTGAAAAACTCATGATCTTCACTTGCCCCACAAACACCTTTAAATGGGAGACCCAAAATGGGTGCACACACATTTCTACATTACTGTACAGTCTTTACAGCCACACCTACACTTTTCCTCTTAAGTATATATATTGTAATGTATATGGATGTAAGTTGTGACTTGGTCCGCAATTGATATGGACCATGACTTATTTTTGGTTGGCATGGTACTGGTATTGATGGGTACCATAATGAAATTGACTGGATTCTTTGGATCTGATATATTTGCATGTCAGTTATAAATAGATATAGTGTGTAACATATTTGTGGATAGTAGCCTATTATGACTTTGATCCTGTGGATCCAGAGATTCTATCTTTAGTTTTAAATTAATAATTAATTAGTTTTAAATTGATACTTAATTAGTTTTGTAAAAATTGGTTATTGCCAATGTACAGGCAGTTTTTACATAGTGGAGCCACCTTGATGGGCCGAAGTGGCCCCTAGTGTGCCCACTATAAAAATTTCTTATGTTCTTATGTCTAGGCAACCAGTTGGGACAACTCACATCATCACATGGTACAGATTTATCAGGCTTGGATTGTGGATCCAATCCAGTGGGAGCTACGCAGTCCATTGAGGTGGTGTCAACCACTGTTGGCCAATGATATCTGCCCAAACTGGTAGATCAAGAGAAAGATTGAAATGGACACCGGAGATGGACAAAGCTTTTATGGCAGTGAAAGAGGCTTTGGTTAATGAAGTGCAACTGTCATATCCAGATTACAGACCTGAAGCTAAGAAATTGGAACTGTATGTGGATGCTTCATGGGTTGGTGCTGGTGCTTGTTTAGGACAATGACAGAATGGTGATTTTAAGGTGATTCCCTATCAGTGGCGGCTCGTGGTCAGGTATAGTAGGAAGGCCCAAAATTGTCTATAATATATGCTTTATAGATAAAATAGATAAAGTGTTAGATGCCCTACTTTTTGCATGTCACGATCGTATAGAATTAATACGATCAAAAAATCCTCTTTCATAGTTTTTAGTGATAAAAACAGAGGAGGCCCGGCCTCCCATGTCAAAAGCAGCATCAGGGCCTGTAATTTCTTTCCCAGGCCTCGCATGTACTAGCCATATAGAAATACTGGATCTTGTTAGAAAATCTAGAAGAGGAAGGACCATTGTTGTCCCAAGGCGATATGATGACTAAGCTGATTGATGCAGCATTGCTTGTATATATTAAGTTACGGTGTATATATATCCATCTCATAATTGTAAGGTTAGTGAAAAATTAACTTAATTTAGAGCTAGCATTTTTGAGCTCTTGTGGCATCATTGTTTGGTCACACTGTTGGCATCATTTTGGGGCGCTCCGCGTTCTTTCTACTCGTTTGTGGGATGTCGTACGTACAGGGTGTGGTCTGTTAGAGAGCGCTCTTGCAATTCAGTTTGGTTGTTTAAATACAAGATTGTTGCGTTGTTGTTGCAAGGTTGAGAAAGAAGACCATAAATAGTACCCCTTTTGTTTATATTAAATTCATGTAACTAAGGTCTAAGGTAGGCCCGCATCGAGTCAGCAACCCTGAGGTAGGACCTAATAGGATCTCAAATCCGTAAGTTTTAATTTAGCTTAACTTGGGCTTCAGGTAGAACTGGCCCTTTAGAATTTGGCCGTTCACGGCTCAGCTGGGATTTTGAACCCAACAAATAAATAAAATAACATGGTCCTTCAGAACCGGATTCTACCCCAAGACTGAGTCAGTGACTATTTTTCGGCAAAGTTCTGATTGTGCAAATTGTAGCCCAAGTTAGGCCTAGACGGGTTGAGTATTATTGAATTAAGGTCCCAGGGTAAAAAGTTTGGTCGCCCAATTGCGAAACTTGGCCAGTCGTCTGTCGTTGTTTTGGCCTACATTTTACGGTTTGGTTAATTTTGGGTTATTATTGAATTAAGGTCCCAGGGTAGAAAGTTTGGTCGCCCAATTGCTAAACTTGGCCAGTCGTCTGTCGTCGTTTTGGCCTACATTTTACCGGTTTGGTTAATTTTGGGTTATTATTGAATTAAGGTCCCATGGTAGAAAGTTTGGTCGCCCAATTGCTAAACTTGGCCAGTCGTCTGTCGTTGTTTTGGCCTACATTTTACCGGTTTGGTTAATTTTGGGTTATTATTGAATTAAGGTCCCAGGGTAGAAAGTTTGGTTGCCCAATTGCGAAACTTGGCCACTTGTCTGTCGTTGTTTTTGGCCTACATTTACCAGTTTGGTTAATTTGGTTTATTATTCGTAGGCGAAGGTTGCAGACCAGTGCGCCAGTTACTTGGGTGGAAAATTTGGTATTCCATACTGGTGTTGGTTAGTACCCCACCTAGCAATTCAGTTTATTTGAAAGTAAAATTTGCGTTTGATCAGTTCGGTTAAGTATTTCTGCCAATTCAGCTTATTTGGCATTGAGCCTAATTGTTGTTTGCATTGAAGATGAGTGCATCTGAATTGAACAAATTTATAAAAAGGAGAAGCGCCTACAAAGGCCTAATTACAAAGGTCATTGCCACTATAGATTCTGCCATAGAGCAAGAGGATTTACGCTTAGTGACTGCGCAGCTTTCCATATTAGAAACTAAAAAGGTTGCTCTAAGTGAGGTAAATGTTAAAATTGAGGCTCTTATAGAAGAGGATGAAATAGAAAATAACATAATTTACTTTGAAGAGATTATTGATGATATAATTAAAGTAGGCCTCCGAGCAAAAGAGTTTAGCAGCTCAGTACAGTTAGAGACCATGTCTAATAATGAAACACAACACTCAACAAATGATGTTTGTGAAGTTAAGGTTAACAGATCTGTAGTTCAATTACCGCGGCTTGTACTCAAAACATTTTCTGGGAGTATTCAGGAATGGCAAGGATGGGCAGACAGTTTTCAATCAGCAGTTCATTCTAGTCAAGTGTTAAGTGCCGTGGAGAAGTTTAATTATTTGCGGTCCCTCTTGGAAGGGGAGGCAGCAAAGACTATAGCAGGATTAGCATTAACAGAGGCTAATTATAATGTGGCTTGGGATATATTAAAGAAACGGTTTTGGTAAGCCAGAGATCTTAATTAAACGCCACCTCCGTGCACTTTTAGCTATACCTCCTATTAATAATCCTAATAGTGTCAAGGAGTTACGGCAGTTATATGATGAATTTGAAATTAGAACTAGGTCCCTGGACAACTTGGGTGTAGGAATGGAAAGGTATGGTATAATGTTGGTTCCTACACTGGAGTCTAAATTGCCTAGCTCAATTTTGCTTGAATTAAGTAGGGGACACTCTGCAGAACATGTGTACATCCCCCTTCAGCAGATGTTAAGTCTTTTAGGCACAGAATTAGCAAGACGAGAGGGAGTTGAGTTTGCACAGTGGGATGGTAAACAAGGGGACAAAGGCAGGCACAGCACCAAAGTTTCCACAAAAAGGAATAGCCCAGGTACAGTGTCAGCTCTACATGCATCCTCTGAGAATAAATTAAAGGGAATCAAGGAATGCATATTTTGCGAAGGCAACCACAAGTCATATAAATGTGAGGTGGCTGAGGCTTTACCCCTTGAGGAGAGAAAGGACAGGGTAACTAAGTCCACAGCATGTTTTAAATGTTTTTTGAAAGGTCATAGAACAAGGTTTTGTAAGTTTAAAATTTTGTGCAAAAAATGTCATGGTAGGCATCAGCCATTATTGTGTGAAAACACTCCTAGTAGGCCTACCCCAGAAGTAGAGACATCAGTGGCACATGCCACTGCTATGCAAGGGAGTAAAAGTAAAGGGGGATTATTGCAAACAACTGCAGCCTTATTAATTGGGAATGAGGGAGAAGCTACTGTAAGAGTGTTGTTTGATAGTGGTAGCCAGTGTAGTTTTATTAAGACCAGAATTTCCAGAAAATTGAAGTTTAAAGAACTTAAGAGGGAAAATTTAAGAATTTCTGGGTTTGGGGGTTCCGTTCAAAACCGAACCAAATTTAAGAAGGTAGAAGTTTTGGTTACGGGGTTGTTACCGCAAAGTCCCACTATCAAGGTCCAAGCTGTAGAGATTGAGGAACTTTGTGCTGCAGTCACTACTTGTTTAGATATGGCATGTGTCCAAGAATTGCAAGTTAAAGGAATTAATTTGGGCAATAATACGTTTGAAGGAACAGAAGATATTAGTCTTTTGATTGGAGCTGACTATTATTGGGATTTCATCACTGGTAATATTGTCCGTACTTCTCAAGGCCCAGTAGCTATTGAAAGTAAGCTAGGCTGGATGCTACATGGTAGTTATTGCAATGAAATGGAAATTAAGGCTCTTTTTGTTAAGATTGAGGAGAACAGCCATGGTTTGGAAAGGCATTTGAAAGCGTTTTGGGAACTTGAATCCATTGGCATAAAGGATAAACAGTCAAGTACAGTGAACAATGATGTTTTAGAGCAATTTGAAAAAGGGATTGGGTTTAGAGATGGTTGCTATGAAGTTGGCCTACCATGGAAGGATTCTTGCAAACCCGGTTCAAACCTTCAGCTAGCTAATCGGAGGTTGGAGACTTCATTGTACAGGCTAAGAAAAAATGAGTTGTTAATTGAATACAATGAAGCCATCCTAAGTTATGTAAGGGAGGGCTATGCTGAAAGGGTGCAAGGTGAGCTGGTGAGCCAGGCACATTATCTGCCACACCATGCAGTGGTACGGCGAGACAAAACTACCACCAAACTGAGGGTAGTTTTTTGATGGCTCAGCCAAGGACAAAGGTGGTGTGTCCTTGAATGACTGTTTGGATGCTGGGCCAAATTTAAATGCAGATTTATTTTCCTTGTTACTGAGATTCAGGTTTGGTAGAGTAGCATTGACTGCAGATGTGAAGCAAGCCTTTTTGCGGATAAAGTTAAAACCAGAGGACAGAGATGCAGTAAGGTATCTGTGGGTGGATACGAAAGACTTGTTGGAAAATGAACCTAAGGTTCAAGCATATAGAATGAAGTCAATGTTGTTTGGCCTCAGCTCTATTCCATTTCTGTTGGCAGCTACTATGCAGTACCATTTTAAGAAATATTCTGAAGTCTATCCTAACACTATTGAACACATAAGGAAATTTTTATGTTGATGATTTGCTGTGTTCCGTGGATAATACAGAAATGGCTAAACAGATATTCATGGAGGCTAGAGCTATAATGAGGGAGGCTGGCATGGAGCTTAGAAAATGGCAGACCAATCATTCGCAATTACAAGAGTTTATGAGTCATTCCTGTGTAGTACCTGATGCAGCAGAAAGTATTGAGGATTCTGGTATTAAGGAGTTGTGGGTAATAGACGCAAAGGTGCTAGGCATTGTTTGGCAGCAAGATGATGATTTGTTTACCTTCAATGGGAAATCTTTAGTAGAGCTGGCTGAGAATGAGACAAGGTGGACAAAACGTACAGCTCTTAGTTTGGCTTCAAAGGTCTTTGATCCTCTTGGATTCCTGGCTCCATTTGTGATAAAGTCAAAAATTTGGTTTCAGAGCCTCTGGGAAATTGGACTTGGTTGGGACCAAGAGTTATCTGATCATATGGTGGTAAGGTGGAAATATTGGTTCAAAGAATTGGCACATCTTGGAGACATTGAAATCCCAAGATGGTACTTTGGAGAGTTGAACAATAGTCCAGACAATTTGGAGCTGCACATCTTTTGTGATGCAAGTGAAGAAGCCTATGCAACTTGTACTTATATAAGGGGCGCATTGCAAGAGGAAGTAAGTTGCAGGTTGGTTGCTGCAAAGAGCAAAGTAGCACCTTTGAAAAGGCTTTCTGTTCCAAGGTTGGAATTGATGGGTGCAGTTATTGCTAGTCGGCTTGCAGTTATAGTGCAAAAGTCTTTGGCCTTCTCTGAAATTCCAAGCTATTATTGGACAGACTCCACTATAGTTTGGCACTGGTTAAGAAGCCAGGCAAGGAAATGGAAACCATTTGTTGCCAATAGGGTGGAGGAAATTCAAGCGCACACAGATCCCAAGCAATGGAAGCATTGTCCAGGCACCCAAAACCCCGCTGATTTACCAACACGAGGAATTTCAGTGAAAGATCTTGCACAGTCAAGTTTGTGGTGGAATGGGCCGGAGTGGCTAAAACTTGGAAGTGAAAACTGGCCTTCTAATCAGCCTATTGTAGGAGAATGCCAGGCTGAAGAAGCATGGGTCAGTGAGGTGAGAAAATGCGCTGTGAACAGTTGTCAAGTTATGCAGCAGGACCCCATATTGAGGCTTGAGGACATTAGCAGTCTGAAAAGATTGTTAAGAGTGACAGCATGGGTATGTTAGAAAATCTAGAAGAGGAAGAACCATTGTTGTCCCAAGGCGATACGATGACTAAGCTGATTGATGCAGCATTGCTTGTATATATATTAAGTTAAGGTGTGTATATATATCCATCTCATAATTGTAAGGTTAGTGAAAAATTAAATTAATTTAGAGCTAGCATTTTTGAGCTCTTGTGGCATCATTGTTTGGTCACACTGTTGGCATCATTTTGAGACGCTGCGCGTCTTTTCTACTCGTTTGTGGAAGGTCGTACGTAAAGGTGTGGTTTGATAGAGAGCTCTCTTGCAATTCAGTTTGGTTGTTTAGATACATGATTGTTGCATCGTGCAATAGTCCAGGTTGCGTTGTTGTTGCAAGGTTCATAAAGAAGACCACAAATAGTACCCTTTTGTTTACCTTTTAAGTTCATGTAATTTAAGGTCTAAGGTAGGCCCGCATCGAGTCAGCAACCCTGAGGTTACCCTGAGGTAGGACCTAATAGGATCTCAAATCCGTAAGTTTTAATTTAGCTTAACTTGGGCTTTAGTTAGAACTTGCCCTTTAGAATTTGGCCGTTCACGGCTCAGCTGGGATTTCGAACCCGACAAATAAATAAAATAACATGGTCCTTCAGAACCGGATTTCTACCCCAAGACTGAGTCAGTGACCATTTTTCGGCAAAGTTCTGATTGTGCAAATTGTATCCCAAGTTAGGCCTAGACGGGTTGAGTATTATTGAGTTAAGGTCCCAGGGTAAAAAGTTTGGTCGCCCAATTGCGAAACTTGGCCAGTCGTCTGTCGTTTTTTGGCCTACTTTTTTTCCGGTTTGGTTAATTTTGGGTCATTATTGAATTAAGGTCCTGGGGTGGAAAATTTGGTATTCCATACTGGTGTTTGGTTAGTACCCCACTCAGCAATTCAGTTTATTTGAAAGTAAAATTTGCGTTTGATCAGTTTGGTTAAGTATTTCTGCCAATTCAGCTCATTTGGTATTGAGCCCAAGGGTTGTTTACATTGAAGATGAGTGCATCTGAATTGAACAAATTTATATTAAGTAGGGGACACTCTGCAGAACATGTGTACATCCCCCTTCAGCAGATGTTAAGCCTTTTAGGCACAGAATTAGCAAGACGAGAGGGAGTTGAGTTTGCACAGTGGGATGGTAAACAAGAGGACAAAGGCAGGCACAGCACCAAAGTTTCCACAAAAAGGAAAAGCCCAGGTACAGTGTCAGCTCTACATGCCTCCTCTGAGAATAAATTAAAGGGAATCAAGGAATGTATATTTTGCGAAGGCAACCACAAGTCATATAAATGTGAGGTGGCTGAGGCCTTACCCTTTGAGAAGAGAAAGGACAGGGTAACTAAGTCCACAGCATGTTTTAAATGTTTTTTGAAAGGTCATAGAGCAAGGTTTTGTAAGTTTAAAATTTTGTGCAAAAAATGTCATGGTAGGCATCAGCCATTATTGTGTGAAAACACTCTTAGTAGGCCTACCCCAGAAGTAGAGACATCAGTGGCACATGCCACTGCTATGCAAGGGAGTAAAAGTAAAGGGGATTATTGCAAACAACTGCAGCCTTATTAATTGGGAATGAGGGAGAAGCTACTGTAAGAGTGTTGTTTGATAGTGGTAGCCAGTGTAGTTTTATTAAGACCAGAATTTCCAGAAAATTGAAGTTTAAAGAACTTAAGAGGGAAAATTTAAGAATTTCTGGGTTTGGGGGTTCCGTTCAAAACCGAACCAAATTTAAGAAGGTAGAAGTTCTGGTTAAAGGGTTGTTACCGCAAAGTCCCACTATCAAGGTCCAAGCTGTAGAGATTGAGGAACTTTGTGCTCCAGTCACTACTTGTTTAGATATGGCATGTGTCCAAGAATTGCAAGTTAAAGGAATTAATTTGGGCAATAATAAGTTTGAGGGAACAGAAGATATTAGTCTTTTGATTGGAGCTGACTATTATTGGGACTTCATCACTGGTAATATTGTCCGTACATCTCAAGGCCCAGTAGCTATTGAAAGTAAGCTAGGCTGGATGCTACATGGTAGTTATTGCAATGAAATGGAAGTTAAGGCTCTCTTTGTTAAGATTGAGGAGAACAGCCATGGTCTGGAAAGGCATTTGAAAGCATTTTGGGAACTTGAATCTATTGGTATAAAGGACAACCAGGCAAGTACAGTGAACAATGATGTTTTAGAGCACTTTGAAAAAGGGATTGGGTTTAGAGATGGTTGCTATGAAGTTGGCCTACCATGGAAGGATTCTTGCAAACCCGGTTCAAACCTTCAGCTAGCTAATCGGAGGTTGGAGACTTCATTGTACAGGCTAAGAAAAAATGAGGAGTTGTTAATTGAATACGATGAGGCCATCCTAAGTTATGTAAGGGAGGGCTATGCTGAAAGGGTGCAAGGTGAGCTGGTGAGCCAGGAGGCACATTATCTGCCACACCATGCAGTGGTACGGCGAGACAAAACTACCACCAAACTGAGGGTAGTTTTTGATGGCTCAGCCAAGGACAAAGGTGGTGTGTCCTTGAATGACTGTTTGGATGCTGGGCCAAATTTAAATGCAGATTTATTTTCCTTGTTACTGAGATTCAGGTTTGGTAGAGTAGCATTGACTGCAGATGTGAAGCAAGCTTTTTTGCGGATAAAGTTAAAACCAGAGGACAGAGATGCAGTAAGGTATCTGTGGGTGGATACGAAAGACTTGTTGGAAAATGAACCTAAGGTTCAAGCATATAGAATGAAGTCAGTGTTGTTTGGCCTCAGCTCTAGTCCATTTCTGTTGGCAGCTACTATGCAGTACCATTTTAAGAAATATTCTGAAGTCTATCCTAACACTATTGAACACATAAGGAAAAATTTTTATGTTGATGATTTGCTATGTTCCGTGGATAATACAGAAATGGCTAAACAGATATTCATGGAGGCTAGAGCTATAATGAGGGAGGCTGGCATGGAGCTCAGAAAATGGCAGACCAATCATTCGCAATTACAAGAGTTTATGAGTCATTCCTCTGTAGTACCTGATGCAGCAGAAAGTATTGAGGATTCTGGTATTAAGGAGTTGTGGGCAATAGACGCAAAGGTGCTAGGCATCGTTTGGCAGCAAGATGATGATTTGTTTACCTTCAATGGGAAATCTTTAGTAGAGCTGGCCGAGAATGAGACAAGGTGGACAAAACGTACAGCTCTTAGTTTGGCTTCGAAGGTCTTTGATCCTCTTGGATTCCTGGCTCCATTTGTGATAAAGTCAAAAATTTGGTTTCAGAGCCTCTGGGAAATTGGACTTGGTTGGGACCAAGAGTTACCTGATCATATGGTGGTAAGGTGGTGAGGTGACGTGTATGTATATATATGTATATAGTCTAAAAGTCACTAAAGAGTAAATATCACTAAATCTAAGCTGAATGGCAAGACGAAGCCATAAACGAACCAACGGGCTGTTCGTATTGCTTTGGTCTGGCCTAGACATGTTTTTTCCTATCTGACCTAATCTTTGGTGCTGAGTAAAATTAGGTGATGAATCTAAGGTAACAAATCGGGTAGGAAGTTGTTCGTACTTAAGTATAGTTAGGGGTAATGTCTATAGCTTCTAAATTGGTAATGTAAGAGAGAGTTAGGTAGGCTGTTGTGGGACACAGGAATAAAACGGTAGCTTCAAGGAATACCTAATTCAACGCACCGGTAAGTGCTTTTGATTGTTTGCTAGAACCTAAGTAACCTAACTGGGGTGTCTACCCCACGCTATCACATTTGGCGACGAGGATGGGATTTGGCTCATTTGGTTAAATTTTGTTCATTGGGTTAAATTTGGCTCATTGGGTTAATTTGGCTTATTGGGTTAATTTGGCTTATTGGGTTCAAGTGGTTGTTTGGAAAATTGGATGCAGACTAGTGGGTCGTCCGATTTGGTTTGTTTGTGTGGGGAAGCTACCGTACTATAGCGTAGGTCCCGCCGCCCTAATTCTAAAACTAATTCCTACTCAGCGCTAACTCTAAAACTAATTCCTACTCAGCCCTAACTCTAAAACTAATTCTTACTCAGCCCTAACTCTAATACAATTCACTATTCAGCCCTAACTCTAATAAAATTCACTATTCAGTAACTAGACCAAATTTAAACCTAACCTAACCTACTTCACGTGAGTTGGTCTAATTCGGTTTTGCTCTAGCATGTCGGTGATTGGCCATATAAGCCCCTACGAAGACAATGGGGAGGACTTCGAAGCTTATGCCACTAGGGTGAGGTTGTTTTTCGAGGCAAATTCCATTCCGGATGCTAAGAAAGTACCTACCTTTTTAACTATAATAGGCCCTAAAACGTTTGGTTTAGTTATGGACCTAGTTTCTCCTAAAGCACCGGAAACTTGCACCTATAAGGAATTGGTACAGGCCCTAACCGATCACTACAAACCCCGAGTAGTTCTCATCTATGAACGTTTCAAATTTTATTCAAGGCATCAGACGGGAAATGAAAGCATTGCAGAGTTTGTTGCAGGAATAAAAAGCCATAGCCGTACGTGTAAATTTGGGGACAAATTAGATGAAATGCTAAGAGATAGGTTTGTAATGGGTCTCAAAGAGGAGTCTACCCAGAGAGCCCTATTAGCCATACAGGACCTAACTTTTAGTCAGGCTGTAGAAATAGCTACGGCTAGAGAAGCAGCTGCTAAAGATGTTAGAGCTTTTGGAAATCATAGTAGTAAAGCCCAACACGTAAATAGCTTTAAATCTTCTAGGCCTGGCAGACCTAACGAGCCTACTAGACAGGCAAATAAAAGGTATGAGGCGAATATGACTAAGCCTACTAATTCTACTAAGCCTTCCAAGCCATGTACAGGGTGTGGAAAAAACCATTGGAAGAAAGATTGCCCTTTTAAAGAAGCAGTTTGCCGAAACTGTAGTAAAATAGGCCACATAGCTAAAGTGTGTTATTCAAAGAAAACAAAGGGTGAAAATTCTAATTTTAACATTTCTAGTATAAATCCTCAAAAGGGAAATACTTCGAACATTGGAGTGGAGTACCTATTCTATGAGCAGCAAAGTGGGGAAAATACAGGCCCATATATTGTAGAGGTAGGCCTAGATGGAATTACAGTTCCTCTAGAATTGGATACGGGTGCTGCCCGGACGGTCATGTCCAAGGTAGTTTTTGATAAGATTTTCAAAAACACACCTAAACTACAGGCATCTAAAACGATTTTGAAGAAGTACGGTGACATACAAATACCTATTTGTGGAGAAGCATACGTCACAGTTACACTTAACCAGAAAACTTTGTCTCATCCCTTAACCCTTTTAGTGGTGGATGAGCAAGGGCCTACTCTACTAGGCCGTGATTGGATTGATGCTTTGGAAATGCCAATTGACAAAATCTTGCCAAGGGGTCAGGCAGATGTGCATACACTTTCATATCCATCTGACATAGACTCATTGTTAAGGGAGTTTTCTTCTATTTTTGGGCCTGAAGTAGGCAACCTAAAAGGCCATCAGGTCTGCATAGAAGTAGATCCTAATGTAACTCCGAAATTTTGTAAGGCTCGTTCAATTGCGCATGCACTGCGGGAGAAGGTAGATTTAGAAATTGACAGGCTGCTAAAAGATAAAATTATTGAACCAGTTACACACGCTAAATGGGCTGCCCCAGTAGTTCCTGTACTAAAACCGGACAAGTCCGTGCGGTTATGCGGGGATTACCGTTTAACAGCAAATAGAGCCGTCCTTCTAGATTGCTATCCTATACCCAAGCCTGATGAATTATTTAGTTCTCTTGCTGGGGGAAAATATTTCACAAAACTCGATATGTCCCAAGCCTATGCTCAACTAAGTTTAGATGAAAACTCTAAAGAATTAACTATCATAAATACGCACCGAGGCCTATATAAGTACAATAGGCTATGCTATGTGTGATAGCGTGGGGTAGACACCCCAGTTAGGTTACTTAGGTTCTAGCAAACAATCAAAAGCACTTACCGGTGCGTTGAATTAGGTATTCCTTGAAGCCTACCGTTTTATTCCTGTGTCCCACAACAGCCTACCTAACTCTCTCTTACATTACCAATTTAGAAGCTATAGACATTTCCCCTAACTATACTTAAGTACGAACAACTTCCTACCCGATTTGTTACTTTAGATTCATCACCTAATTTTACTCAGCACCAAAGATTAGGTCAGATAGGAAAAAACATGTCTAGGCCAGACCGAAGCAATACGAACAGCCCGTTCGTTGTTTATGGCTTTTCTTGCCATTCAGCTTAGATTTAGTGATATTTACTCTTTAGTGACTTTTAGACTATATACATATATATACATACACGTCACCTCACTCCTCCCCTACAAGTTTAGTCTGTCAGGGGGATGAGGGACCCTAGACGACCTGCGGAGCGGGGTTGATGTAGTAGGATCAGGTGCAACTTGTATAGGCGGGCAAGTTGAACCATTTTCCGGAGGATCAGTTCTCTCTTCCGGAAGACTCTGGTCCTTCTGCACTTCCCGTTCCCATATCTGGTCCTGATGGCGTTTAATAGAACGACCATCTTCTAGTTTGCACTTGAAGGAAACAGGGCCCGTTCTCTCCTGCACAGTTGCAGGAACCCATTTTGGTCCAGCCCCATAGTTGCGAATCACAACTGGATCATTAGGTTTCGCTTCTAGAACTCTCCCTCTTTTAGTGTCGTGGTACAACTTCTGTTTTTCCTGATGGCGTAAAACTCGTTGTTGTAACATTTCGTTTGGACGTAACAAATCAAAAACTGAACGAATTCCCCGGCCAATCAGAAGTTTAGAGGGAGACACCCCTGTCGTGGTGTGTGGTGTTATTCGATATTTAAACAAAAATTTATCCAACACCACTTGCATTTCCTCCCCACGAGAATGACGCAAGGCCGACTTGAAAGTACGGACCATGTTTTCCGCGAGACCGTTAGTAGACGGGTGGAAAACACTAGACCGGACATGTCTAATGCCATTTAGGTGGACGAAGGAACGAAATTCCTCACTGGTAAAACAAGTACCATTGTCGGAAACCAGGACTACTGGTAAACCCCATCGAGCGAAAACTGAACGGAGTAAGCGAATAGTAACACCCGAAGTCGTGGAAGTGGTTGGAAAAATTTCCACCCACTTAGAGTAGGCGTCCACCATGACTAGGAAATAAATATTATTTATAGGACCTGCATAGTCAACATGGATCCTATGCCACGGTATAGTAGGCCATTCCCAAGGATGAAATGGACTTTTCCTTGGGAGATCTCTGTTCTCTAGGCAGCTTTGACAGGAACGAACCAATGATTCGAGTTCTCCATCTAAACCAGGCCACCAGAAATAAGCTCTCGCCAGCTCTTTCATTTTTGTTGCGCCCATGTGTTCAGCGTGAAGTTCCTTCACTAAATTCGACCTGCCTTTATTTGGAATAATCACTCTGTGGCCCCATAAGAGACAGCCATTTTGAATAGAGAGGCCAGACTGACGCTGAATAAAAGGCTGTAATTCACTCTCAACCTTAGTAGGCCAACCAACTGAGCAGAAATGGATGACCCTAGACAGAATAGGGTCTGATTTTGTCCACTGCTCTATTTGTACTGCAGATACTGGAGTGGATTCCAAAAACTCCACCAAGTGAACCCATTCTGTAGGTATAGGTACACAATCATTTGGATTTTCTAAGGGCAACCTACTTAGCGCATCAGCCGTACCTAGAAGTTTACCTGACCGATGTACTAAGTCAAATTTATAGGCTTGTAGAATCAGTGCCCATCGTTGAATCCTACCTGAGGCCATAACTGGAATATTTTTATTAGGTGCAAATAAACCTAAAAGAGACTTATGGTCAGTAATTAGTTTAAATTCATGACCCCATAGATAGAAATGAAATTTTTTTACTGCAAATACTAAGGCTAATGCTTCACGTTCCACTTGTGCATATCGTCTTTCCGTCTCAGTTAGTGTTCTAGAAGCAAAACAGATAGGCCTATCTACACCATCAATGTGGTGAGATAACACTGCCCCAATTCCATAAGAACTGCTGTCTGCTGAAACTACGAGAGGAAGTTTAGGATCATAATGCACTAGGAGAGTGGACTTTAGTAGTACGTCCTTGGAAGCCTCAAATGCTTCCTTTTGAGTTTTCTCCCATCTCCACTGTTCCCCAGATCGTAATAGCTTATTTAGGGGTTCAAGGAAAGTCGATGCATTAGGCAAAAATTTCCTATAAAAATTTAGGAGACCTAAATAAGCTTGTAACTGTGTGATGTTTTGTGGAGGTGGTGCCTTTTCTATTGCTTCTAGTTTATCCACCGTTGGATGAATGCCTGAGGCATCTATGCGGAACCCTAAATATGAAACCTCGTTAGTGACCCATGAACACTTTTCTCTCTTTAGCTTAAGTCCAGCATCCCGGAGTCTTTTTAGAACCGTGGTTAATCTAGTTAGGTGTTCTTTTTTAGTCGAACCTGAAATGAGGACATCATCTAGAAAGCAAAGTACCCCTGGAATGTGACCTAGAACTTGGTCCATTGTCCTCTGAAAAATACCTGGAGCCGATGCTATTCCATAGCATAGCCTATTGTACTTATATAGGCCTCGGTGCGTATTTATGATAGTTAATTCTTTAGAGTTTTCATCTAAACTTAGTTGAGCATAGGCTTGGGACATATCGAGTTTTGTGAAATATTTTCCCCCAGCAAGAGAGCTAAATAATTCATCAGGCTTGGGTATAGGATAGCAATCTAGAAGGACGGCTCTATTTGCTGTTAAACGGTAATCCCCGCATAACCGCACGGACTTGTCCGGTTTTAGTACAGGAACTACTGGGGCAGCCCACTTAGCGTGTGTGACTGGTTCAATAATTTTATCTTTTAGCAGCCTGTCAATTTCTAAATCTACCTTCTCCCGCAGTGCATGCGCAATTGAACGAGCCTTACAAAATTTCGGAGTTACATTAGGATCTACTTCTATGCAGACCTGATGGCCTTTTAGGTTGCCTACTTCAGGCCCAAAAATAGAAGAAAACTCCCTTAACAATGAGTCTATGTCAGATGGATATGAAAGTGTATGCACATCTGCCTGACCCCTTGGCAAGATTTTGTCAATTGGCATTTCCAAAGCATCAATCCAATCACGGCCTAGTAGAGTAGGCCCTTGCTCATCCACCACTAAAAGGGTTAAGGGATGAGACAAAGTTTTCTGGTTAAGTGTAACTGTGACGTATGCTTCTCCACAAATAGGTATTTGTGTGTCACCGTACTTCTTCAAAATTGTTTTAGATGCATGTAGTTTAGGTGTGTTTTTGAAAATCTTATCAAAAACTACCTTGGACATGACCGTCCGGGCAGCACCCGTATCCAATTCTAGAGGAACTGTAATTCCATCTAGGCCTACCTCTACAATATATGGGCCTGTATTTTCCCCACTTTGCTGCTCATAGAATAGGTACTCCACTCCAATGTTCGAAGTATTTCCCTTTTGAGGATTTATACTAGAAATGTTAAAATTAGAATTTTCACCCTTTGTTTTCTTTGAAAAACACACTTTAGCTATGTGGCCTATTTTACTACAGTTTCGGCAAACTGCTTCTTTAAAAGGGCAATCTTTCTTCCAATGGTGTTTTCCACACCCTGTACATGGCTTGGAAGGCTTAGTAGAATTAGTAGGCTTAGTCGTATTCGCCTCATACCTTTTATTTGCCTGTCTAGTAGGCTCGTTAGGTCTGCCAGGCCTAGAAGATTTAAAGCTATTTACGTGTTGGGCTTTACTACTATGATTTCCAAAAGCTCTAACATCTTTAGCAGCTGCTTCTCTAGCCGTAGCTATTTCTACAGCCTGACTAAAAGTTAGGTCCTGTATGGCTAATAGGGCTCTCTGGGTAGACTCCTCTTTGAGAACCCATTACAAACCTATCTCTTAGCATTTCATCTAATTTGTCCCCAAATTTACACGTACGGCTATGGCTTTTTATTCCTGCAACAAACTCTGCAATGCTTTCATTTCCCATCTGATGCCTTGAATAAAATTTGAAACGTTCATAGATGAGAACTACTCGGGGTTTGTAGTGATCGGTTAGGGCCTGTACCAATTCATTATAGGTGCAAGTTTCCGGTGCTTTAGGAGAAACTAGGTCCATACTAAACCAAACGTTTTAGGGCCTATTATAGTTAAAAAGGTAGGTACTTTCTTAGCATCCGGAATGGAATTTGCCTCGAAAAACAACCTCACCCTAGTGGCATAAGCTTCGAAGTCCTCCCCATTGTCTTCGTAGGGGCTTATATGGCCAATCACCGACATGCTAGAGCAAAACCGAATTAGACCAACTCACGTGAAGTAGGTTAGGTTAGGTTTAAATTTGGTCTAGTTACTGAATAGTGAATTTTATTAGAGTTAGGGCTGAATAGAAAATACTCTTAGAAGATCAACAAGTTTCAGAGTACTTCTGCTGACTTCATTTTCAGTTATGTTGTTCCATAGCTCTTCAACTGCCCCAGTCCAATGAGATTCACTAAATTTAATATCTGGCAGATTTGTCGTCTTCGAACATTGGAGTGGAGTACCTATTCTATGAGCAGCAAAGTGGGGAAAATACAGGCCCATATATTGTAGAGGTAGGCCTAGATGGAATTACAGTTCCTCTAGAATTGGATACGGGTGCTGCCCGGACGGTCATGTCCAAGGTAGTTTTTGATAAGATTTTCAAAAACACACCTAAACTACAGGCATCTAAAACGATTTTGAAGAAGTACGGTGACATACAAATACCTATTTGTGGAGAAGCATACGTCACAGTTACACTTAACCAGAAAACTTTGTCTCATCCCTTAACCCTTTTAGTGGTGGATGAGCAAGGGCCTACTCTACTAGGCCGTGATTGGATTGATGCTTTGGAAATGCCAATTGACAAAATCTTGCCAAGGGGTCAGGCAGATGTGCATACACTTTCATATCCATCTGACATAGACTCATTGTTAAGGGAGTTTTCTTCTATTTTTGGGCCTGAAGTAGGCAACCTAAAAGGCCATCAGGTCTGCATAGAAGTAGATCCTAATGTAACTCCGAAATTTTGTAAGGCTCGTTCAATTGCGCATGCACTGCGGGAGAAGGTAGATTTAGAAATTGACAGGCTGCTAAAAGATAAAATTATTGAACCAGTTACACACGCTAAGTGGGCTGCCCCAGTAGTTCCTGTACTAAAACCGGACAAGTCCGTGCGGTTATGCGGGGATTACCGTTTAACAGCAAATAGAGCCGTCCTTCTAGATTGCTATCCTATACCCAAGCCTGATGAATTATTTAGTTCTCTTGCTGGGGGAAAATATTTCACAAAACTCGATATGTCCCAAGCCTATGCTCAACTAAGTTTAGATGAAAACTCTAAAGAATTAACTATCATAAATACGCACCGAGGCCTATATAAGTACAATAGGCTATGCTATGGAATAGCATCGGCTCCAGGTATTTTTCAGAGGACAATGGACCAAGTTCTAGGTCACATTCCAGGGGTACTTTGCTTTCTAGATGATGTCCTCATTTCAGGTTCGACTAAAAAAGAACACCTAACTAGATTAACCACGGTTCTAAAAAGACTCCGGGATGCTGGACTTAAGCTAAAGAGAGAAAAGTGTTCATGGGTCACTAACGAGGTTTCATATTTAGGGTTCCGCATAGATGCCTCAGGCATTCATCCAACGGTGGATAAACTAGAAGCAATAGAAAAGGCACCACCTCCACAAAACATCACACAGTTACAAGCTTATTTAGGTCTCCTAAATTTTTATAGGAAATTTTTGCCTAATGCATCGACTTTCCTTGAACCCCTAAATAAGCTATTACGATCTGGGGAACAGTGGAGATGGGAGAAAACTCAAAAGGAAGCATTTGAGGCTTCCAAGGACGTACTACTAAAGTCCACTCTCCTAGTGCATTATGATCCTAAACTTCCTCTCGTAGTTTCAGCAGACAGCAGTTCTTATGGAATTGGGGCAGTGTTATCTCACCACATTGATGGTGTAGATAGGCCTATCTGTTTTGCTTCTAGAACACTAACTGAGACGGAAAGACGATATGCACAAGTGGAACGTGAAGCATTAGCCTTAGTATTTGCAGTAAAAAAATTTCATTTCTATGTATGGGGTCATGAATTTAAACTAATTACTGACCATAAGCCTCTTTTAGGTTTATTTTCACCTAATAAAAATATTCCAGTTATGGCCTCAGGTAGGATTCAACGATGGGCACTGATTCTACAAGCCTATAAATTTGACTTAGTACATCGGTCAGGTAAACTTCTAGGTACGGCTGATGCGCTAAGTAGGTTGCCCTTAGAAAATCCAAATGATTGTGTACCTATACCTACAGAATGGGTTCACTTGGTGGAGTTTTTGGAATCCACTCCAGTATCTGCAGTACAAATAGAGCAGTGGACAAAATCAGACCCTATTCTGTCTAGGGTCATCCATTTCTGCTCAGTTGGTTGGCCTACTAAGGTTGAGAGTGAATTACAGCCTTTTATTCAGCGTCAGTCTGGCCTCTCTATTCAAAATGGCTGTCTCTTATGGGGCCACAGAGTGATTATTCCAAATAAAGGCAGGTCGAATTTAGTGAAGGAACTTCACGCTGAACACATGGGCGCAACAAAAATGAAAGAGCTGGCGAGAGCTTATTTCTGGTGGCCTGGTTTAGATGGAGAACTCGAATCATTGGTTCGTTCCTGTCAAAGCTGCCTAGAGAACAGAGATCTCCCAAGGAAAAGTCCACTTCATCCTTGGGAATGGCCTACTATACCGTGGCATAGGATCCATGTTGACTATGCAGGTCCTATAAATAATATTTATTTCCTAGTCATGGTGGACGCCTACTCTAAGTGGGTGGAAATTTTTCCAACCACTTCCACGACTTCGGGTGTAACGATTCGCTTACTCCGTTCAGTTTTCGCTCGATGGGGTTTACCCGTAGTCCTGGTTTCCGACAATGGTACTTGTTTTACCAGTGAGGAATTTCGTTCCTTCGTCCACCTAAATGGCATTAGACATTAGGGCGGAGTGAAAAACTCATTTTTCGAATTTTCAAATTGGCTAGTGTGGAAAATGTGTGGAGTAGTGAGGAAATAAGCTGGTATAAATTTAAAATCATAACATTAATATCTACAGGTGCCACAATGACCTTCAATATTGAAAAAAATTGAAAAAAAAAGCAGATTTTAACCAATAATTACAGAAGAGTCCACGATGCACAATAGACAAGAATTTATTCACACTTGTATAAAAATAGCTCAGTCAACCTTTAAAAAAAGTTTCTATTCTCTAAAAACAGTTTTCTATAGTCAGCTCACTCAGCTGTCACGTGAGTACCTCGGTTCAGTGTACCTGTCGCTCTCGTAGCAGGTGGGTGTTCCGTTGTTGGCGTTACTCAGATAGTCTAAACTATATTTCTTATATATTTTGCATTTCTGTATTGTGTTGCCCTAAGTTTGCCATGTACTATTAACTGAAATTAACGTATAATTGATATTAGCTCTTTCTTTTTCAGATTTGTATACTTTCAAAATGTCTCGAGTTTGTGCAAAATCAACCAGGGCCTCAACTGAGTGCCCCATGTTTGGTATGGGGGAAGATTTGTGGCACAGGAATCTTCCTACATACGAAGGAGTTTTTAAATATTACTTGTTTGTAAGAAACGATTTGAAACAGAATACTAATAAAGATCCTTCAATATCTCAAATATTAGAACAAGTTGTTGATAAATTGAAAACAATTTGGGAAAGTGCTTCCGTCCCAATTCTGTCAGACAGGCGAATTGAAACAATGTTCAGAAGCTACCACGAAAAGTATCGTGTCATTATGAAGCATACCAAAGCAGAAAAAATTCTGAAGCTTACAAAGCAAAGATTGATATGTTCAAAAAAGAAGCACACACGAAACTTTTTGACATTGCAGCGTGCAAGTGCAAAGTACTAACACAATGTTCTTGTCCCAAAGAAAAAACGGTTCCAAAGGAAGAAGTGACGTTCCTCTTAGATCAAAGGAGTGAAAGAAAACTGTTTATTGATAGAGTAGATATTACACTCTCAAAGAAAAAAGCATCTACGTTGCTAAGAAAGCAAAAAGAAGCTGTGAGGCTCACCAAAGAATCTTCACAGGAGAAATTGCAGGATACAAATGTTGAATTATCATCATCGACATCAAATAGTGAAAGTGAATCTGGCGAAATATCAGACGATACATTTCCAGAGCCAGTTAGCTCGAAGAGAAAGCTCGAACAACCTGAAGAACAATTATTCAAGAAAAGGAAAACTACAAATCTACCTTCAGTGGCTACTGTTTGTGACAGGACTGCAGTTTCAGATCGAGCTGCAGCATTCATTGTTAGTGCAGTATTGCAAGATATTGGAGAAGTTTCTATTGACAATACATCTGAAGTAGTGGATAGGAGTAAAATCAGAAGAGATCAGAAATTATGAAAGATCAAAATCAGGTCCCAATCAGAGGAATCTATTTTGATGGTCGAAAAGATTCTACACTCTTCCAAGAAAAAAAAGAGTCCAAAGTATATCAGAAGAAGGTAACAGAAGAACATATCACTTTAGTGAGAGAACCTGGTTCAGATTATTTGGGCCATTATTCTGTGAATTCTGGATCAGCTGAAGAAATATGTAAAGGAATGTTTGAGTATATTGGAAATAATGACATGAACCTGGAAAACCTTGTTGCCATTGGATGCGATGGTGCAGCAGTCAACACTGGAGAAAAGGGAGGCGTTATAAGGCTTATAGAATTGAAGCTGAAGAAGCCAGTTCAACATTTAGTGTGCCAGCTCCATGCCAATGAATTGCCATTACGCCATTTAGTTGCAAAGCTGGATGGAAAAACATCTGGCCCCCGCGGATTCACCGGTCCTATTGGCAGGGAATTAGAGAACTGTGAGAGTCTTCCTATTGTCGAGTTTGAAAGGATTGATGCTGAGGAACCAACTGTAGACTGTGAAGATCTTAGCACCGACCAAAAATATCTAATTGATATTCATCAGGCCATAACAAAGGGATATTGCTCTCCAGATCTTGCTCATCGTAGTCCAGGCAAAATGGCACATTCACGATGGCTGACTACAGCAAATCGTTTGCTTCGTCTATACGTTTCAACTGTAAGTCCATCTGAGAACCTCATGAACATTGCTTCTTTTATAATGAAGGTCTACATCCCAATGTGGTTTTCTGTTAAGCAAAGTACGTCTTTTGTCAATGGCTCAAAACATGTTTTCAAAACTATTGAACTAACAAGAACACTGAATGACGAAGTAAAGGATATTGTAAACCCTGTCATACAAAGAGAGGCATTTTTTGCAAATCCAGAAAATATTCTAGCATCAATGATTCATGATGACCGCAGCGCCATAAGAGAATTAGCGTGGAGGCGAATAAAGAAAGCAAGGCAAACAAACAAGGAAAAAGTTGTGAGGCGTTTCACAGTACCTGTTATTCAATTTGAAGCTACTGATTATACTGATTTAATTAATTGGCAAAAATGCATTGTCACTGAACCACCTGTGACAAGACACCTGACAGAAAATGAGATTGAAGAATTCATAGAAAATAAGAGTACCCCTCCATTCGAGAAATTCCCTTGTCATACACAAGTAGTAGAAAGAATGGTAAAATTAGTGACTGAAGCATCATCAAAAGTATTTGGATTGAACGCGCGAGATGGCTTCATAAGATCAACACTTCAGTCACGTAAAAAAATGCCATCATTCGAAAGTAAAGCTGAATATAAAGTTTAAATAAAACGTTAATAGAAAAAAACATGCGCAAGGATGGGTGGTTGGGAGGGCATGGGTGGAGCTCGACACGCAGACACCTCCTCGTGGTGAGTTCTGGATTATTTAGATCATTAATCAAAAGAACATTGATCTAAATAAACTAAGAGCTGCGTAATTCAGTAACTATTTTGGTAATTGGAACACTTAATATATAATAATAACAAGTAAGTTTCAGTTATTGTACTAATGCAGAATATAAGAAAATCATTATATTTCACTTTTTTCGACGGCTTTGTGGCACCTGAAGATATAATTTCGTAGGACTAATATTTATGCACAGTCATTATCTATAGCACCCACATATTTTCCGCACTAGCCATATTTGAATCTCGAAAAAAAGTTTAAAAACCTCATTTTCGATCCGCCCTATTAGACATGTCCGGTCTAGTGTTTTCCACCCATCTACTAACGGTCTCGCGGAAAACATGGTCCGTACTTTCAAGTCGGCCTTGCGTCATTCTCGTGGGGAGGAAATGCAAGTGGTGTTGGATAAATTTTTGTTTAAATATCGAATAACACCACACACCACGACAGGGGTGTCTCCCTCTAAACTTCTGATTGGCCGGGGAATTCGTTCAGTTTTTGATTTGTTACGTCCAAACGAAATGTTACAACAACGAGTTTTACGCCATCAGGAAAAACAGAAGTTGTACCACGACACTAAAAGAGGGAGAGTTCTAGAAGCGAAACCTAATGATCCAGTTGTGATTCGCAACTATGGGGCTGGACCAAAATGGGTTCCTGCAACTGTGCAGGAGAGAATGGGCCCTGTTTCCTTCAAGTGCCAACTAGAAGATGGTCGTTCTATTAAACGCCATCAGGACCAGATATGGGAACGGGAAGTGCAGAAGGACCAGAGTCTTCCGGAAGAGAGAACTGATCCTCCGGAAAATGGTTCAACTTGCCCGCCTATACAGGTTGCACCTGATCCTACTACATCAACCCCGCTCCGCAGGTCGTCTAGGGTCCCTCATCCCCCTGACAGACTAAACTTGTAGGGGAGGAGTGAGGTGACGTGTATGTATATATATGTATATAGTCTAAAAGTCACTAAAGAGTAAATATCACTAAATCTAAGCTGAATGGCAAGACGAAGCCATAAACGAACCAACGGGCTGTTCGTATTGCTTTGGTCTGGCCTAGACATGTTTTTTCCTATCTGACCTAATCTTTGGTGCTGAGTAAAATTAGGTGATGAATCTAAGGTAACAAATCGGGTAGGAAGTTGTTCGTACTTAAGTATAGTTAGGGGTAATGTCTATAGCTTCTAAATTGGTAATGTAAGAGAGAGTTAGGTAGGCTGTTGTGGGACACAGGAATAAAACGGTAGGCTTCAAGGAATACCTAATTCAACGCACCGGTAAGTGCTTTTGATTGTTTGCTAGAACCTAAGTAACCTAACTGGGGTGTCTACCCCACGCTATCACAGGTGGAAATATTGGTTCAAAGAAATGGCACATCTTGGAGACATTGAAATCCCAAGATGGTACTTTGGAGAGTTGAACAATAGTCCAGACAATTTGGAGCTGCACATCTTTTGTGATGCAAGTGAGGAAGCCTATGCGACTTGTATTTATATAAGAGGCGCAATGCAAGAGGAAGTAAGTTGCAGGTTGGTTGCTGCAAAGAGTAGAGTAGCACCTTTGAAAAGGCTTTCTGTTCCAAGGTTGGAATTGATGGGTGCTGTTATTGCTAGTCGGCTTGCAATTACAGTGCGAAAGTCTTTGGCCCTCTATGAAATTCCAAGCTATTATTGGACAGACTCCACTATAGTTTGGCACTGGTTAAGAAGTCAGGCAAGGAAATGGAAACCATTTGTTGCCAATAGGGTGGAGGAAATTCAAGCGCACACAGATCCCAAGCAATGGAAGCATTGTCCAGGCATCCAAAACCCCGCTGATTTACCAACACGAGGAATTTCGGTGAAAGATCTTTCACAATCAAGTTTGTGGTGGAATGGGCCAGAGTGGCTAAAACTTGGAAGTGAAAACTGGCCTTCTAATCAGCCTATTGTAGGAGAATGCCAGGCTGAAGAAGCATGGGTGAGTGAGGTGAGAAAATGCGCTGTGAACAGTTGTCAAGTTATGCAGCAGGACCCCATATTGAGGCTTGAGGACATTAGCAGTCTGAAAAGATTGTTAAGAGTGACAGCATGGATATATAGATTTACCAACAACATTAAGGGAGAAACAAGAAGGGAAGGAATTCTGAACAGTAATGAGATTCAGCAAGCCAGGAAATACTGGGTGGTATATATGCAGAAGAAAAAATTTGGTGAAGAGAGAGAATTGCTCACCAGCCATCCATTACAGGTTCTACCAACACATTCTGCGCTCAAGGGTTTGGATGTGTTTTTGGATCAGGATTTATTGAGAGTAGGAGGTAGACTACAGTTTTCTGGGCTTCCAGAGGAGAAAAGACATCCAATTTTGCTACCTTCTGGGGGGCACTTTGTGGACCTTTTGATCCTGGATACTCATCATAAGCTGTTACATGCTGGAGTTAGAGAAGTGATAATAGAGATTAGACAACAATTTTGGATTCTCAAAATTAGACAAGTAGTGAAAAAGGTCTTGCATAAATGTGTGGTTTGCAAGCGTTGGAGTGCAAAGCCTTATTATGAAAAGGTGGCTCCACTTCCAAGAGAATGGTGTGTCTATACTGCCCCATTTGATGTAGTGGGAGTAGACTTTGCAGGGCCAGTCTATGTGTATGAGCGAGGGGAGTCTAACAAAGGTTATATATGTCTTTTCACCTGTGCTACCACCAGAGCAATCCATTTGGAGTTGGTAAGCAACTTAAGTAGTGATGTATTTCTTTTGGCCTTTAAACGGTTTGTGAACAGAAGGGGTTTCCCAAATAAAATCATATCGGATAATGCAAAAACCTTCAAAAAGGCTGCAAAGGAACTCCAAGAAATTTGGTCCTTGCTAAAAGAGGAAGGATTCCAATCCTACTTTTCACACCAAGGGGTACAGTGGGAGTTTATTGTTGAGAGAGCACCATGGTCGGGAGGATTTTGGGAAAGGCTAGTGAGAAGTGTAAAGTGTCCATTAAAGAAACTTTTAGCTAATGCTCATTTGAGCAAAGAAGAATTCTCTACTGTTTTATGTGAAGTAGAAGCAATGGTGAACAGTAGGCCTATCACTTTTGTTTACAACAGTAGGCAGGATGCAGAGCCATTGACACCAAATCATTTTCTTTGTGGTAAACGATTAACATCAAACCCCAGTGTGCCAGAAGACTTGCAGCCCATCCAGAGCACTCAAGGAGAGTTAACCAGACGGTTCAGGTACCTTGAAGAGCTACAAGATCAGTTATGGAAGAGGTGGCAGATGGAATACTTGCCAGAACTCAATTATTACCCATCAGGCAAGGTAAAGGGCTCCAATGCAAATTGTATCAAGGTGGGAGAAGTGGTAATGATTGGGGATGAAAGACCAAGGCAATGCTGGAAGCTTGGCATAATTGAAGAGTTGTTTGTTGGCAAAGACAATTTAGTTAGGTCTGCACTGGTAAAGACTTCAGGAGGAAAGTTAAAGAGACCTATACAAAAACTCTATGCTTTAGAAATCAGCAAAAACACAGATAGTCAAGATGAAACATTTGAGTTACAGCCTCATGAAGAAGGCTTGGCTAACCTTGCAGAAGGTAATGACAACAATGCCTCTTCGGTGGGGAGTGTTAGAAAATCTAGAGGAAGAACCATTGTTGTCCCAAGGCGATACGATGACTAAGCTGATTGATGCAGCATTGCTTGTATATATATTAAGTTAAGGTGTGTATATATATCCATCTCATAATTGTAAGGTTAGTGAAAAATTAAATTAATTTAGAGCTAGCATTTTTGAGCTCTTGTGGCATCATTGTTTGGTCACACTGTTGGCATCATTTTGAGACGCTGCGCGTCTTTTCTACTCGTTTGTGGAAGGTCGTACGTAAAGGTGTGGTTTGATAGAGAGCTCTCTTGCAATTCAGTTTGGTTGTTTAGATACATGATTGTTGCATCGTGCAATAGTCCAGGTTGCGTTGTTGTTGCAAGGTTCATAAAGAAGACCACAAATAGTACCCTTTTGTTTACCTTTTAAGTTCATGTAATTTAAGGTCTAAGGTAGGCCCGCATCGAGTCAGCAACCCTGAGGTTACCCTGAGGTAGGACCTAATAGGATCTCAAATCCGTAAGTTTTAATTTAGCTTAACTTGGGCTTTAGGTAGAACTTGCCCTTTAGAATTTGGCCGTTCACGGCTCAGCTGGGATTTCGAACCCGACAAATAAATAAAATAACAGGGTATATAGATTTACCAACAACATTAAGGGAGAAACAAGAAGGGAAGGAATTCTGAGCAGTAATGAGATTCAGCAAGCCAGAAAATACTGGGTGGTATATGTGCAGAAGGAAAAATTTGGTGAAGAGAGGGAATTGCTCACCAGCCATCCATTACAGGTTCTACCAACACATTCTGCTCTCAAGGGTTTGGATGTGTTTTTAGATCAGGATTTATTGAGAGTAGGAGGTAGACTACAGTTTTCTGGGCTTCCAGAGGAGAAAAGACATCCAATCTTGCTACCTTCTGGGGGGCACTTTGTGGACCTTTTGATCCTGGATACTCATCATAAGCTGTTACATGCTGGAGTTAGAGAAGTGATAATAGAGATCAGACAACAGTTTTGGATTCCCAAAATTAGACAAGTAGTAAAAAAGGTCTTGCATAAATGTGTGGTTTGCAAGCGTTGGAGTGCAAAGCCTTATTATGAAAAGGTGGCTCCACTTCCAAGAGAACGGTGTGTCTATACTGCCCCATTTGATGTAGTGGGAGTAGACTTTGCAGGTCCAGTCTATGTGTATGAGCAAGGGGAGTCTAACAAAGGTTATATATGTCTTTTCACCTGTGCTACCACCAGAGCAATCCATTTGGAGTTGGTAAGCAATTTAAGTAGTGATGTATTTCTTTTGGCCTTTAAAAGGTTTGTGAACAGAAGGGGTTTCCCAAATAAAATCATATCGGATAATGCAAAAACCTTCAAAAAGGCTGCAAAGGAACTCCAAGAAGTTTGGTCCTTGCTAAAAGAGGAAGGATTCCAATCCTACTTTTCACACCAAGGGGTACAGTGGGAGTTTATTGTTGAGAGAGCACCATGGTGGGGTGGATTTTGGGAAAGGCTAGTGAGAAGTGTAAAGTGTCCATTAAAGAAACTTTTAGCTAATGCTCATTTGAGCAAAGAAGAATTCTCTACTGTTTTATGTGAAGTAGAAGCAATGGTGAACAGTAGGCCTATCACTTTTGTTTACAACAGTATGCAGGATGCAGAGCCATTGACACCAAATCATTTTCTTTGTGGTAAACGATTAACATCAAACCCCAGTGTGCCAGAAGACTTGCAGCCTATCCAGAGCACTCAAGGAGAGTTAACCAGACGGTTCAGGTACCTTGAAGAGCTACAAGATCAGTTATGGAAGAGGTGGCAGATGGAATACTTGCCAGAACTCAATTATTACCCATCAGGCAAGGTAAAGGGCTCCAATGCAAATTGTATCAAGGTGGGAGAAGTGGTAATGATTGGGGATGAAAGACCAAGGCAATGCTGGAAGCTTGGCATAATTGAAGAGTTGTTTGTTGGCAAAGACAATTTAGTTAGGTCTGCACTGGTAAAGACTTCAGGAGGAAAGTTAAAGAGACCTATACAAAAACTCTATGCTTTAGAAATCAGCAAAAACACAGATAGTCAAGATGAAACATTTGAGTTCCAGCCTCATGGAGAAGGCTTGGCTAACCTTGCAGAAGGTAATGACAACAATACCTCTTCGGTGGGGAGTGTTAGAAAATCTAGAAGAGGAAGAACCATTGTTGTCCCAAGGCGATATGATGACTAAGCTGATTGATGCAGCATTGCTTGTATATATTAAGTTAAGGTGTATATATATCCATCTCATAATTGTAAGGTTAGTGAAAAATTAACTTAATTTAGAGCTAGCATTTTTGAGCTCTTGTGGCATCATTGTTTGGTCACACTGTTGGCATCATTTTGGGGCGCTGCGCGTTCTTTCTACTCGTTTGTGGGATGTCGTACGTACATGGTGTGGTCTGTTAGAGAGCTCTCTTGGAATTCAGTTTGGTTGTTTAGATACAAGATTGTTGCATCGTGCAATAGTCCAGGTTGCGTTGTTGTTGCAAGGTTGAGAAAGAAGACCATAAATAGTACCCGTTTTGTTTATATTAAATTCATGTAACTAAGGTCTAAGGTAGGCCCGCATCGAGTCAGCAACCCTGAGGTAGGACCTAATAGGATCTCAAATCCGTAAGTTTTAATTTAGCTTAACTTGGCCTTCAGGTAGAACTGGCCCTTTAGAATTTGGCCGTTCACGGCTCAGCTGGGATTTTGAACCCAACAAATAAATAAAATAACAGATCTAAAGTATTTTGGTGAACCGAAACAAAGTCATGAAACATTAAAGTTTTCCTATGTTTCGGTTCATTTTGGCTAGAAATGAAGATCATATATAAACCAAACACACCAAACTACATTAGAAAAATGTAGTTTGGATATTAACAAAAACCAAACGGGCGAGGAACATAGGTTAGGTTATATATATATATATATATATATAAGCAAACAACCACAGGGAAAAGGAAACACAAAGTCCGAGCGCTTTCCTCCTTGATAATGTGAATATATCACGAAAGCGCTCGGACTTTGTGTTTCTTTTTCCCTGTGGTTGTTTGCTTATTAATAAGATCACGTGTTATTTTGTGATTTTAGTGCATATATATATATATATATATATATATATATATATATAACCTAACCTGTGTGTTCTCCGATTGCGTGTGCTAACTGGGGGGTTAACTGGGGGGGGGGCTCCCCCCATGCTAATATATATGTACTAAACTTGGTAATTATTGAATGTCAAGGTCACTGTTCGTGAAACATTCAATAATAACCCATAAAACTATTTACAGTTACCAAAGTAACCAACATAACTTAAGAAGAATACGCACTATTTACAATCTACAACCCGCCCCCAAAGCTTACTAGGCTTTGCTGGATCTTTCATTCATGAACACATCCAAATTTTTCTTACAACTAACTGGGTAATGGTTCAGAATACGGGCGCCACTTAATTAAGCAAAATTTCGAAAAATACCATAGAGACAAAGTTGTTTCTCTCATTAAAATACGTTGATTGCATGTGTCGCATATTCAAAAAAACGAAGTTAGAAAATTACGAAAAAAAATATATATAGCTACTTCAGTATGAATCGTGGAAATTTTGAGTTGGCAAACCTACTATCGTTCATTCACTTCAGTTTGAAAATGGCTTCGGTCTGTGACGGATGTGCGGTGACGCTAGTAGAGCTCGCGGCCGTGTTGAGAACTTGATTCGTCATGTGCCCTAGATGAAGACTAAAAAAGTGCATAACTTAACATGTTATTACATTATCATTTGTATAATTTAGGTCTCGGGGGTACGGGGGCGGAGCCTCCGTAAAGATCACGCATCACAAATTGATCGGTATAGGGTTCAGGGTATAAGGGTTTTTCCCACCAAAACATGCTGAAACCATTGGTTTCCTGTTGTTTAGAATAAATCTGACCATCACTATTACAGTAAATTATTGCTTGTGCTGTGTTCCCCACCCAAAACCCCCGGTTCCCACGCTGGTCCCCCCAGATTGTAGGAGGGGTTGGGGGGTGAAATCACTTCAAGCAATAATTTACTGTAATGGCAATGGTTACATTCATCCTAAACAACAGGAAACCAATGGTTTCAGCATGTTTTGGTGGAAAACACAAAAATTGAGATGGCGTCCCTATTCTGAACCGTTACCACTAACTGAGCTACTATTTACCACATCACATGACAAAATCATTCCAAGAATCTACTACTCCATGACGCCATAGGCGATATATATATTATGGAAAACTGATGAGTGGGTAGTTGGGAGGTAACGAAAATGGTTCACTGAGTAGGTAGGTAGTTAATCTAACAATTATTAAATTCCTTTTATGTAAATAACTGGGTGGATGAAACCAATTGGTTGCTCACCAGAGTTATTCTCCACACTAGTATTTATATACTGTGTGAGAAGAGCGTGCTCGGTAATAGATACATTACCGCTCAACCAACCGAGGAAAAAACCAAGACAACGCTGGTGAAAAAAGCCCCGCGAAGAGGAGAACAAAGGAGAACGAAAACGAACAACGGGGCGAGAGGACGCACCAGCAAGTGCGCTCTCGACAATTACACAACCGGAGAAGGGAGACACTCCAATAACTAACAGTAAGTGACTAATTGAGTTTTTAACCCATCAATTTAATCACATTAAATTAAGCTGGGTCAGACAAGTTAGGCCTACATTGTGACCTAAGACCCAGCATCAACTCATAGCTTAACAAAGGTGAAGGTAGATTGCCCTAACCTAACTTGGTGAGGAATCCTACTGTGGACCTCAATTTATCTGCCCGCTCTGGACCATTTCCGGAATCTCTAGGCTGACCCCTCTAGGCTAGACTTGATCTACTCTATAGTTAGACTGGAGATATAAGGGGTGGGTTAATTGTGGACCGATTCATACAGAGCATTTTTCGCATTGGTGGTCCGTGTGTGGGGAATTTACAAACCTTAACCTTACTTAACAAAAATTGCAGAATTAGGCTAAATGGTCTAGCCTAAGCCTAAGCCTAAGCCTAACCTAATCAAGCCTAATTAGGTCTACAACCTAGGGCCTAACTAGGAAACATTTACATTTAAGGAGTCTCATTCTCTTATAAGCTTAGACCTGTGAGGTGACGTGTATGTATATATATGTATATAGTCTAAAAGTCACTAAAGAGTAAATATCACTAAATCTAAGCTGAATGGCAAGACGAAGCCATAAACAACCAACGGGCTGTTCGTATTGCTTCGGTCTGGCCTAGACATGTTTTTTCCTATCTGACCTAATCTTTGGTGCTGAGTAAAATTAGGTGATGAATCTAAGGTAACAAATCGGGTAGGAAGTTGTTCGTACTTAAGTATAGTTAGGGGTAATGTCTATAGCTTCTAAATTGGTAATGTAAGAGAGAGTTAGGTAGGCTGTTGTGGGACACAGGAATAAAACGGTAGGCTTCAAGGAATACCTAATTCAACGCACCGGTAAGTGCTTTTGGAGTGTTTGCTAGAACCTAAGTAACCTAACTGGGGTGTCTACCCCACGCTATCACATTTGGCGACGAGGATGGGATTTGGCTCATTTGGTTAAATTTTGTTCAGTGGGTTAAATTTGGCTCATTGGGTTAATTTGGCTTATTGGGTTAATTTGGCTTATTGGGTTCAAGTGGTTGTTTGGAAAATTGGATGCAGACTAGTGGGTCGTCCGATTTGGTTTGTTTGTGTGGGGAAGCTACCGTACTATAGCGTAGGTCCCGCCGCCCTAATTCTAAAACTAATTCCTACTCAGCCCTAACTCTAAAACTAATTCCTACTCAGCCCTAACTCTAAAACTAATCTTACTCAGCCCTAACTCTAATACATTCACTATTCAGCCCTAACTCTAATAAAATTCACTATTCAGTAACTAGACCAAATTTAAACTAACCTAACCTACTTCACGTGAGTGGCCTAATTCGGTTTTGCTCTAGCATGTCGGTGATTGGCCAATAAGCCCCTACGAAGACAATGGGGAGGACTTCGAAGCTTATGCCACTAGGGTGAGGTTGTTTTTCGAGGCAAATTCCATTCGGATGCTAAGAAAGTACCTACCTTTTAACTATAATAGGCCCCTAAAACGTTTGGTTTAGTTATGGACCCTAGTTTCTCCTAAAGCACCGGAAATTGCACCTATAATGAATTGGTACAGGCCCTAACCGATCACTACAAACCCCGAGTAGTTCTCATCTATGAACGTTTCAAATTTTATTCAAGGCATCAGACGGGAAATGAAAACATTGCAGAGTTTGTTGCAGGAATAAAAAGCCATAGCCGTACGGTAAATTTGGGGACAAATTAGATGAAATGCTAAGAGATAGGTTTGTAATGGGTCTCAAAGAGGAGTCTACCAGAGAGCCCTATTAGCCATACAGGACCTAACTTTAGTCAGGCTGTAGAAATAGCTACGGCTAGAGAAGCAGCTGCTAAAGATGTTAGAGCTTTTGGAAATCATAGTAGTAAAGCCCAACACGTAAATAGCTTTAAATCTTCTAGGCCTGGCAGACCTAACGAGCCTACTAGACAGGCAAATAAAAGGTATGAGGCGAATACGACTAAGCCTACTAATTCTACTAAGCCTTCCAAAGCCATGTGTACAGGGTGTGGGAAAACACCATTGGAAGAAAGATTGCCCTTTTAAAGAAGCAGTTTGCCGAAACTGTAGTAAAATAGGCCACATAGCTAAAGTGTGTTTTTCAAAGAAAACAAAGGGTGAAAATTCTAATTTTAACATTTCTAGTATAAATCCTCAAAAGGGAAATACTTCGAACATTGGAGTGGAGTACCTATTCTATGAGCAGCAAAGTGGGGAAAAATACAGGCCCATATATTGTAGAGGTAGGCCTAGATGGAATTACAGTCCTCTAGAATTGGATACGGGTGCTGCCGGACGGTCATGTCCAAGGTAGTTTTTGATAAGATTTTCAAAAACACACCTAAACTACATGCATCTAAAACGATTTTGAAGAAGTACGGTGACATAAAAATACCTATTTGTGGAGAAGCATACGTCACAGTACACTTAACCAGAAAACTTTGTCTCATCCCTTAACCCTTTTAGTGGTGGATGAGCAAGGGCCTACTCTACTAGGCCGTGATTGGATTGATGCTTTGGAAATGCCAATTGACAAAATCTTGCCAAGGGGTCAGGGCAGATGTGCATACACTTTCATATCCATCTGACATAGACTCATTGTTAAGGGAGTTTTCTCTATTTTTGGGCCTGAAGTAGGCAACCTAAAAGGCCATCAGGTCTGCATAGAAGTAGATCCTAATGTAACTCCGAAATTTGTAAGGCTCGTTCAATTGCGCATGCACTGCGGGAGAAGGTAGATTTAGAAATGACAGGCTGCTAAAAGATAAAAATTATTGAACCAGTCACACATGCTAAGTGGGCTGCCCCAGTTAGTTCCTGTACTAAAACCGGACAAGTCCGTGCGGTTATGCGGGGATTACGTTTAACAGCAAATAGAGCCGTCCTTCTAGATTGCTATCCTATACCCAAGCCTGATGAATTATTTAGCTCTCTTGCTGGGGAAAATATTTCACAAAACTCGATATGTCCCAAGCCTATGCTCAACTAAGTTTAGATGAAAACTCTAAAGAATTAACTATCATAAATACGCACCGAGGCCTATATAAGTACAATAGGCTATGCTATGGAATAGCATCGGCTCCAGGTATTTTTCAGAGGACAATGGACCAAGTTCTAGGTCACATTCCAGGGGTACTTTGCTTTCTAGATGATGTCCTCATTTCAGGTTCGACTAAAAAAGAACACCTAACTAGATTAACCACGGTTCTAAAAAGACTCCGGGATGCTGGACTTAAGCTAAAGAGAGAAAAGTGTTCATGGGTCACTAATGAGGTTTCATATTTAGGGTTCCGCATAGATGCCTCAGGCATTCATCCAACGGTGGATAAACTAGAAGCAATAGAAAAGGCACCACCTCCACAAAACATCACAAGTTACAAGCTTATTTAGGTCTCCTAAATTTTTATAGGAAATTTTTGCCTAATGCATCGACTTTCCTTGAACCCCTAAATAAGCTATTACGATCTGGGGAACAGTGGAGATGGGAGAAAAACTCAAAAGGAAGCATTTGAGGCTTCCAAGGACGTACTACTAAGTCACTCTCCTAGTGCATTATGATCTAAACTTCCTCTCGTAGTTTCAGCAGACAGCAGTTCTTATGGAATTGGGGCAGTGTTATCTCACCACATTGATGGTGTAGATAGGCCTATCTGTTTTGCTTCTAGAACACTAACTGAGACGGAAAGACGATATGCACAAGTGGAAACGTGAAGCATTAGCCTTAGTATTTGCAGTAAAAAAATTTCATTTCTATCTATGGGGTCATGAATTTAAACTAATTACTGACATAAGCCTCTTTTAGTTTATTTTCACCTAATAAAAATATTCCAGTTATGGCCTCAGGTAGGATTCAACGATGGGCACTGATTTACAAGCCTATAAATTGACTTAGTACATCGGTCAGGAAACTTCTAGGTACGGCTGATGCGCTAAGTAGGTTGCCCTTAGAAAATCCAAATGATTGTGTACCTATACCTACAGAATGGGTTCACTTGGTGGAGTTTTTGGAATCCACTCCAGTATCTGCAGTACAAATAGAGCAGTGGACAAAATCAGACCTATTCTGTCTAGGGTCATCCATTCTGCTCAGTTGGTTGGCCTATAAGGTTGAGAGTGAATTACAGCCTTTTATTCAGCGTCAGTCTGGCCTCTCTATTCAAAATGGCTGTCTCTTATGGGGCCACAGAGTGATTATTCCAAATAAAGGCAGGTCGAATTTAGTGAAGGAACTTCACGCTGAACACATGGGCGCAAACAAAAATGAAAGAGCTGGCGAGAGCTTATTTCTGGTGGCCTGGTTTAGATGGAGAACTCGAATCATTGGTTCGTTCCTGTCAAAGCTGCCTAGAGAACAGAGATCTCCCAAGGAAAAGTCCACTTCATCCTTGGGAATGGCCTACTATACCGTGGCATAGGATCCATGTTGACTATGCAGGTCCTAAATAAAATATTATTTCCTAGTCATGGTGGACGCCTACTCTAAGTGGGTGGAAATTTTTCCAACCACTTCCACGACTTCGGGTGGTACTATTCGCTTACTCCGTTCAGTTTTCGCTCGATGGGGTTACCCGTAGTCCTGGTTTCCGACAATGGTACTTGTTTTACCAGTGAGGAATTTCGTTCCTTCGTCCACCTAAATGGCATTAGACATGTCCGGTCTAGTGTTTTCCACCCGTCTACTAACGGTCTCGCGGAAAACATGGTCCGTACTTTCAAGTCGGCCTTGCGTCATTCTCGTGGGGAGGAAATGCAAGTGGTGTTGGATAAATTTTTGTTTAAATATCGAATAACACCACACACCACGACAGGGGTATCTCCCTCTAAACTTCTGATTGGCCGGGGAATTCGTTCAGTTTTTGATTTGTTACGTCCAAACGAAATGTTACAACAACTAGTTTTACGCCATCAGGAAAAACAGAAGTTGTACCACGACACTAAAAGAGGGAGAGTTCTAGAAGCGAAACCTAATGATCCAGTTGTGATTCGCAACTATGGGGCTGGACCAAAATGGGTTCCTGCAACTGTGCAGGAGAGAACGGGCCCTGTTTCCTTCAAGTGCCAACTAGAAGATGGTCGTTCTATTAAACGCCATCAGGACCAGATATGGGAACGGGAAGTGCAGAAGGACCAGAGTCTTCCGGAAGAGAGAACTGATACTCCCGAAAATGGTTCAACTTGCCCGCCTATACAGGTTGCACCTGATCCTACTACATCAACCCGCTCCGCAGGTCGTCTAGGGTCCCTCATCCCCCTGACAGACTAAACTTGTAGGGGAGGAGTGAGGTGACGTGTAGTATATATATGTATATAGTCTAAAAGTCACTAAAGAGTAAATATCACTAAATCTAAGCTGAATGGCAAGACGAAGCCATAAACAACCAACGGGCTGTTCGTATTGCTTCGGTCTGGCCTAGACATGTTTTTTCCTATCTGACCTAATCTTTGGTGCTGAGTAAAATTAGGTGATGAATCTAAGGTAACAAATCGGGTAGGAAGTTGTTCGTACTTAAGTATAGTTAGGGGTAATGTCTATAGCTTCTAAATTGGTAATGTAAGAGAGAGTTAGGTAGGCTGTTGTGGGACACAGGAATAAAACGGTAGGCTTCAAGGAATACCTAATTCAACGCACCGGTAAGTGCTTTTGGAGTGTTTGCTAGAACCTAAGTAACCTAACTGGGGTGTCTACCCCACGCTATCACAACCTGAGTGACATAAGTACTTGGGGGGGGATTAAACCAAATTTAAACTTGACTGTTTTGTCTGTGCTCTCTCTTCTCTGGTAATTTCTTCTTGTCCTCTATTTCATTACGATCCCCAGTTAAACAATTTTGACTTAGACATGGACAGTGCGGAATTGAAAAAGTTAAAAAAGAAAAGGGGGGCAAAGTTGGGAGCTGTTACAAAGGCTGTGAACACTTTTAACAATATTACACAACCAGGTAAGGAAAATTTAGAGAGTGTAATTCTTAAATTGGAAACTAAAAAGAAGGAAATAATAGCCATTAATGAGAGTATTTCAGAGTTAGTTGAATCCGAAATGGCTGAAGAACAATTGATAGACCTTTACGCTGATGATGATGATCAGGTAATCTCAATTGAACAGCAAATAAGGAGACTACGGTCTCGTTTGACTGACTTAACACCAAAAAAATCTAATTCTGATTTTAATCAAAGTAGAGCTAACCTTCAACAAAATTTAAGTGGCATGCTAAATCCTGAGTCACAAGAATTGAGGGCTCAGTTACCCATTTTGCTAGTACCAACATTTGAAGGGGACACGGTACAATTCCCATCTTTCATTGACAAATTTGAGAATTTAATAAGTAATAAACCTTATATTTTAACTGTTGAAAAGTTTAGTTACTTAACTAGTTCCCTTAAAGGCCCAGCCTATAACCTGATAGCCTATTTACCAGCCGTAGGGAATTCATATGAAGTAGCTATTGATCTTTTAAAACGTAATTACATTAATAAAGATGAGATTGTATATGAATTATCTCAACAAATTTTGAATTTGCACCCATAAAAGATAACCATAGTGATATGGAAAATTTTTATACAAAATTAGAAGCTATTATAGGACAACTGGTTAGCAATGAGATAGATATTAAAGCTTCATCTTGGATTATACAAGGCATAGTACTTAGGTGCCTTCCTTCGAGGGTTAAAGATATTTTAATTCTAAAGACGGGAGAAAATTATCCTAATTTAGAAAGTATAAGAAAACACTTCCCCAATATCCTAACTAATTACAAATTGAGAGATTTTCCAACACATAAGACCCAGACTATGGATAAACCAAAGACTGTTCCCAGAGACCAACTAGCTACAGCCAAACAGACAAAACTTGATACTGTAGAATCAAATGTGACCAACTATAATACACGAACACCTACATTACAGAACTTTAATGTAACTGCTGCCTCAACTTACACACCACATTGCAAATTTTGTGCAAGTAATGAACACAGTAGTACTGGGTGTGACAAATATTCAGACTTTAACCAAAGAGCTAAAAGATGTGAACAGTTGAACCTGTGTAAAAAGTGTACTGGCCAGGGACATTATAAGAAAGACTGTAAATCTAGGTTAAGATTCAAGTGTAAGTTTTGTAAAAGTTTACGACATGTCTCATCAATGTGTGATTCACCAAAGTGTCCAAACAATAGTACTCAAACTCAAAAGATACCTCCCCAAACAAAGGTAATCAAGAAAATGCCACTTTCATGGGACATTCTGTTTGTTCAAACAATGTAACAAGAAACACTGAGATTCTTTTACAACTATTACTTTGGACTTAGTGAATAGTGAGGGTAGCACCACTCCAGTGAGATGTCTTATAGACTGTTGTTCTCAACAAACATTTGTTTCACAAAATGTAGTTAATAAATTGGGTTTGACACCAAGCCCGAATGAACAAAACCTCAATATTGCATCCTTTGTTAAGGATAACTCGGACAAAAATAGCTATAAGACAATTGACCTGGAACTACATTTAGAAGGTAAATTCAGAAAATTGAAGCAGTTATTATTTCTAAAGTAGGAAAAAACAAACTGGTTATACCCAAACTAGAACAAACCATAAATCATTTGGGAAAACACTACAAAATAGCTGATAGACATATCACTAACAACACAGTAGCTAACATTGAAATGCTAATAGGGGCAGATTATATTAATCTTATTCATAAGGGCATAGTAGAGATAGGTAATGGTATAGCTATTCAGACTCCATCAGGGATAGCCCCTTTGGGTGACCTATCAAAATACAACCTAGACCTAAACCAAAACAGTTCATGACCAACAAATACTATGTGCCTCAACTCAGTCCTACATAACACCTGTAAGAATAGCAACACTTTGAATAATATTATCTCAACTGAGAACATTAATTCATCATTATCAAATGAAACTTTGGATGAGGCAATTCAAACTTATGGTTGCTAGAATCTGTGGGTATACATGACACAAATCAAACTTCAGAAGATCAGTTAATGGTAGAAAGATTTGAAGATACCATTCAGTGCAAAGACAATAGTTATTTTGTTGAGTTACCTTGGAAAATAAATTGTCCAACTTTAAGAGACAATCTCAAAGTAGCTAAAGGACATTTATATAAAGTAATGAAAAAACTCAAACAAGATAATAATATTCCATCATATAATGATGTCTTCAAAGAACAGCTACAGAAAGGCTTCATTGAAGAAGTAACAAATAACCCTTTTAAAAAAGATGGTTGTCATTATTTAACCCACAGAGGGGTTATCGACAAGATGCCCCAACAACAAAAACTCAGAGTAGTATATAACTGTAGCCTCAAAGACAGTGATAAACACAGTTTGAATGATTGCTTGATTGAGGGTCCTAATCTCATTTCTGACCTTGTGAAGATCTTACTGAGGTTCAGGTTAGACAAATATGCCGTACAAAGTGACATTTCAAAGGCATTTTTGAGAATAAATCTTAAAAATGAATATGATAAGAACCAACTTAGGTTCTTATGGTTCAAGGATCCATTTGATTTGAATAAAGGGTTCATAACCTATAGATTTAATGTTGTGTTGTTTGGAGCCAATTGCTCACCTAGCCTATTAGCATTGACAATTAGACATCATTTAAACCAGTTTAATAACTCTTTAACATTGAACTTCCTTAAGGAACATTTTTACGTAGACAATCTAATAGGCTCAACGACAACAAAATCTGAATTATCTGAAGTCTATGAACACTCTCAAAACATTATGCAACAAGGTAACTTTGAACTTAGAGAGTGGATTTCAAATGATGAGGATTTAAACAAAAAGATTTTAAAGGATAATAATGGTCTTACTGAGCCATCAGACAGAGTTAAAACTTTAGGTATGAACTGGTATTTGGATGCAACTTCTAACAGTCATGATTCAATCTGTACTAAAGGTTTTAAACTTGATGAGGAAGCAAATACTAAAAGACAAATATTATCAGAGGCTTCCAAAATTTTTGATCCCATGGGTCTATTCCTGCCTTCAACAATAAAATCAAAGATTCTCCTCCAAGAAATTTGGAGGACAAATGTTGGGTGGGATGATCCAATAACAAATGAAAATCAAAAATCTTGGAAGAAGTTAGCTGCTGATTTAACAAAAGTGCAGAACATTAAAATTCAAAGGTGCTGTGGGTTTAGGGATAAGCCCCAGAGACTTCATGTGTTTGCTGATGCAAGCACACAAGCTTATGGGTGCTGTGCGTATCTTGTAAGCCCTACAGAAAGTCATCTAATTTATGCAAAAGGGAAAGTTGCACCTCTCAAACCTACCCGAACCATACCTCAATTGGAACTATTGGCTGCTACATTAGCCATTAAAACCATTTCATTGCTTAAGGATGCTTACCATGATGTGTACTTAACTCATATCCACATCTGGCTTGACAGTCAGATTTGTCTTGCCTGGATACGGAATGATAGCATTAATAGTAAGAATATCTTTGTAAGAAATAGGCTAAAAGAAATAGCTGAAGCTAATGAAAGCCTACAAGTAAACTTTCACTATGTTCCAACTAAACAAAATCCAGCAGACTTTCTGACCAGAGGTTTATCCTACAAGTTGTTGAAGTCAAACAAAAACTTGGTTTATGGGACCTAAGTGGCTCTGTAATACAGACCAATGGCCTGTGGAGCAAGTTAACTTGACATTAAATTTAATCTTTTCAAATGAAAAGGTTGAACCAATCACTAATTATGAACAGTATTCTGATTTCAACAAACTTGTCAGGGTTACAGCCTACTGTTTGAGGTTTGCTCACAACTGTTTAACTACAATTAACAAACAGCTAAATAAAAATAATCATAATTATACAGAAGTTGCAACCAAATACTGGATAGGCCATGCACAACAAAAAGAGTACAATAAAGAGTTAGAATTCTTAACTAATGGGAAACAAACAAAAGAACCTGTACCATCAGTAGTTGTGGATCTAAACTTGTTCAGAGATGAGGAAGGCCTTCTAAGGTGTAAAGGGAGATTAGACAAATCAAAACTGTCATACAAAAGCAAACATCCAATCCTTTTACCTAGATTTAGCTATTTGACAACATTAATCATCAGAAAAACACACAATGATGTATATCATATGGGGGTACCACAGACACTAACTACATTAAGAAAAACTTATTGGATACCCAAGGGAAGGATCACTGTTAAAACAGTCCTGAGTGAGTGTGTCACATGTAGGCGTATTCATGCTAGGCCCTATAGGAAACCAAATCCTCCTGCTTTGCCAGAGGAGAGAGTTACTCTCAACAGACCCTTTGAGACTGTAGGCATTGACTATACAGGAGCATTGACTGTAGGGGTGGGTGACACTGAACAAAAAATGTACATTGTACTGTTTACATGTGCTGCCTCACGAGCTGTTTATTTGGATGTTGTGGAGGACCTTACAGCAGAATCTTTTGTTGCTGTCTTTAAGAGATTCTGTGCACGACATTCAGTACCCAAGACAGTTTGGAGTGACAATACTACATATTTCAAAGCTGGTGAACAAGTCATCCACGACTTGTTAAGCAATGAAATCACACAATTATATATACAAAATTCAAACATAAAGTGGAAGTATATTCCGGTTGCCTCTCCTTGGTATGGTTCTATCTGGGAGAGGAATATACAAACAGTAAAGAATTGCTTGAAGAAAGCAATTGGCAAAAAACAGATACACTTATTTGGGTTACTCACTCTCCTGGCTGAGATTGAGAACACCATTAACAATAGACCACTCACTTATGTGAGTGACAACATTAATGACCTGGAACCATTAACTCCAAATCATTTGATTCGGGGAGAACAAGTTAGTCTCCTGCCGGACTACAATATAGACTCTTCAGAAGACCCAAACTGGACTCAACGACATGATGAGCTCCAGACTAAGTTACAACATTTAACTAGAGTTAAAGCTCATTTCATTAAACAGTGGAAAACTGAGTACTTGATGGGTCTAAGGGAGAGACATAAACAAATGACTAAGAAGGATTGGTCTGACACAATTAAGGTAGGGGACCTTGTTCTCATACATGACAGTACTCCAAGACAATACTGGCCTCTGGCTAGAGTTTCAGAACTCAGACCAGGGGCAGACGGGGTAACAAGAGTGGTCAAATTAAAGACTTCAACGGGTGACACAACAAGAGACATTTCTCTTTTGTACCCTTTAGAGTCTGGACCCAAAACAATGGACTTTAGAGAACCTTCTCCACTGACAGTAACAACTGGAGACACTGAACTTCCAGTAACTATTCCTTTGACAGTAGGAGTGGTAACGCATCCTACTACAACATTGACAGACACAAGACCTCAGCGACAAACAGCATTAAAGGCGCGACTATTTTTACAACAAAAAATAGATGCTGGGGAATTGTAATTTTATCTTCTTTCATTTTTTCTTTTCTTATGGTAAAGACCATAGACAGTTTCATCCTATGGATGTATATTTTCTCTTCTAATTAAATGCTACACCTTCTCCATGAGAAGGTGAGGATAGGCACTGTTAATCAGATTAACAGGCATTTACAGTTAAATAGTTAGCTAGTCTACACTCAGACATAAAAATTGGTGACAATGACACCAAAATTTTTATCTCCCGGGGCCCCCAGTATATGGAAAACTGATGAGTGGGTAGTTGGGAGGTAACGAAAATGGTTCACTGAGTAGGTAGGTAGTTAATCTAACAATTATTAAATTCCTTTTATGTAAATAACTGGGTGGATGAAACCAATTGGTTGCTCACCAGAGTTATTCTCCACACTAGTATTTATATACTGTGTGAGAAGAGCGTGCTCGGTAATAGATACATTACCGCTCAACCAACCGAGGAAAAAACCAAGACAACGCTGGTGAAAAAGCCCCGCGAAGAGGAGAACAAAGGAGAACGAAAACGAACAACGGGGCGAGAGGACGCACCAGCAAGTGCGCTCTCGACAATTACACAACCGGAGAAGGGAGACACTCCAATAACTAACAGTAAGTGACTAATTGAGTTTTTAACCCATCAATTTAATCACAATAAATTAAGCTGGGTCAGACAAGTTAGGCCTACATTGTGGCCTAAGACCCAGCATCAACTCATAGCTTAACAAAGGTGAAGGTAGATTGCCCTAACCTAACTTGGTGAGGAATCCTACTGTGGACCTCAATTTATCTGCCCGCTCTGGACCATTTCCGGAATCTCTAGGCTAGACTTGATCTACTCTATAGTTAGACTGGAGATATAAGGGGTGGGTTAATTGTGGACCGATTCATACAGAGCATTTTTGGCATATATACAGGTCCGGCGCTAGCCTATTTGGCGCCCTTAGCAGGACTGCAGCTGGCGCCCCCACCCGCCTCCCACTTCACGATTGGGTTTGCCCACAAAGTAATCAAGGTACCATATTGAAGAAACTATTTGCCTTACATTGATCTATTTTAATTTGCTAATACATACATTTATTATAAAATTATAAAATCATTTCACAGTTCAAGAAAGTGCCATGACCAATCAAAACAGCGAGTAAAGCGAGGCATATGTAGTAACAAATCAGAACGCTCAAAAGTGCTAAAATATGCGTGCAAAAAGGACATATCTACCGTTTTTTCCAAGCAAGAAGGGCATATGTCACATAAAAACAGTTATTCGCTTATTGACGACTCCCGGAACTCATATTAAGCCGTAAATAAGCCGAGTCGCTTATTGACGACTCCCGTCTGTGCGCGCAACATTTTTAAATCGCTTATTTACGACTCCCGTCCCTAAAGGGTTAAAGGTCGTGATAGTGAAAGTTCTATAATGACCCAATAAGATGAATAAGTTAATTATGTAAATATCAGTCAAGCTAAACTGGTGTACATACGTCGTACAACCTTTCATCATTTGTCTATGCTTCTCATTCCTTCATTATTTTTTTCATGTTGTTATTACATAATACTATCAGACGTGCACAGGGCGGGAGGCGCTGGCGCCCCCAGATTTTTGGCGCCCTTAGCATTTACTAACTCGCCTAATGGAAGCGGCGGCCCTGTATATATATATATATATATATATATATATATATATATATATATATATATATATATATATATATATATGTTAACCCCCTCTTATATGGCCTTGGTTGGTTCGAAGTCAACGGGGGTTCTGGTTAGGAGGCAGCAACGGCTTTGTTACTCACAATAGTTTCTTCTATACTACTCTCCGATTTCTTCTTATAGTGGATCGGAGGATTCTTTGAAAACTTACTAAATTATCTGACGGTTCACCGATTCTTCTTATAACGTATCGGGAAATTATTTTCCTCTACTTTATTGACTGGGTTCTCGCACGAAAGCACGGCTCGAAGGAAAAGATAAAAAACTTTCTTTTACTGTAATTTACTGCTAAAATGTACAGGCAATGCTCAGCCTCTAAGTTTAATTTACAGGGGGAGGGGTTCGACCTCTTTCGACCATGGCTCAGGCCGGAATTTAAAAGTGAGGAGGCGAGGGCCTCCTCAAGGAGGGCTCCTCCTCGCTGAAAGGCTGCTAACAAGGGAGTGTTTCTTTACAAATACAAGCATCATATAAGTCTAAATGTTGGGGGAGTGCAGTTGAAGGTTAAGTTCCCCCCCGCTTTAAACACATCAGAATTTTGAAAGATTCCAAAATAAAACGAAAAAAAATAAATAACAAAAAAAAATAAATCGTAATATCGCCGAGTATACATTCCTAAATGGCGGCAATTTCGGAGTAGTACATTGAGTACAATCTAAGTACATTATTAAATACATTGTAATTTTGATTTACTACAACTATGATATAATTACGAATTAATTCACATTCACTTATTATCGTCAATTACAGTTTCATTAAAGTACATTAATTACATCATATTAAATTATTACAGTTAATTATAGTTTCATTAAAGTACATCAATTGCATTATATTAAAATATTACAGTTAATTACAATTAAACAGTTAACTATAGCTTTGTTTTGTTTTTACAGTGTTTCATATTTACAGACAATTAAGATGTTAGGAATATAACACAAAGTACATGGGCACATACGGTATATATATATAATATATATATATATATATACAGGCCCGGATTTAGCTATAGGCGAACTAGGCGATCGCCTAGGGCCTCGCGCCAAAGGGGGCCTCGCTCAAGCCGTTTTGCGAGTTCTGTTCAAGTGATATTAATGATTTAGAACTCTATGAAGAACTTAAAGTACTTTGCAGGTTTATACCTGAGAAAACAGATCTCGGAAATGCCCTTGTTTATATAGTGCAAAAACAACTAAGTGAGATTTATCCTAATGTTTATGTTGCACTTCGAATAGTATTAACCATCCCAGTTACTGTTGCTTCGGCTGAAAGAAGTTTCTCGCGTCTCAAACTTATTAAAACATATTTGCGTTCCACCCTGTCTCAAGCGAGATTGCAATCATTAGCTATGTTATCAATAGAAAACGATATAACAAATTCATTAGATTATTCTCAATTAATTGAAGAGTTTAGCTCGAAGAAAAGTAGAAAAGCATTGCTGTAATATTCAAGGAGCATCTGAACCAAATATTAAAGCATTAATATTTAGCCTGATAAGTCGATCGCTCACTATTATAAAAAATGAAATGTCAACATCTCTTATACATCACATATGAAAAACGTTTGTATACTATGGAAAGTCATTACCTATAATATTATATAAATCTTAGAAATCATTGTCTTATATTTTCGATACAAATCTTGATTCATATTATAATTTATACTTATTTGTATGGTTTATTTATATTTCTTATACAATTTCCATGCGTGATTATTTTGGTTTGGTTTTTTAATTTTAAGTGCTGGCATAGTTCTGTCTATGCGGGATTCTAATATTGCTGGTATAGTACAGATAATTAAGTCCATATTTTCATATATATAGGCCTAGGGCCTCGCAATTTCTAGATCTGCCTAGGGCCTCGCAACTTCTAGATCTGGCCCTGTATATATATTTTTTTTTTTTTTTTTTTTTTAGGAAGAACCGATTCGCCTCTATTTAAAGGGCATATCTCAGCGGAAAAACAAAGAAAAAGTGAGAGGAAAGACAGGAAAAAGAAAGGGTGGAGGGGACAGTCGAAGTGGAAAAAGACCAAGGATGACAAGGACTGCAGGGTCGAGCCCCATCATCCTTGGGTGCTAGGGCCGGGAGGGCGCACGTGAAACCTCCAGGAACAAGCACGTACAAACGAGCACAAAGAGCACTCAAGAGCACGAGCTTAGAACCCCCTTGCGGGGCCCTGTATATATATATATATATATATATATATATATATATATATATACAGGGCTATTCAAACTGATTCATCCGATTTCAACTGAGAATACTTCCGTACCTATCAACCGTGCATCAACTGAGCATACACCACATGAAAGAGGAAATCTCTGAGTTTTACAAGATCACCGCGAGAGGGCTCCAAAGTCACGCCGTGGCCTAGCCTAGCAACAAACAGTCAGTGTGAAAATGGCGTCCGCACAGCAGAAGGCGTTTTGTGTGTTGCAGTTTTCGAGCTGTAAATCGGTAGTCACAGTGCAGCGTGAGTTTCGTCGACGTTACCCCCTTTGGGGGTACGTTAAGGATACTGTGTACGTGCCACCGTTGCCCACATCTTTGGATGAGCTCCGAATTCGCATTGTTACTGCCGTAGAGTCAGCGACAACGGACATGCTGGAGCGAGTATGGGAGGAATTCGACTATCGTGTCGACGTTGCTCGTGTAACTAGGGGAAGTCACATAGAGCATTTATGAGGTGAGAGACAAAATTTGGACAGTTTTTCTTTTGGTTGATGTATCACAAATCACTCTGTATTTGTAACATTAAAAAATATTCTCATTTGAAATCAGGTGAATTATTTTGAATAGCCCTGTATATATATATATATATATATATAGGGATGAATTTCACAATTAAACACGTGAAATGAATGAATGCTTTCTTTTTCTTTTTTTTCTTTTTTCCTTTTTGGTTTGCAGCATATATATATATATATATATTATATATATATATAATATATATATATATATATATATATAAAATATAACACACATAATAATGTTTTATAAATTAGAAGCAACAAGAGAGAAGATTTTCACCTCAGAAGAACTCGCTTTTGCTGCTGTCAGCGGAATTCGAACACTCGTATAAGCATTTATGAATATCTTGCGAGAAGTGAAATAATTAAAAGAAAAAGTAAAAAGAATACATGTGGACGTATTTACATGTAAGGTAATTATGTACGTCCTCCGTGGACGTGTACGAATGCATAAAGTTTTGTACACACATTGGTAGTCACACAATAGGTTGACAATAGGTAGACAATAGGTAGCTGAATGAATAAGTAATAAAATTAACAAAAGATAAAGGCCAAGAAAGGAAATGGACGTATGAATGAACAACATATAAACAGAGCTGGGCAGTATTTAAATACATTTGTATTTAAATACATTTGTGTATTTAGAACTGTATTTATAAATACATTGTTTTTCGTGTATTTAAATATAGTATTTAAATACTTTAATGAGTATTTAAATACTCAAAATATAAAAATGTAAATACTTTTACTGGTTTAATACACGTTCTGTACTAGCACAGTACGACGCGTCGACAGTGTAGTACAGCATGGTTCATGTTTCAACGTGTCAGTTCAATCAGTTGTGTGCCACTCTTAGTCGAAAGCGGTTGATTTCTTTATCGTGTGCGTGTCATGGCTTAGTGAATTAGTGAATGCATATGTTAAAATTTGTATGTATTTACAAATGTATTTAAATACAATTGATGTATTTTGTATTTAGTATCTAAATACATTCGTAAAATGTATTTAGTATTTAGTATTTAAATACATTTCTCCCATGTATTTAGTATTTAGTATTTAAATACATTCAATGTATTTATTGCCCAGCTCTGCATATAAATAATAATAGGTTAAAGAATTTACCATACATTGAATACGAAAGATATCCACATACTAAATACGTGATTCAGTATTCAAGGTAAGGAAAACGTGAAGGGAATTAAGTTACTTTATGACGTCACAGTTAGTTACTTCATACGTACAGTATGTCATTATTGGGAGAATTTAGAAAAGATGAATTAGAGAAATACAGTAATGAATAAAGAAGTACAAACAAGGGTTCAAATCATACCACATGCAATATGTACGCATAATCTAACAAAATTTAGGGATGAGGGTTAGATGCGAGACAACCATAATTAATTATAATAAATTCTATAACAAATGAAAAATGGAAATACGGATACAACTAAACCAAAGAAATGGTAGGTCGCATGGTTGTGACACTGAAAAAAAAATAGAAAGCAGAAATCGAAATTCTATCCAAACTCGCATCAGGCGACTTTGGTTCCTCATGTAAAAATGAACATTCGAACATAAAAACCATGCAAACATAAGTACTGTATGAAGAAAATGAATATAAGGATCCATATAAGAATTATATAATGATTATATAGGAATTATTCATTGTTCATTTTTACACACACACACACACACACACATATATATATATATATATATATATATATATATATATATATATATATATATATATATATATATATATATATATATACAGGGCGTCCCAAAAAAATGTATACACACTTTAACAGCTGATAGCTCAATTGATGTTTCTTTCTTTCCAAGTTAAACCCATTAGAATTAATAATGGCAGTCAGACTAAGCTTTGAACAAAGGAAATTCATTCTAAAATGCTACTGGAAGTGTGAAAACGCAGTTGAAGTGCAAAACAGTTTAGGAGGGAGTTTCAAACAGATCCACCAACGCGACTTACCATCACTCGAATTAGAGATAAGTTTGAAGCCGATGGAACTGTTCAGAATGTCCACAAGAAGCGTTCCGGAAGACCACGGACATCGACAAGCCCCACAAAGCAAGAAAGAGTACTGGAAACGTATCACCAAAGTCCAAGAAAATCTGTGCGGCAAGCGAGTCGTGAGGTAGGAATTTCAGAATCGTCTGTCCAACGCATTTTGAAGCGCTGTCAATGGAAAAGTTACATTCCAAGATTAGTCCATGCTATTAATGAAGATGATCCGGACCGAAGAGTGGAGTATTGCGAGTGGTACTTGGCACGATGTGGATGTGGATTGGACGAAGGGGTTTCGTAGAATACCCTCCGCGTTCACCAGACCTCACACCACTAGACTTTTTTTATGGGGATACTTAAAAGACAAAGTCTACGCTATAAAACCTGCAACAGTCGCTGAATTGAGAGCAGCCATTGAACGAGAATGCACACAAATACCAAACGAAATGTTTCGTAATGTTTGCGATTCCATTGCTTCGCGTTATCAGCAGTGCCTGGACCAGAACGGACGTCAGTTTGAAAACAGGCGTTGACAAAACAATTAAATAATGTCTGTAGATTCTATTACATTTTGAAAATGAAATGTATTTTAATAAACACTGCCTTTATAATTATTTAAAGTGTGTATACATTTTTTTGGGACGCCCTATATATATATACATATATATATATATTAGGGTGTCACTTAAATGCAAAGTTTGAAATTTTCATGCTGACACCCCGCGAATCTATTCCATTGGTAAAAAAAACATGGTGACTGAAAAATCTTTTTATTTGAATAACTATAAAAGGTCGCCCCCGCCTTCCAAAGTTTAATGCTTGCGCGGCGTCTCCATAATCGTTCATTAGATATCTATATATCTCTATATATGTGTGTGTGTGTATCTGTGTGTGTCTGAATATCTGAGAAATAAAGTGAACAATACTTAACGATTCACCGTTTCTCATTTCAGCTACGTGATTTCTGGTGATGGAAACCCGGAAGTGTATGTACCTATTAGGGGCAGCGGTTGATGAGGTGAAAGGATGCAAGCTTCCTTCCTACAGGCAAGCATTCGGTTACTTCCTTTACCTTCACCATGAAAAGAAAATGACAATACGTGACGCGTTGAGGAAGTCACTTCGAGCAGTGATGTCCTTCTGGGAGAAAGCTCACATTCCAACCAGACTCGAGACACACTGCGTCAGCAAACTGGATAAAGTCTTCGAGGAGTGGAAAGGACTCAAAAAACACGCCTCAAGGACGAGCGATTCACACAAGACGAAAGAAAAAGAATTCATTGAACGCCTCGATCGTCTCTTTGACATCGCCCACGCTGATTGTGAGAAATTGGTCAAGTACCCAGAGGATTGGGAGTTCCTTCAGCAGCAGCGCCAGAAAGGACGTCCAGGTTCAATGGCAGGTTTGGACATGACCCATCAGCGCCAAGTCAAAGATTGTACTCGACGTCGGGAGGAAGAGGAGAAACGAAGAAAGCGATCAGCAGCTGAAATGGAGGCAGTATCCAACGAAGCGGTTTTGGAGTCCTCATCCTCCAGCTCAGATGATAGCGAAGAAAAAGGAGCATGTGGTGGTTCGTTAGCGTCTAAACAAAGAGCAACGAAGAACATCATGACATCGGAATTGGCGGCAGCGCTTGATCGCACGCAACTCTCGTCAAGAAAGGCCACATATCTGCTGTTTGAGGCAGCTTCCAGCTTAGGGCATGATGCTAGCGACTACAATATCAATCGTGGATCCATTCATCGTCAGCGTGAAAAATTCCGTACCCTTAAGGCTCGGCAACTGAAAAGCGAGTTCCAAGGCAATAGTCCGTTGACTGTTCACTGGGACGGAAAACTCATGCAAGATCTGACGTCACGAGAATATGTTGACCGCTTACCTATTCTTGTATCTGGCTCCGGGACAGAGCAGCTCCTCGGGGTGCCAAAACTTCTGTCAGGAACCGCGCTGGCACAAACAAATGCCATCATAGATTGCCTGAATGAATGGGGAGTGACCGATCATGTCAAATCTATGTGTTTCGACACAACCGCGACAAACACAGGCCACCGTGGAGGAACTTGTGTTCTTCTGGAAGAAAAAGTTGGACGTGACCTGTTACACTGCGCGTGCAGACACCATGTACTGGAGTTGGTGCTACAGGCGGCATTCGCAGCATCGCTAGATTCAGTATCTACCGGTCCAGAAATTCTGCTTTTCAAGCGCTTCCATGATTATTGGACCCGCATTGACCAGCAACAGTTCCAAACTGCGGACACAGATGCGTTCACCAAAGCAGCTATTTTTAAGCATAGAACGGAGCTCATTGAGATTGCAAAATCACAAGCACTTTAAGTTCGTGATGACTATCAGGAATTCCTCGATCTTACCGTCATCTTTCTTGGAGGAGTTCCATACAAGGGACTAAACTTCCGCGCCCCTGGTGCTATGCACCGGGCGAGATGGATGGCTAAGGGGCTCTATGCCATCAAGATCTGGCTCTTCCGAAGACAGTTTAAACTGACGAACACTGAGGAGCGCGGAATTCGAGATATCTGCCTCTTTTCTGTTCTAGTTTACATGAAAGCGTGGGCAACAGCTCATCTGTCCATCGAAGCTCCGCTGAATGATTGGGAATTGATGAGGACGCTCCTTCGATACCCGCACAAGAAGATCTCTGATGGTACCACCAAGAAGCTGTCTGCACACCTGTGGTACCATTCGGAGGAGGCAGTGGGTCTGGCGTTCTTTGATGAGAGGATATCGATGGAAGTGAAGTGCAGCATGGTTGCAGCGTTAGATCAAGAAGCACCTCACATGCCGCCAAAACGACCTTTGGTTCTTGATACTATGTTCCTCAGTGACAGCAAAGGACTGGAGCAACTGATCACAAAGAACACCCGAGGATTCTTCTCAAAACTTCAGTTGCCAGATTGCTTTCTGCTCCACCATCCCAGTTCATGGACGTCAAACTCTGAATACGTGCAAGCTCGGGATGTGGTCTCCAAACTTGCAGTGGTGAACGACAGAGCAGAACGGGCCGTGGCTCTGGTGAAGGAGCTGAACGGAAAGTTGACAGTGAAAGAAGAACAGCTCCAGTTCCTCGTTCAAGTTGTCACTGACCACAGAAAGCAACACCCAGCTCCGAACAAATCAGCATTAGTGAGGACGCGAAAGAACTAATCACTGATCAGCGTATGAGCACCAATTATTCTGCTACTGTATATGTATTTTATTTCTCAAAGTTTTGCTTTTGTTGCTTCTCCATTTTGTACCATTATTCGCCAAATTATGTCTTCTATTTTGATTATATAATAAACTGTTTGTATTCTTTGCGTTTTTAAGTGTCTTACTTTCGTTATTTCACCAAATTGCCTTGTTTTTTATTATCTGGTTCGGCCCAAGCTGTGAACACTGAACAGCTTGTTGACGTCAACAAATGGGTCTTGTTTTCAGTGACGAGGGCGACCTTTAAATGATGACCAATCAGGACCAAATTTCTCTTCCGTATGTTTTACACCAAATGGAACAATTTTACGGGGTGTCATAGGAAAATATCCATCGTTTAATTTTCCCCCTATTACCTAGTGACACCCTAATATATATATATATATATATATATATATATATATATATATATATATATATATATATATATCCCCGCAAGGGGGTTCTAAGCTCGTGCTCTTGAGTGCTCTTTGTGCTCATTTGTACGTGCTTGTTCCTGGAGGTTTCACGTGCGCCCTCTCGGCCCTAGCATCCAAGGATGATGGGGCTCGACCCTGCAGTCCTTGTCATCCTTGGTCTTTTTCCACTTCGACTGTCCCCTCCACCCTTTCTTTTTCCTCTGTCTTTCCTCTCACTTTTTCTTTGTTTTTCCGCTGAGATATGCCCTTTAAATAGAGGCGAATCGGTTCTTCCTGAACTAAAAAAAAAATATATATATATATATAATATAATATATATATATTATATATGGGAATGAACTCAGAATGGTTCCCTGAGTTTTTTGATACACACAGACCGTGCATGGAACAAGGAACTCTTCTGGGATAATTAAATCCACTATAGTCCGAATAAGTAATGGTAAATGACAAATACCATAGTTTTTCTTTTTCATGATGCAAGCCCGACGTGGGCAACGGGTCTCTCGCAAAGAGGTCCCATAAATATAGCTTCCCTCACCAGCTATCTGCAAAGCGGACAGGATCCAGCTTTGGGACATGGATCTAGGGTTTAAAGCAGCCTATCCCCACTACATTTAGAACCTCGATATAAGTAAAAGACTCGTTGCATTCACGTCGGATTGAATAAATCAAAGAAAAAGGGGTAACTATTATATTTTTAGCCAAAACCAAAACTTAAACCTCAACTGGCAGAATTGAGCGTCCACTTTTCAAGGCACATAACATGTCCGTTTCATGATGGGAATGAGCTCAGAATAGTTCCCTGAGTTTTTTATGATACACACAGACCGTGCATGGAACAAGGAACTCTTCTGGGACAATTCTGCCAGTTGAGGTTTAAGTTTTGGTTTTGGCTAAAACTATAATAGTTACCCCTTTTTCTTTGATTTATTCAATCCGACGTGAATGCAACGAGTCTTTTACTTATATTGAGGTTCTAAATGTAGTGGGGCTAGGCTGCTTTAAACCCTAGATCCATGTCCCAAAGCTAGATCCTGTCTGCTTTGCAGATAGCTGGTGAGGGAAGCTATATTTATGGGACCTCTTTGCGAGAGACCCGTTGCCCACGTCGGGCTTGCATCATGAAAAAGAAAAACTATGGTATTTGTCATTTACCATTACTTATTCGGACTATAGTGGATTTAATTATCCCAGAAGAGTTCCTTGTTCCATGCACGGTCTGTGTGTATCATATATATATATATATATATATATATATATATACACCTTACAACCTTACAAAAGTTCCGCGCGATGATTCCTCATTTCGCGGAGGTCAAGCTTGTCCCACCTCCTCTCGAGTTGGCCTGGTGAAGTAGTGAGTTGGTTTCTTGTCCTCTCCACCTCACAGAGCCAGGTACGCCCGGCTCATCGGGGATTGTTCTGAGCCAGGTGTCTAATCTTCTTCTGAAGATGTCCACTGCAACTCCCTTCGTGTTTCTTAGGTCTTTGGGCAACTGATTAAACAGTTTTGGTCCTCTCACCATAAAACTATTTTCTTTCAGGGTTAAGGACGTTCCCTGTCTCGCCTTTAATTTGTGAATACGACACAGTCTACCGTTTCTACTTTCCACCGTTGTTTGGGGAGTTATAGGGGTCAGAGTAAAATTAGGGACTAGTTTCTCCATTATTTTCCAAGTATAAATAATGGTGTATCTCTCTCTTCTCCTTTCCAGTGAATATAGGTCTAGTTCGTGTAACCTTTCCCAGTAATTTAGTTCTTTGCACCTCTTGATCTTGGCTGTGAAGCTTCTCTGGATCCCTTCCAGCTGTCTAATGTCTTCTTTTTTATATGGGGATCTTAGAACCGAGCAGTATTCCAATTTGGGTATGATCAGGGTTTTCAGTAGAGGAATCATTACATTTCTATCCCTTCGTTTAAAGGTTCTCAATATCTGTCCCATTATTCTCTTTGCTCTGTTTACTGCTATCTTATTTTGTGTTTCAAATTTCGTATCATCTGTCATTACAACCCCTAAATCTTTTGCTCTGGAATTTCTCTGAATTTACAGTTCATTTGGGTATAATATTCTATGGATTTTAGGTCTTCTCTTTTTCCGTACCGTAACAGCTGAAATTTCTCAGTGTTAAACTTCATATTGTTGTCTTCCGTCCACTTGTAGAATCTGTTTATGTCGGTTTGTAGAGATCCTATATCTTCTGGGTTTCTTATTTTTCTACTGATCTTTGTGTCATCGGCAAAGAATGTTACTGTGTTGTCTCTGGTAACATCCTCATCTATGTCAGTTAGCATAATTATGAAGAGTAGTGGAGCTAATACTGTTCCTTGTGGTACTGAGCTGAGGATCTCAGATTCTGATGCAGATACTCCTTGTACTGTAACGACTTGCCGCCGCTAACTAAGGAAATCAGTATACAGTATATCCATTTCCCTACTTTTCCTGTTATTTCCTTACATTTCAGTTTATGAATGCAAAAAACGTCACTTTTCTACGTGAAGGTCAAATTATGATAATAAAAACCCACTCTAATTGACAGAGTTTATTTCCACAACAGTTTCGATGCCCACTGGCATCCTCTTCGGGTGGATACAGAAAAAAAACTCTGTCTATTGGAGTGGGTTTTTATTATCATAATTTCAGTTGATGTATTATGATTCCATGGTCACACTTGTCAAACGCTTTAGGAAAGTCTGTGTACAGTACATCATAGTTTTCATTACTTTCAAGTGCATCAATAATGTTGTTGTAGGTTTCCATTAGTTGTGATAGGCATGATCTGCCTGACCGAAATCCATGTTGGTTTTCATTGAATTTTTTCTGAGTTTCCAAAAAGTCAGATTTTCTGTTTAACTATTCTTTCAAATATTTTAGTGAGATGAGATGTAAGCGACACTGGCCTATAGTTTTTGTCCTCGGATCGATCTCATCCTTCATATATTGGGACTATGTTCGTGCTCTTCAGGATGCCCGGTATTTCTCCCGTGTCTAGTGATCGTCTCCATATCCAGTATAGGGGCTCAGCGATTGCCTTCTTGCAGTTTTTGATCAGTGTGGCATTCCACTTATCTGGTCCTGCCGCTGAGTGTGGTTTTAGTTTCCCTATGGCTTGTGTAATACCATCCGTCGTAAAGTCGAAGTTCGTTATACTTTCCCCTTGTAGTTCTTCTTCAAAGAACGCGTTTCTATCGCATATCAATTTGTGAGTTTTTGGGATACTGAAAGATTTCGTACTGAGCCCTTAATATTTCAGATACTTCTGTTAGAGCATCAGATAAAGCACTGTTCTCGTTTTTTAAAGGTCCGATAGTCGCATGGTTTTTCGACTTTCTTTTTGCGAAATTATAGAAGTACTTTGAGTTAGACTTGATCGCTTCTATAGCGTCGTCTTCTTCTTTTTCTGTACGCTTCTCAATTAGTTCCTGTATGACGTCATCGATACTTCGCAGTTTATCATTTAATATTTAATATTGTTATCTTTACAGTTGCTTAATTTTGCAGTCACTCTTTTTCTCTTTCGAAACAATGCTCTCTTTTGTCTCTCGAACCTGCTTCTCTTTCCTCTTTGTTGTATTTTTGGGACATGTTTTTCCGCAATTTCTAACATCTTCTCCTCTGAGTTATTTGCATCTCCTCCGTTGGCTTGGCCTCGAAAATGGTTTTCCAATCTATTACTTCCATGTTTGATGTAACATCTTTCTAGTTTATAGCTTTGGAGTGAAAATTAAAAATTTAGAATTTGCTTCTTTCTGTTGTGCGTGTTCTTTCCTTTCCTGTTGCCTTTATATTAGTTGTTATTTCAATGATGTTGTGGTTCGATATCATAGTTGGGGATATTTCTACTTTATCAATTAGATTACTGTTGTTTGTGAATACCAAATCTAGGCAGTTGTTTTTTCTTGTGTTTTCTGTTATTTCTTACATTAACATAAATTCATCAGCTAGAGGTAGTAGCATTTTTACCTGCTCCTGGTCTTCTCATGTGCCCCCCTTGTCCTGGTGTATATATATATTTTTTCCTATCCTTTTATATTTCATGAATGGGAAATTAAAATCACCACAGAGAAAAATATTTGGGGTTAGAGAGTGTAGATCTTTTACCAAGTTTCTTACCTCTGTAATGGAATCCGAAAATATTGAGGTTGGCGTGTTTGGGGGTCTGTACATTACAATTAGTACCAGATTTAATTTTTCAACTTTTGCTGCTACACATTCTACGTAGCCGTTTGAGATACTTATAATCATTTCTGCCATATGCCTTTCGCGTATGTAAATAGCATATCCTCCTTTACTTCTCACTGTTCTGTCGGCTCGGAGGATGTTATAGTTGTCAACTTGTATTTCTTTTTTGTCAATACTGGACTCATAGTTTTCACAGTTCGCCTGGCAGTCCTTTAGATGAGTTTCCGTGAGGCATGCAGTCTGTTCCGGCTTCTTGCATGAGTCCTTTCAGGTATAAAACTTTGTTCGGAGAATGGTTTGATTTAAGGCCCTGAATGTTGGTTAGGATTATTTTTATTTTTTCTCTATCGTTTTCGCATATAGGTGGTTCCAATTTGTTTTCCAATGGGGGTGCCAGTTTCGTTACCTTGTGGTCCTCCGAGAATTTACTTCTTTTTATCTCTGTCGGTACCTGTTGTCCCGATAACGCATGAAGTGCCTTTGTGCGTGCCTTCTGTCCGGCTTTCGGATTCCTATATTTGTCAGTTGATTTTGTAATTGTTGGATAGTATTTAGCAGCTGTATTGTGTTGGCTGCGTCTAAAAAATTGGCACTCTGACGTTCGTTTTTCCTATTCACTCGTTGCTTTCTTTTGAGGGTGGTAGTAACGGCATTTTTTTCCGTATTTGCAACGCTCATATCTTGCATAGGTGTTGCAGACCGTAAGACGGTGAAACTTGCATTTCTTTTCAAATTTGCAGTATCCACTTGTGTAATGCGTGTTGCATAATGTGGGATGTGCATATATGCATTGCCCATCCCGATATCTGCAGTTCCCTTTTGCGTAGTATTTACATACGATATTTTCTACGTTTCTACTTCCTGTTTTCTTATTATTTTCAAAGTTCTTAATTTTGGTATTATCATTATTTTTTCTTTGGCTGTTTATTTTCTACGTTTTTAGTTATTATCTTTTTATCATTTCGCTCGTTAGACAATTTGACTACCTTGCAACTTTTACTTATTTCTTTTCTTTCATCTATGTCTTCCTTCCGTATTATATTCTTTATATTGTTATTCGTTATTAAATTGTTGTTCGCTATTATGCTGTTATTCGTTATTTCGTCCTCTCATCCACCCGGTTTTTCGTTGGGACATTTCCGGACCCTTGTGTCCCCATTATTTCATTCTTTTTTGTAACATTCGAGTCTGCTATCTCCATTTCTTTAAATACCGCGAATGAGTTTACCGTCTGTGTACATGCGCTACATAGAAATTTGATCCCTACGACGTGTTTCGCGTTCGAGACAAGAGTTATTTCCCTATCATTCCATTTCATGCAGATAAAGTCTTGCAGTCGTTAACAGAAATCACAACTAATCGCCGAGTTTTCCGTTGTTTCTAGATTACACAAATTACAGATTAAGTGAGAATTTGGACCCATAGCCATTGCTATTCCTTAATTAGCGTAAAAAGAAATACCCACACAAATTCTTTCTTTATTTACTTATTTTTATTTCTATTTCTTTCCTTTCGATGGTCGAGGGTTTTCTGACCTTTGCGTTTTATGACCTTTTTCCTGTCTTGTTTCAAACTTTCTCGAATGCCAACCATATTTCGTTTTGAATATATACGTTAAAACTGGTGATAAATTATGTAAACTGTATTGCACTTTCTTAGTTTTAATAAATTTCACTTTATATATTATATGCACGGATTCACTGATACTTTATTCACTTTCGGATGTAAACAGAAAAACCGCCGAGTAGTTTATTCCCTTCCCATTTGGGTGTTAAATACAGAGAGAGAGACAGCACGTCCATTCACCACAAGGTACAAGCAAACACACACACACACACACATATATATATATATATATTAGGGTGATTAAAAAAAATCAAAGTTTTTTTTTTAATTGTTCAACCTGTATTTTTGTTCCCTATGACAAAAAATTAGTGTATGCCAAATTTGGTGAATTTTAAATAAAATTTACTGTGCTACCATGCATCAAAGTTTCCCTTTTTTCAATTTGTTTGTTTTTACAACTTATGATTTTATGTTTAATTGTTTATATTTCAGAATTTTTAATTAATGGTTTATATACTAGCTTGCTTTTAATTGTTGTTTGGAACTCGTAATTTTGATACCAATTAATCGATTATGGAAGCTAGGCCTAACTCACCATCACCTAGTTGCTCAGTTGGGAGAAGTTCTACGAGAAAAGAAACTGAAGTATGGCTAATTGGGCAGCCCTCTGCAGGACTAAAACATCCGTATTACCATCAGAGAAGGAAATGATGGCCCTCTTCATGCACTACAGAAATATTAAAAAGCGAGGCATTAGGGAATCATACTACTCTACTGCGGATGATGTGCTAGCAGTTTGGAAAAAAACAGGAATACCAGCAAAACAGAGTACATGTAGTAGATAAAATTCAAGGAATACTGAAGGAATGGCAGCTGCTTAAGAAAAACAACGCAAACAAATTGAAAAGATCACAAAATTTAAATAATAAAGAAGAAAAATGGAAAGATAAACTGGAAAACTTATTTGACATTGCTCATGAGAATGCTATGCAGCTTATAAAAATAGAAGACGATAAGAAATTCTTGAAAATGCAACGTGAGAAAGGACGTCATGGAAAAATAGGTACCATTGATAAGGCTGTTGCTAAAAAAGAGCAAAGAGCAGCAGAAAAGCAACATTATGAAAAGAGGAAAGCCGAAGAAGAGATCAAAAGAAAGAAGAATGAAGAGGCTGTCATACTCACCAGTACATCATCAGAATCAGAATCAGAGGAGAGTAAAAGTGATGAATCTGGTTTCTCTTCTGCACAACCTTCAACATGGAAAAGTAAGGTAGGCAAACGTAGAAAATTGTTTGATGATAAATTATTAGGAAGTCTTGATGTTGCAAAATTGAGTGACAGAAATGCGTCTCTAGTTTTAATGCCAACAATCAGACATCGCTTGAATGGGGCATCTGCGAACAAATAAAATGCATGTGTTTCGATACAACGGCAGCCAATACTGGTCCTAGAAATGGATTTATTGTGGCTGGCATGTCGACACCACATATTTGAAATTATGCTGGAAGCTGTTGTTTCAAAGTCTTGTAGTGCCTTGCACCACAAGATTATTCTTTATTAGTGAAAACTGCCACAAATTGGCACGAGTGAAATATTTAAATCTAAATAAATAAATAAATACAAGTTAAATATGTCCAGTGATCAAATTTAATTCTTAAGAATTCAGTGTGGTGTGACTAGACATGAATTGGCTTTTAAGGATTATTTTGGCTTGTTGGTAAAATTGTTAAGTAAAAACAAGCTTATGTACGACAACACAAAGGACGCGTTTTCCACATTTTAAGATCTAAAAGCACAGCGCCAGCAAGCAAAAATTGTATGGTATGTTTTGTATTTATAATGTTTATATTCTTTACTATTTCATATCTGTATGCAATACCGCATACTGCAGATACTAACAAGTCTTATACTGTTTGCAATTAGTACTAAGATTTATACTACAAATAGTAATGTAAGATTCATACAATAAATTACCTTAGGCTAAGTTAGGTCTAGGCAAAAGCCAAATTGTAACTCTAGCCTAGCTGAGGCCTACCATAGTCTTTGTTTTAGATTAACCTCAGCCTACTATGTTGAAGAGGCATAGGCCTGCCTATTAATTTTCTTAGTATATTTTACTTTATAATATAAGCCTATTATGTCATGTATTTTCTTAGCAGATGGCCAACTAGTCATTTGTGGCCTACATACTTCCTTAGTTCTCCCATTCAACTTAACACAATCCCATAATGAGAATTAACTGTAATTTATCATCCACAGGTTACTGGGCCTATATAGCATATGTATTTTAATGATTAATTATTGCCATTTTTATTATTCTTTTTCTCTGAAATATCACTTACAGTATTCTTGTCTGTCTCTTTGCAGACAAGGTTGTCATTGTGGCTATTATTAGGTTGCATTATTATTTGTACTATTATTATTATTAGTATTATTATTATTACTATTATTATTATTATTAGTTATATTATTAGTGTTACATATCATTTGTACTATTATTTGTATTATTACATATTTATTATTATCATCAGTATTATTTGCAGACTGTTATATATTAGCTAAACGGGCCATTATTTAATCTCGCATTTATATGTCTATCAAAGTTGTTACGGGTAAAGATCCCCTTTGCATTTATAAATAATTGCTGCAAATAGTTATTAATTATTGTTAATAAAATACAAAATTCATATTGATGATTTTATAATCAATCCTTCACCTAATTATTAAAATTAATTTTGCGCCGCAGTGCTGGATGTCAATCTAGCATTTGGGCGCTGGTGACCCTGGCATTTAGTTAATTATCTACGTAAACTTGTAAAGGTCCATAATAATAAAACGGGACTCTTACAGTCTTTATCACCATCTTCTGGCCCAGATATAGTCCTTTTCAAGAAGTTCAGAGAAAAATGGTCAAGCATTAATAAGGAGGACTACGAAACAGTATTATCAGATCCAGATATCTATGAAAATATTCATGACATCAAAGATGACATAATTATATTTGCAGCAAATCAACTAGACACATTCCAACCAAGAGACGATTACCTAGAACTATTGCAGTTAACAATTATTTTTTTGGGAGGTGAACCAAAAGGTGGAATCAAATTTAAACATCCAACGGGACTTCATCGGGCTAGGTGGATGGCCAACATTACATATTCATTAAAATTTTTTGTTCAAATCTCAGTTCAAAATTTCAGTAAAAGACAAAAAAGGACTAAAAGACATCTGTCTATTTACTACTAGGTTATATGTAAAGGCATGGTTTACAGCTCCTGTGCCATCTTGCGCTCCTCGTCTTGCTCTGGAATTATTACAGAATCTTGTAGTCTACAAACAAATAAATGACACAATCGCATTTGTTGCTATTAAAAAACTGTTAGGTCACCTCTGGTACCTATCAGAAGAACTGGTAGCGTTGGCCTTTTATGATGATGAAGTGCCTACTGAAACAAAAAACAAAATGGTAAAGGCCTTGCAAAATACAACAGAAACTCTTCCTGCAAAACGGGCTTTTCTAGATCCTGCACTTATTCTAACGAAGAAATTAGAAGATTTTGTCACATCAAATACTCAAAGATTCTTTACAATAACAGAATTTAGTTCAAAATTTGTACTCAAAGATGCTAAAGAATGGCATAATGATGAAGAGTTTAACTCCGCTAAGAAATCTATCAAACAGTGGAAAGTCGTGAATGATATAGCGGAAAGAGGAGTAAAATTAATGGATGAATATAATAAAATACTAACACATGACGAAGATCAAAAACAATTCTTGCTACAAGTAGTGAAAAACTACAGGGCTGTTTACCCTGATAGAAAAATAGAAACATTGATGAAGTAAGGACAGCTAATATCTCAAATATCATGCTACTTTAATTATGCATGCTTGTGGTTATGGTAGGACCTACGGGGGAGCTTTCCACGTTAAAAAAAAGCAATGCGCCTTGTACTGTACCTCCTGGGTGGTGTGGAAAAATTTGACAATTTGAGTCGTTCTGTCAATTTTTAATTGCTGGTAGCAACCCTTAAAAATTAAAAATTTGCTAAAATATTTTAGGATAGTTATTTTTCTGTTGAAATGAACCATTTAAAGGGTTGAACACATTAAAATATAAAAAAAAATTTTTTACCCCCATATTTGAATCACCCATAATATATATATATATATATATATATATATATATATATATATATATATATAATATATATATATAAGCAAAGAACCACAGGGAAAAGGAAAAAGAAACACGAAGTCCGAGCGCTTTCGTGATATATTCACATCTTCAGGGACAAGAATAACCCATAAAACTATTTATAGTTACCAGTTAACTTAAGAATATGCACTATTTACAATCTACAACCTGTCCCCAAAGCCTACTAGGCTTTGCTGAATCTTTCATTCATGAACACATCCAAATTTTTCTTAAAACTAACTGAGCTACTCTTTACCACATCACATAAGTCATTCCAAGAATCTACTACTCCATGACGCCATTGTCGATATATATATATATATATATATATATATAATATATATATATATAAGCAAAGAACCACAGGGAAAAGGAAACACGAAGTCCGAGCGCTTTCGTGATATATTCACATCTTCAGGGACAAGATGCCAATATATCACGAAAGCGCTCAGACTTCGTGTTTCTTTTTTCTTTTTCCTGTGGTTCTTTGCTTATTAAAAAGATCACATGTTGCTTTGTGATTTCTTTGCACACACACACACACACACATATATATATATATATATATATATAATATATGTTATAATGTTTCACACCAGTAAAGACCCTAGGATCCACTCATGGCTGGTCTACCTAACTGTGTTTGTAATTGTGTATTGTGCATGTCCTCCGTGGTGGCGGAGGGGACCTACAATTTTACGTGGGTTCCGAACCACAAAGCCTTAATTTTACTACCTTAAACTATACCCAATCTATCAACATATGCGTCTAATCGAGTTTTAAACATGTTTATAGACGTGCTACTAATTACTTCTACCGGCAAATTATTCCAGCTATTTACTATGCTATGCGTAAAAATGTTTTTGCCAACTGCTGTCTCGAACCTTCTACTTTTCAACTTATATTGTGATATTTCGGAAAAGCTATCTCTATTTACGTTATCGAACCCATTCATAATTTTAACAACCTGGATTAGATCACCCCTTGGCCTCCTAGTCTCGAGTGTAGTCAATTTTAACTCCTTAAGCCTATCCTCGTACGACTTTGACCGAAGCGACGGAATCATCTTAGTTGCTCGTCTTTGAACTCTTTCGATTTTGTCTATATCTTATCGACATTAACTCTCATTTGCTATGTGACTGACCAATCAACGATTTTATTCAGATCTTCCTGGATTTTACCTGTATCTTCGTCATTAATCGCCATACCACCTAACTTCGTGTCATCCGCAAACTTTGAAACTGTACTGACTAGGCCGACATCTAAATCGTTAATATATATAAGAAAAAGCAAGGGGCCCAATACAGAACCCTGAGGAAGGCCGCTCGCTAAATTAGCCCAAGACGACTCCGCTTCATCACCGACCACCCTCTGTTTCCTATCTCGCAACCACTTTTCTATCCAATTTATTACTACACCCCTGCTCCCATGAGCCTTAATTTTTTCAGTGAGTCTTTTGTGCGGTACGGTGTCAAACGCTTTTTGAAAATCTGAATACACTACATCTACCGCCCGATGAATATCGTAAACTTCAACCACACTTTGAAAAAGTTCTATAAGATTAGTTAAGTAAGATTTGTTTCGCCTAAAACCGTGCTGCGTATTTCTAATCAGGTTATGCAATTCTAAGTGTTCGACTATACGATCCTTAATTATTGATTCCAGTAGCTTAACTACAACAGACGTTAAACTGACTGGCCTATAATTTCCTGCCACACCTTTATCGCCTTTCTTGAAGATAGGTGTTACATTTGCTAACTTGAAATTATCTGGTACGCACCCCTCAGAAATAGACGCATTAAAAATCTTTGTTAGCGGCACAACAATGCTTTCTTTTAATTCTTTTAGTTGTATGGGATATATGGAATCCGGGCCCAGTGATTTACGCATTTTCATTTTACCAATATAGTGCATTACCTCCCTTTTACTAACCACAATATTATCTAAAGTATTACCATTATCAAAAGGTATTATGTCTATGACCGTAGGGATTTTCGTTACATCTTCTACTGTAAAAACTGACGTAAAAATTTCGTTTAGCAGGGTAGCCATTTGCTTGTTTTCAAAAACTAGCTCTCCGTCAGTATTTTTCAACGGCCCCAAGACACTCTTTACTGGATTCCTATTGTTGACGTATTGAAAGAATCGCTTGGGGTTTTCTTTGCCGTCACGAGCTATGGAGATTTCAAAATCGCGCTTGGACTTTTTTATTATACTTTTCGCGATATATAATTATTTCGTAACCACAAATTGTCTTTATCGCACTTATGTAGCCTATAAGCCCTATCTCTACTCCTTATAATATCCCCCACTTTACTTTCGCACGCTTAATCTTGTAAGGTACACATTCCTTATTTATAGTCCTAAATACTGTTTCAAACGATTCCCACATTATTTTTGCGTTGGAGATCCCCATTACGTTTTCCCAATTGAAGTGTGACAATTCATTTCGAAATTTACAAAAGTCAGCGCGCTGGAAGTTAGGAATTTTAGTGGAGTTAGCTGGTTTCGAGTGACTCACTGAGAGGACAAACTCTACCATATTGTGATCGCTATTGCTTAACGGTTCTATTACTTGAAGATCCGTGATTAGCCTATCATCCTTAGTTATTACTAAATCGAAAATACTGTCCAACCTCGTAGGTTCCCCAACCTTTTGAATAAGAAAGCTATCCTCGAGAAAATTAACTAAACGATTACCTTCCGCGTCTCCCTGCATTGTATCGTAATTCACGTTGGCTTGGAGCAATTAAAGTCACCCATAACTAAGGCCTGCTGACTACCTATTATTCTCTTTAGTTCATGATATAACGCTTCCTCCGTTTCACCTGTTTGATTAGGGGTCATATATATAACGGCAACAAGAAGTTTGAAACGTTCAATTTAAGTTCTGCTATCGTCGAATATATATATATATATATATATATATATATATATATATATATATATATATATATATATATATATACTGTACAGGGTGTCCGAGAATTATCTGTACAATTTTTGGCCGTTATTAAAAGTCAACCATGAAGTGTAGAAATTCCAGTGTTGTCCCATTTTACAGAGAATCTCATTAAGTTTTTCTGATACCACGTTTTGACAAGTTTTTTAGAAATGTACGCGGGTGACAGACATTGATGATTTAAAAGCAAGAATCACAGCTGCTATTGAGCGAATTGATATGGATAT